>JAVGWX010000001.1:72394239-72951739 GCA_036924085.1 Ariolimax columbianus | reverse complement strand
GCTTAACCCTGATACGACGTCCTAGTGAGTGCCTTACCCTGATGTGATGACCTGGTGAGTGCCTTACACTGATGTGACGTCCTGGTGAGTGCTGACCTTGATACGACGTCCTGGTGAGTGCCTTACCCTGATGTGACGTCCTGGTGAGTGCTGACCCTGATACGACGTCCTGGTGAGTGCCTTACCCTGATGTGACGTCCTGGTGAGTGCCTTACCCTGATGTGACGTCCTGGTGAGTGCTGACCCTGATGCGACGTCCTGGTGAGTGCCTGACCCTGATGCGACGTCCTGGTGAGTGACTGACCCTGATGCGACGTCCTGGTGAGTGCCTGACCCTGATGCGACGTCCTGGTGAGTGACTGACCCTGATGCGACGTCCTGGTGAGTATCTGAACTGATGTAACGTCCTGGTGAGTGACTGACCCTGATGTGACGTCCTGGTGAGTGACTGACCCTGATGTGACGTCCTGGTGAGTGACTGACCCTGATGTGACGTCCTGGTGAGTGCCTGACCCTGATGTGACGTCCTGGTGAGTGACTGACCCTGATGCGACGTCCTGTGAGTGTCTGACTGAACTAGAGTCTCAGCTCCGCTTACCTTCCCGTAACTTCTCGAGAACGAAGAAGGAGCTTTCTGCATCGTGCTGGAACCTCGCCATGAAAATAAAATTGCACAATATACCACAACTGTAAAAGTCCATAATTGATGTGACGCAGACTTCATGTAAAATGCCTTTACTGCAGTCAAGGGCGATGCTATTTTAGACTGAATAGGAATTAATAACGTAAGATTTGGCATGTGGGAGGAGGGGGGGGGGGGGGGTGGGTGTATGAAATCGAGATTGCAGTAAAGTAGGAAACCAGATTTCGCGGCTGGCCTGAAGATGCAGTACAGTTAATGAACTGTCCGCAGAGAGTGACTCATATCTATCCCAAGACCCTATTTCGCTTCCAAGTGCTGGCCCTGGAATCAGACTGCACTAGTATAGTTTGGAAAGCAGCATCTTAGTGGAATGGTAAACATGGTACCACAAACAGCCAGTTTAAACTGGATGGGTCAAAGGGCGAAGCTATCGTAACCTCGCTGTAAACTACTACACATCGTCACAACGTCATTACCAGGGTAAACACTGAAGAAGAACAGTTCGCAGTGCTGAACAACGGTTTCTATGCAGAATCGGTAAAACAAATTACAAAGTTACTTAGAGTTATCTAAAATAAATGTCGATTGTGAAGAGGGTTTCAAGATTGGTCCAAATGACTATTATCTATATTAAAAGATTCCTTTTTAATAAGCATGTTTGTTCCTCTTTGTGGAATACGTGATCACTTACGGTGGAGAAAATAAATATGTTGAATGCCCACACAGAGCAAGATTATTTTTTTCTGCGCCCTATTGTTTTTTCTGACCAGACGTTAGTCTCCTCCACTTGATAATGTTATCAGTCATATCCTGTAAAGGAATCACCTGCAGTTGAAACATGTGCTTCAGATTCGCGTGAAAAAGGTTAATTAATGCAAAATGCTGGAAAACAGTTTACCTTTAAAAATAGAAATCAGCCAACGGTGGCCTAGTTTCACATTGGATCACGTGGACAATAATAATATTATAGCTAGTGAACTTGATTTGTTTGTTTTATGGGGTTTTTTAAAAATTTGTTTTACTTATGCAAGAAAAGAAATAAAAACTACAATACGCATGCAAAATCAACTAGTAAACCGGTGTAAAATTTCACGTACCTGGGTAATATAATTTCAGCAGATGTAAAAGGCGACATCGAAATACAAAGCAAATGTAATACAGCAAGTCAAATTAGTGGGCAAATGTCCTCGATATTACAATGTAAGCACGTGGCAGAGGGTATAACAAGAACAGTATACAACACATTACTCTTAGCCACACTGTGCTGTCAGTGCCAGAATTGGACATTAACAAACAAAGATAAAAGACACATCGTAGCAACAGAGATGAAATGCCAGCGCAGAGTGCTTAGAGTAACAAGAATGGATAGATCAGAAACGAGGAAATTAGGAGACAAGTTGGTGCAACGCCAGTGCTAAACGTCATAAAGAAACAACACACTAAATGGTTCAGCCACGTGATAAGTCAAACACATAATAGTATCCCTCCAAAATATTTGCTATAATGGCACAATGGATGCAAAGCCTAAGGTTCGTCCTTGTAAAAGATTGATAGCAGAAATAACAGAAGCAGTAAAACTCCCCATGTGCGATGCACATACTAGGGTCCGGTCAAGAAACCTCTTTATAACCTGACTCTGAATGACACAAACAAAAAGCGAAAAGAAAGAAGAAGATGAGTGTGCTCATTTCAATTCGCATTGGTTGCCGTCCTTGTGAGTGAGTAGTAAACAGGGTCAGGCAAAATATCCTGATTAAGACCCGCCATTTCACGTCCGAATTACTGATCCTGGGAACATGTGTAACACAGCAGCCTGGCCAACGATGTTGGGATGGACACTGTAATCTGTGTAGTGGTGAGTTTACTGGGGAACATCGCGTTACACTACAACTAGGAAGACTACGTTTCACCTTCTCAGGTACGTCTCGGGATATCATCATGCCATTTGTAGAACGTCGCTTTCATCACAATCATTCGAAAGAAATATCGATTAGCATCCAGGCTACCCGACTGCTGAATGTTCCTGTTTAGGGTGTCCTTGATGTCTTGTGTTCATCTACGTCTTCGTCGGCCTCTGCCTCGTCTTCCTGGAATAAAGTCCTCCAGAACTGTTTTTTCCAGTCCGTCGTGGCGCTTGATGTTGCCGTGAAACCTCAGCTTCTGAGACATAACGTGGTTTATAAGTACATTCTCTTAGACACTTAGCTCTTGCAAGATAGCTTTATTTGTTATTTTATTTACCCAATGTATTTTGAGGATTCGTCTGTAGCTTTTTGTCTCGAAAGCCACGATCCTCTTCCTTAATATTTATGTGACGGTCCATGTCTCGCATCCGTACATTGCCACCGAAAATACACATGTTCTGAAAATCTGCAATTTTAATTCTTCATTAGTATTGTGCCACACATTTTGCATGCTATTCAGTTTCCGTATCTATATGGACAATCGATATTTCCACGGCGAAGTGGTTAAGTCGTTGGCCTCGTGATCATGTGGTGTGAATTCGACTCCGAACACCGCCGTCTTTTTCACGGGTGCTTGGTGCGGAGTACATTGCATCTCTTAGTCGCCCCATAGTCGTCTTATCCTTGACTTGCCATTGGGATCGGGCGGCTCGAGACGAGATAGTGAGGATAAAACGTAGCGCAGCTAATCCTTACTAAAAATAGCACTAGCAAATAAATTATGCCATCATCGTCTACGATGGTGGACGGCGGAATTCGCCTTATGGACAATCGATTCCTTATTTCTTTTGCGTCTCCTTATTTCCGTTATATCCCTCGGGATATGCAAAGAACAAGTAAAACCCGCTACCAAAGAATAGACATAATGAGTAACTCAACTCTGCACAAGTAGCTTCAAACAACATCAACAACAGCGATTGTTTTCTCATGTTCTGATATGGTTCCAGGAAACTACATCCTTCTTGAGATTTATAGTTCCTATGGGGTAGCCAGCCATGTTACCAATCTTCTTTAATCGCCTCGTATGACGTGACTGACAGGCTGCAGTGCAACTATTCTTGGCTCCCGTTTCAGGCCTTAGTAACACACAGACGACAGACTAATCTTACTAGTCGTAAACCACCTTGGCATCACGCTTAGACTTGCAACAGGTTTGTCCAGCATGCGCCCTACCATGACCTAGTTTAATACCTGTCTACTCGCTGCTGGCTTTAATCTGACGCAACAACTGTTATTTATGACGTCTTTCCCATGTTATTACCTGACAAAGCGAATGTTTTGCTAGTGATTTTAGTCTACCTGTCTTTACGCTTGTTTTTGGCCCAAAAAATAATGTGTTAGCCGTTTTTATTGTTAATATTGTGTTGTCTGTTGGTTTGCCTGCCTATCGACAAAGAGGGCAGTGGATCGAATCCATGGTAAGGCATATATTGTTTTTCTGTTTGGGGTGAAATAAACAAACATAGCCAGCACAAAATGTGACGACAGCAGTGGCGAATTGGCCTGTAGTCATTTGCCTAAAAACACCTGGATTACCCCGGCAATGATGGATGAGATACTAATACGGCCAACCACAATATACTGACCAAGACCGCTATCTCGATTCCAAGTAGTTCCTGGAAATGGGCTGATTTCAATAACACTGTAATCTGTGTAGTGTTGAATTTACTGGGAAATGTCGCTTTACACTGCAACCAGGAAGACTCGTTTCACCTTCTCAGGTAGGTCTAGTGATATCGTCATGTAGATTGCTTTTGGTAGAACGTCGCTTTCATCACAGTCATTCAAAAGAAATATCAATTAGCATCCAGGCTACACGCCTGCTGAATGTTCCTGTTTAGGGTGTCCTTAATGTCTTGTGTCCATCTACGTCTTGGTCGGCTTCTGCTTTGTCTTCCGGGAAAAAAGTCCTCCAGAATGTAGATTAACGTGATCCCCGTAGTAATGAGCGTCACGCAGAGTAAGCCAAGCATAGCAAAACTGCTTGGAGGACCACGGTTCTAGTAATGGGAGGAAAGCTACTAAAACCAGCCACTGAAATCCCTTTTCATGCCAAGGACTTCCGGAATGTAATGTTCGCGATATCATGGCGCCGACGAGGCACGTGACATCATAAGTAGACTTTAAAGATGGCCGTTCCAACTATGCGACCTTCAGACAAATTAAGCTAGCTTTCTGTTATCCTTCATTTCCCGTACTTTAAAAAATGTTCGCTGGCGTGGACGTTGCGGTTTGCGTGGACTTCTATTTCTCCTACTTTAACCAACTTTCAAATACCCCAGATAGCTGAACTTGCGCATACAGCCTGTACTAGTGCGACATATACTTGGAATACTTACTTTGAATCATGGTATTCAAACAGGTATGTTTATATCTGTTGCCAGCTAGCCGAAGGCTATAGACAGTCCGTAGTACGTATTTTAAAATTCCTGCGGCTTACTAGACCAGAGAAAGGAAGGAGGGGTGTACAAATAATTTCGGTAGATCTTTAACTCGAATTTCTAAATATTATCCGGGCATTTGTCGTTAAGCCTACACTTTTCGATTTCCAACTGCCAAGGGGGAGAACTGAGATGCTAGTCTAGTCAGACACAAAATACTGACCAGGACGTCGAGTCAGGTACAACATACTGACCAGGTACAAAATACTGACCAGGATGTCGGGTCAGGGCCAGACACAAAATACTGACCAGGACGTGGCGTCAAAGTCAATACACTGACCATGACCACAATCTGTCTTCAGTCTAGCGTTCTCTGGTAACAGGATGTTTTCAAGACAGCCTGCCTGACGAGATGTGGATCGATTAATCTCCGTAGTAGTGAGCGCCACGTAGGTGAAGCCAAGCATAGCACGACCGCCCCGACAACCACGGTCCACTTCTCATCAGCACGCTCGGGATGTGAGGAAAGCTACTACAACCCGTTACTTAATGTTCTTTTCAGGGCTCACAAAAGAGAAAACTTACTCATTGTGGGCATTAAATAACAACTGCCAAAGACATTTTT
The DNA here is from genome assembly GCA_036924085.1 of Ariolimax columbianus. Classification (NCBI taxonomy): domain Eukaryota; kingdom Metazoa; phylum Mollusca; class Gastropoda; order Stylommatophora; family Arionidae; genus Ariolimax; species Ariolimax columbianus. The sequence goes on along the minus strand of JAVGWX010000001.1, from coordinate 72,946,126 downwards.
AACGTGATCGATACTGAACACGAGAATTCGATCACACAACCCAGAGAGCAGGGGAATTTTAACCAGAAGATCCACCTGAAACGGATCTCGGCCTCCACCGAGATTCGAACCCGCGAGCTCCGGCACCCGAGGCGGACACCTTAACTTGAGACAACTGAGTGCGACATATAAATCTATCAAATTTCCACAGATCCTGGACAGGTCATTCAAAAGCTTGTATCAAAGCACCCAGTTTTTGTCTCTAATATTGACTTATATCGACATAGATATCATCAACTCTTTTTCTTCGTACGTTCCCAGTCTCTCGCTACAAAGCCCAGAACGTTCTCAATATCCCGCTACCAAGCCCTGAACGTTCTCAATCTCCCGCGACTAAGCCCCTAACGTTCTCAATCTTTCCCTACAAAGCCCTGAACGTTTTCAATCTCCCGTTACAAAGCCCTGAACGTTCTCAATCTCCCACTACCAAGCCCTGAACGTTCTTAAACTTCCGCTACCAAGCCCTGAACGTTCTCAATCTCCCGCTACCAAGACCTAAAAAGGGCTTTGCAAGTAGCATGATGTTGTACCGACAACGCTGTGTCGTAGTTTACAGCTTGGCTGCAATATTTGCACCTTTCGGTCTGACACATTCGACATCAGTAAGCCTTTTTAGGTACCGGGTTAGCCTTCCCTCATCGATCCCTTCTCCATAGCCAGTCTACTCTGCTTCCGTCTGTTTTTCAGGTTCACCGCGTGGAGGTGTAGAAGGGAAGCTCTGTTTTGCTGGCCCTGCCGCTAGCAGTCAGCTATGGGTCGCTGATCGCTGCAGCTCAAGCACTGTTCAGCATCTCTTCAAATAGGCGCAAGCTTGTTACGGTAAACAAAAACACCAGAATCGAACATGAGGATGACGCAAGTGAAAACAGAAGTCGACAAGAAGGACGATCATTTTCAAAGATTAAAGTCGGCAGTGAATGTTTCTTCTTCATTTTACGCTGTTTACAGCGATAATTACGTTGCACTGTTTTATTTTGTTAAGCTTGGTCAGAGTTGTCTCTCTTAGGGAAGTTGTCTTGCAGGACTAACGAGTCTTCCCCACTCGTGTCTATAGGGTTTGGCAATGATATGATATGATGCACTGTGTACTAGTTTGTACTATCTCGGAAAAGAGGCAGTCCAGTGTGACTGTGTCTCAGGATCGTCACTTCCTGCCAGAAACGTAGCATATGAATGTGAGTGAGGTATCTCTTTGCTCCCATTATTTTCTCGGCTCATCTGCAGTGATGGCACGCCTAGCATTCCCCGCCACCTGGGACGTTGTCACAATAGGGCAGAGGTGCAATGTCTGCTGGACTGCATCTCTTCTGCGTCCATTGGGATGGCTGATAGCAGACAGAAGTAAAAAGCGAGGCAGGAGTGCATTTGGCCAGGTGCATTTCTGTGGCTCGACCGGGCCGGGCTGAGACGCGAGCCCCAGGTCCCAACCATATCGTGGCCTCCCATCACAGCAGTGCTGAGATTTAGGGCGGGATTCTGGCTTAGAGGCGTTCGGCCGTAGTCCCTCAGGTGGTAGCTTCGCACCATTGGCTTATCAGCCAAGCACGTGGACCAAATGTCAGCGACCTGCGATTCCTCTCAAAGGGGTGCATTTAACCAGGGGACAAGCCTGGTAATGGCACGGAGATGTTGTTCGCCTGGTGTGCGGACATATCTCATGATCAAGGGGTTGCGTCTCAACAGTTCGCAGTGAGGTGGCTGCTCTACTGCTTACGACACCCCACCGAGAACTAAGTCTTCTACTAGTGGTTTCACACCTCATCGCCGTATGGGGGGAATATCGGGCAGCTTCCCGCCCGCTTTGATCGGCGGACGGCAGAGACCTCTTTCTGCGGCTCGACCGGGTCGGGCTGGGACACGAGCCCCAAGTCCCAACCCTATCGTAGCCTCCCATCGCAGTGGTGCTGAGATTTAGGGCGGGATTCCGGCTTAGAGGCGTTCGGCCGTAATCCCTCCTATGGTAGCCTCGCGCCGTTGGCTTATCAACCTAGCATGCGGACCAAATGTCTGGGATTTGCGATTCCTAGTGAATGTTGTGAGCCTTTTAATTTAATTTCGATAAAATAAACACGATCTAGTGATGAACGCCGCAAATGAATCCATCAAACTTTTAATAAATTCAAAAACACCAATAAATCAAAACAAATAAAAACGCAAATACACACATTTACCAAAGAAATACCAAAAACCCAACAAGAATATTACACTGATGTAGTCCCAGAAACATAATAAAAGACAGTAAATAACAGCTTGTAACAAATAACGTGTGTTTAATAAGAAAACATATTTACTGCGTAGAAGTGAATCGATGAAACCTATTAAAATGAATCGCGGAATTAAGGTCCATTATATGGGTTACTTCATGAATAATACAAATGGAAGAAGAAGTTTCGAAGCTGGTCACACACATAGAATTGACAACATAGTCAATTGTAGCTGTTGAATGTATCGTGAAGGCATCGCCAAAACAAAACTGCAAGTAAAACGGTCATCCTAACAGACCCCAAGAGCGTACTCCAAGCCATTTGAAGACCTAAATCGGGTAGATTCTTACACGAAATGAAATATAACAACGGGTTACTGTTCCAAAAGCCAGATTAGTCCTTCAGTGGATTCCCGCCTACTGTGCGATCCTTGGAAATACAAAGGCAGAATAGCTCACAAAAGCCGGAAGTGGCGGCAGGCAGACTCTTCATACACAGAACTATAAAGAAACAAAGACACATAAAATGGTCCATGAGGACCGAATGGGGAGACCATCACAAAGAATACAGCCAGAAAATTGCAGTATAGACAAACTTGACAGAGATGGGCGGACACAGATCTTCAGACTCAAAACGGGACATTGTAGATTCAAGGTCTAGTTCCACATAATGGGTATGAGAGACACCACCAAGCAAATACCAGAACATATTCTGCAGGACTGCTCCACTTCTGAAGATCAAAGATAAACAGTCTGACCCGGGAAGGCGACCATGATGAAATTATGTGGGGGACGGATGAAGACCTGATACGAGGTCCTCTTCGTGAACCTCCCCTGGCTAGAAGCATACAATCAGTTGATCGAAGAAGAGAAAAAAGAAAGAAGAAGAAGAAGAAGAAGAAGAAGAAGAAGAAGAAGAAGAAGAAGAAGAAGAAGAAGAATATACGGTTGAATGTTTAATATTATTTACCGGCAAATACTGACACGATCAATTGCTTGTCCCTCCTTTAACCAATTGCTTGTCCCTCATTTTACCAGTTGCTTGTTCCTCATTTAACCGATCCAGTAATCTGAACCAAGGATTGAGGAGGCAAGGGAGGAAGAGGGCAAGTTTAGAGGCGGTGGAGATTGGGGAGAGTTAAAAGTGGACGAATTTGAGGGCGAGGAAAAATGAGCGGTAAATGGATTAGTTAACTTACATAAACGACCTGGCATCGCCGGTTAATAAATCTAGACAAATAATAAACACAGTGAACAATGAAATATGACAGGCGGCAGGCATTAATAATTGCAAGATCCGTTACTTGTGTAGACATTTTTGTTGTTTGGTCGTAGTGTAGTTGTATTCAGATTTAAGTGTTATTTGTGTGCGCAACTTAGAGTATGTCTCGATGCAGTATGTTGTTTAATGGCTTATTTGTGCCGATGTAACCAAACAGACTGTGTCTGTGGATTATAGGAGAGACTAACCTCTTCTAAAGAATCTTAAAACATTAACATACAACAAGAACAACAACATCAATATGATCTACATTAGGAGGTTGCTAACCCCACGGCGCACCAATAATTAGCCACATTATGTTTGTGCAATTTCCGTTACCGGTAAGCTCCAGTCAACTCAGCAGCAATTTGGTACATGACACACTGTTAGGGAAGGTAAAGGCAGAAAGGAAGGGACTGGTTTATTATGTTTTATATAGTCTGTATACAACCAGTTTATTCCACTCCACGGATCCTAAAAATGACTGATCATCCAATCTATTTGTAAATGCATTAACTGACAGCCTCCACCACATCCTGTGGCAATGCATTCCAATCATTTACCATTCTCTAACTAAAAAAGTATTTCCTAATAAAAAATCTGGACCTGTCTTTAAATAATCTGAAGCTGTGCCCTCTGGTTCTTGTAGCCGGTTGAACTTTGAAAAACTTGGTATAGCCTAGGTTATCCTTTCCATTGATTATTGTATAAACTTCTATAATGTCGTCAATCTGTTCTTATCTGTTCTAGACACTGCAGACCAGTTTTTCTAAGTCTCTCATCATAACTATAATTCTGGAATCCCCGAATAATTTGTGTAGCTCTTCTTTGTATCCTTTCTATCATGTCTATATCCACTCTATGATAAGGACACCACGCCTAATACAGTACTCTAATTTAGGTCTCATCAATCATTTATATAGTTTGACTATCACTTCGTTGATCCTATGTGTAATGGTGTGGCCTCGTACAACAAAGTCTCTAACACATCATCCCCGACGGCTGTGCCTGCTATGGAACTATCTCTATCTTCACTTTACTTTTTAAGGTTGCGGTGATCTTCCTCCGTGCTTCTCCCCGGGATACACATGGCTATTAGCAAATATGGGGTTTGGTTATTATGGCATTTCTTGGTACTCTTAATGATGAAGCTGGCAAAGCTTCGATCGTTCCGGCTACTTTTCTGTGAACAGAACATGCTTAATTGACAATTAACGGTGTTATTTGTGGTGCTTAGGGGGGCATTAGACCATCGTCAATTAATTAACAAGATAAGACGCAGACAATCAAAGTCGTTTGGAACGTCGCGAGAACAGGCCAAGGGGGAAACTGGCAATGACTGGTACTGCTCCTTGAGTCACATTGTTAGATTGTTGGGGAAGGACAATATTCTTTCGTGTGTTATCTGTTTGGACATTTTTTTGGTTCAATGTATGTATCTGTACTGCGCATTTTATACCGTCAGACAATGTCATATTGACATTTCTTTTGCTCTGAATCATTGCTGTTTGTTGTTGAAGGCTGGTGTGGCTAGTGGCTTTGTGTGATTTCTTGATTTAAAATCTCTCTCTCTCTCTCTCTCTCTATCTCTCTCTCTCTCTCTCTCTCTTTCCCCATTTCACTATATGTCTTCTCGCTGCCTATCTGTCTTGACTATCAGTCTGTATTTCTATCAGTAAGTCAGTTAGTAGTCCGTCCCTCTGTATGTCTATCTATGCATCCATATATCTAGGAGGGGCGTTGAAATCAAACCGAGACGTTTTGTTCTAGTACTACCTGAATGAGTTATAACGTGCTGGAACTACCACCATTAGTTAGGGGTAGTTGTGTTCTATTACTGCTAAGTGGCCAACATACCATGGGGCAGTCACGTGACAGGTAAATAAAATGGCGGACACCACTGTTAGTGCAGCATGAAACATCGTGTCGTGATGACGTTTCTTGCGAAAGAAGGCGTGAAACGTACAAGAATTTACAGAAGACTGCAATCAGAATACGGGAATGAGACACTCAGCGGCAGTAAGATATGTGAATGGTGTAAACATTTTAGAGAAGGCCGTACATCCGTAAGTGATGATCCCAGCCGTGGTGTTTCTCGACCCCCCCCCCCCCCCCCAGTCATTCCTGTGGATATCCAGATCGTGGAACGCCTTTTCCTGGATGTTGATTTTCTAATCTGTGGTGCCACTATCAACAAAAACAGTACATACGGATTTTGTGTGATGTTCATAACCATCTGCGGAAAAGAACGGCCTAACTTGATCACAAAGGACGTCGTGTGACAGGCCACCACAACAGTCGCCAAGAGTATCTAATACGATTACAAGTGCCATTGCCAACAACAACAATTTCATTACTGAAAGATTATAGTGAACACATTCTTTCATGGAGAAGACCTAATACACCACCTAAACTTCCTCAATTTCGATTGTAACGAATTTAATATGATGATCAACAGAGGCAAGACAGAGACTACGTTTAAATCGTGTGAACCAGTGCAGATTAATTTACACAGCAGTGACATTGGTATCAAGCAAGTACGGGAGTTTAAATACAAATGCAATGAGAACGGCAGAGTGGACGGAGATTGCATATAAAATTAAGAAGGCAAATGGTGTCCACTATCAAATTGCACCGAATGTGAAACACCCTAGAGTGTATCTTTCAAGTAAGAGAAGGCTGATACGTGCACTGTTTATTCCTACTTTGTGTTACAAATATCAGTTTTGGTGCTTACTAAAAACACATAAGAGTAAGATCCAGAGCTGAGAGATATGCTGTGTGAGAAGTGCAGTCGGAAAGACAATCCGTGACCGAATACGGAATACCACGCTGATGCAGACAATGGTGACAAACCCAGTTAATGCCTACATTGACTCTCAACAAATCAAGTGATGTAGTCATTTAGTCAAAATGCATTATTACCAGCCTGCAGCTAGAGCATATCATATTGAGGTATCCAGTCCACAAGCAAGGGATAGACCTCGACGTCGATGGATCAAGGGTGTCTCTGCCACTCTCAGGAAGTTATACATAAACGACAGCACAAGCCTCTCACTTGGCAAAAACAAGAAATCTACACTTCCCGCCTCTCTGCGGCGCTGCATGGCAAGGACAGCAGGACAACAGAAAAAGAATATTCATTTTATCAACACGTATCCGTGTTTGAGTATACGTATTTCATGAGAATCCCGAAATCCTCCATTGAGAAATGGAAGGCACGTCTTGTATGAAAGCAGTGGTTTAAACTATTAGAGATTTGATATTCGACTTTTGGGCAGAGATTTGTTATTCAACTTTTGGGCAGAGATGTGTTATTCGACTTTTGGGTATCCTACTGAGCCGTGCAGTGTACGGATATTGTGTAGCCGCTCTAGTGGTACAGTGGGTTCCATCCCACTGCAACATTCAAAGCAACGAGAAGGCAGACAGACTGGCAAAAGAAGGTGCAAGACTACCACAACCAGATACTAGTATGACATACGAAGAGTCAAAACGGCTTATTAGAGCTAGATACATGACCAAATGGGAAACCGAACATACTGGCTACACCAAAAACGATGCCTATTACCAGTTGAACAGAAGAGAGCAGGTCGTGGTCTTCAGACTTCGCACTAGCCACAATAGACTCAGGTACCACCTATTCAACAAATTGAAGATAGGTGGCACCGACGAATGCCCGTGTGGTACCGGGAAAATGACCTTTGAACATTTGCTGCAAAACTGCCCGACATACGAGGATCAGAGAGAGCAGATGTGGCCATCACCAGTGGCAACACTAGACAAGCTCTATGGCAGTGTCGACAGCCTCAGGATGAAGGCTGCTTTTTTCGAAAAAATTAAGGTTGATGTCTGACAGCGTACGATGAAGAAGAAGAAGAAGAAGTGTAGCTGCTCTTTAAAACAGCCTCGCCTTATTTTAATTCTTTAAAACTAGGCCTCAGTATTTGGTGAATGTACTAGCTATCAACCCTAGACGTAGTCTTTTCGGTTTTATAACGACGTACAAACTATTTGATTGGTACTTGTGTGTGTGTGTGTATGTATATATGTATGCTTATGTGTGATGTAGTGCTCGGCTCCGTCGATTGTTCAAAGACTGCGAGATTCAGTCTGTTAGTTACATTACACTTCCAGACATTTCATCACTGTCTTTTTCAGGACAACCTTTTTTCCGTTCAGAAATTAATTTTGTTCTTTACAGACCAGCTTTTGAACCTTTCAAGATCTACTTTTTGTTAATTGTAGGACCTGCATTGAATTTTGAACGTACCTACTTCTGTCCATTTCAGAACCTACTTTTTCCCATCGGACTCTTTCCGGGCCTACTTTCGTCCATTGCAGAACCTACTTGTGTCAATTGCAAGGATTGCTTTTCACCCTTTTAGGATCTACTTTTATCTATTACAGATCGACTTTCAACTCTTTCAGGATCTACTTTTATCTATTACAGATCGACTTTCAACTCTTTCAGGATCTACTTTTGTCCATTGTAGGACCAACTTTGACTCTTTCCGGACCTACTTTTGTTCATTGCAGAACTTACTTTTTGTCCAATGTGGGACCTACTTTTGACTCTTTTCGGACCTACTTTTATTCATTACATTGCCTACTTTTGTACCTTTCAGACCCGACTTTCAACTTTCGCAGGAACTACTGTTAATCTTTTCAGGACCCTTTCATTTTAGTTGGCGTGATTTAAGTTGATGGTAAATAATAAAGGTTGTCCTTTCGCACACTGCTGATGAGGATGATGTGTTAAAGACTTCATTGGACGAGTCCGCTTCTTGTTTACGAGATCAGGCGGACAGTATCTTTCTTTCCGTAACAGTAAATCGGGTGTTCCTTTGGAGCAGGGTCGACGGAAGCGTACCGGAAACGGGAGTTGAATGTCATACCTTTGTCGTGAAAAGCGAGTTTTCTACAACTACGTTAAACAGATTCATTTGCGTACTGTTGTACATTTGCGTACTGTTGTACATTTGTGTACTGTTGTCCATTTGCGTACTGTTTTACATTTGCGTACTGTTATACACACATAAAGTGAGGTCTTTGCGTGTTCCGATGCTATTCTTGTATCGCTTTAGTTATCAGGGGCCGGTGTGTTTGAGAAGTAAGGACACTCGTCTCTCAAAGTAATGAACAGAAACGGCGGACGAGCTAATCCCGCAGGAGTCAGGCGACTCTTGGTCTAGGGGATGTGGTACCAGAAAGCCTGCATACTGAGTTATAGTCCTTCTTTTAGTTCATGAACAAGGTCCGAAGCAATTATCTACTAAACTGCATGTCAGATCCAAGTGATTGTTCGCATGCTGCCTTAGAATATACATGGCTCTAAAACATTGAAATTATTTAGTCCATAGATGTTATTGCATTTGCGCATCGGCGAATTCTTTTGATCTTTTAGAACCATTGCAATGAAATGGCATTAAATATAAGATTTTACATTGCGCAGCTTAATTTCTCGTCCCACTTTGTTCATAGGCGTATCTCCTTAATGTCGTGATAGATCAATTGATTGTTTGTGTTGCCCTTTATGTCCAATCGTAAAAATGGCACCAATACGCAACAGTTAGTACAGCCCCTCGGTTACCCTTTGACCTTCAAGGTTGTATCAACTACGCAGTTAATTTTATGTTGTGTAACGAATTTGAATATTGAAATGTATCTTTTGCTATTGTATGTACACTTAACTGTTTGGATAAATATACGCTAATTCATCAAAGTCTACTAATCAGTATGTCTACAAAATATGATATTAATCATTCAAATCTGCCGGTTCAAAGAGGTTGATAATTGTTACTGACTGGACAAATTGTAATCCATTTCGTTGTCAGTACTGTACTTCTTCCCCGAGCACATGTTCAACACACTTCTTCCAGAACTGAATTGTCTATTTTTGAAAGGTACTCACGTGTCAGCACTTCAACATCACAAATTTTAAATGTTCTGTTCGACAACTTGTCCTTTGACTTTAGCCCACACAAGCTATGTAGGGCTTAAATGCGCATGGCATGCAGGTAGTCACAGAGAAGTGTGACCGTACTCTTCAATGATTTTGTCAATATGATACACCTCTGCCTTGTTTGTCTTCCTCGCAAGCTACAACAACTCTGGCTTCAAATACTTGTCTTCAAAATTCAGTTTTCTGTTATGTAGTCATGTTCTAATTTGAGTGTTTATATTTGATGCAGTTGGTACTTTGTCTTTCTCTGATACTGCATTGTGATAGGATGCATTATCCATTACTTTGAATATCCAGAATTGGAAGCAGTTCATTCGTCATCCAGTGCCCGACAATTTGTTCATTTATTTTAAGGTGGTAGTCTGTTTGGAAAATAATTTCAGCGTCATGGACAAGTCCGTTTTCACTTCTTCCGGCTACGTTAGTATATTGCGCTGCCCTTTGCTGCTTGGAATTTGTCTTTTATGGTCACCGTCAACTGATTGCCATTCTTTACCATTTGTGTGGTGTGCATTGACCCAGGATTAGTCCAAGTATAAAATATCCCAGCCTTGCCTACGCCGGTCTCGTTTCTGTCTCAGATATTTGCTTCTGGCAGCAATCAAATGTGTCTTTTCCTATATAATATTTCTTCCATTTGAAGTTTTCATGAATGTAAAGCCGGCGGCTCTAACACTTTTCCAAAGAGTACTTTTGGAAACTTTAAAACTGCAATTGGATTGCAATGTTATTTTTAGTCTCAGCAGAGTAATATGTTGAATTTTTGTCAACTTTTTCAATATGTCCTGTTTTATGACATCTCTGTCGAAATCGTCAAATTTCTTTTTCGTACCTAGTTTGATAAGAGTGCACTCTGTCCTGTCCAATCCAACGGTTAAATGATGATCTATCTAGACCAAGCGCGAATTGCGTTGTTTCTCTGGATCATGAATATAGCAATATAAATTACCCTTCTTAGATCCCCTGCAGAAAAACAGTAACATTCTACACTGTTTTATAGTAATTTTGAAATTGTTTCAATGTAATTTTTGAAAAAGCAACTATATGTTACAATAACGACCCCACAAAGTATGATATCGTGATAAACCTATAACTGAACGACAGTTGTGTATCAATGACCTTGGTTGTTTTCCGCATTCAACAAAATGTATAATTGCGGCACGGGATAATCAGGATTTGTTTTTAACTCAATGTATTTGAATGTCAAAACATATATTTTTTAAACAGCTCGACTGAGTACAGTATACATGTCAAAATTATGTCTAATTCAGTGAGACTGTTTTTAATATAGCCTAATGAATACATTTTTTTCAAAATAAATCAAATTTCTTAAGAGAAAAAAATGTTTACTTAACGTCATGAATTTTCTAAGGTTGCATGCTAAAAATGATTTCGATCTGACATGCAGTTTAGTAGAAAATTGCTTCGGACCTTATATATGAATTAAGAGACAGATTATACTTCCAGCCGTTTCGACCTATGTCTGGTCACTGGCCCAGTGTGCCTTTTAGCAGAGAGTGAGGTAGATGATCAGCTCAGTTTCTTTCTCACTATAATCCAAGTATAGCGCATGTTTCCTCTTCAAGATAAGGCATCATCAATTCAAGACATTTGTTTGCGATGGACAACTACCTGATCGTAAGGCACATTAGGGCCTATAGATCCCCGACGTTTTGAGGTCCGCATACCCATTTTCCAACTCATAACGCGTCTGTTTCTTCTGAAGCATTGGCTGAGCTTCTGACATGGCGACCACCATGGATGCCATCTCAGATACACACCTCAGAATTGTAGTAAGTTTTCATTCACCAACATAGTAGATTAGCCCTCTACAGCCTAGTGCAATCTAATCGATTGGATTTTTCTTATTAATCCTTTACAGTCAAGGCTAATTGGTTGGATTTGTATTAACCCTTTTGAAGTCAAGCCTAATTTATAAGATATGTGTCTTAAGATATAAATCTAATCAATTAGCCTGACTGTCAAGAGTTAAGAACTTTTCGTCTCTCCATTTAACAATTATTTTATTATAAGGGAGCCAAATAGTAGAAGGCATTAAAGCAAAATGTAGTATACTTCTGATGATGATACATGCTCGTCTTACCACGTTCCCTATATCGCTGGATATTGTTTATGACTTACATTCAAGAGAAAATATTCTACAGCCTATAAGAAAGGTCCAGATTAGATACTAGAACATATTATTATAGTCAGAGAGTGGTGAATGTTTGGAATGCATTGCCAAAGGAAATAGCGGAGGAAGTGTATATTAACGCATTCAAGAGTGGATTAGAAGCGCGCCGTTTTTAGATCAAATGAAGTAAAAGAAACTGCTTGTATACAGACTGCAGATTCTTCTAAAGCAGTTTAGAGATGGTAAGTTAAGTTGTTAAGTTAAGTCAAGTCAAGTCGATCCAAGTTAAGTTAAGTTAAGTTGAGAAAAAAAAATTGCATAGCAGTTAACTTGCGTTTAGTAAGAGACGTTTACTTCGCCCAATCAGGTCTTTATCGTCAAAGGAACAAATAAATTCAGCACAACTGAAAATTAATATCAGGAACATTCTAGCAAACGTGTCAAAGTCCTGCAGAATTATATTGATAATTACAAGTTAATCGGGGTATTACTTTAGTGTAACAAGAGAGATGTATCGACAGATAAAGATCTATAACACAGACAAAATAAATAATAAACTAATAACAGCGCTTAAGAAGCCAGCAAATGCGTCAAGTAGTGTCAAGAGTTCACATAATTCTAACGGAATACTTTAACGAGAACTAATGACATTCAGTATACTTACCACCAAGAAGCGTGCACAACTTGCAGAACTGACAGCAAAATAAGAAGTCCACTGACCCAAGAGTGGGTGCTGACAGACATGGTCAAGTCACAGAGTCCGGCAGGGGCAAAGCCCCCGAGTTTATAGTGTATCCGTGCCACCTCTACAGTTGTGTGTGTCACAATGTCCTTTTATATGGTCTCCAGCGTTTACTGTAAGCTTCCTTCATTGTAGGGACTGGCGACAAATTAAGAACAACAGGAAATTAGAGCAAACTTATAAGAAACTCGTTCTTCATTGTTGGGGTTGGCAATAGATAAGCACAACAGGCAATTAGAGTAAACTTAAAATTAGAACAAATGCATATTTAGAATAAACGTATAATTATAACACACGTATAAAACATTCATCATTCATTGTAATGATTGACGATATATGAGTACATCAGGAAATTATAACAAACGTATAATTAGAACAAACGTATAATTAGAGCAAACGCATAATTAGAACAAACGTATAATTAGAACAAACGCATAATTAGAACAAACGCATAATTAGAACAAACGCATAATTAGAACAAACGTATAATTAGAACAAACGTATAATTAGAGCAAACGCATAATTAGAACAAACGCATAATTAGAACAAACGTATAAGACACTCGTCCTTCATGGTAGAGGCTGGCAATAGATAAGTGCAAGAGGAAATTAGAACAAACAATTAAAACACACGTAGAAGACACTCTTTCTTCATTGTAGGAGTAGAAGATGACATAATAACAGACGTATAACAGATACGTCCTTCATTGTAGGGACTGAATAAGATGTAATAACAGACGTATAACAGATATGTCCTTCATTGTAGGGATTGATGATAGACATGATAAATTTAGAAATAAATATAATGCTTCCCAAAGCAGACTATACGCGTTTTTGGCAGACACGTAATCACGGTATGAGGTAGGAAACTTGCCGAATAATAAATCAGCGTTTTGTCTTTGTAGAGCCTGGTAACAGATGTGTTATCATTATCAAATGCCCTTCCGGTTGCCGTTGGCGATGAAGTGCCTAGATTTCTTCTTTTCACGCGTGTCGTTTATCGGTTCTTGTGCGTTAATTCACCCATTTTTAAATATTTTACCATTCAATGACGACACGGATTTCCGTACAAAAATAATTATACGTGTCTAGCTACAGGAGGCAAAAATTCTGCGATGTCCTGCAGAATATTGTCGAACGTGTCTAACTGACGGACTTTATTCCGATGTCGCCACAGAAACTCACACATGTAGGAACCTATCATGTGTCTGTGTGTTCCGTTTTGGTTAGGGTTAGGGTTAGGTGCCCTCTAGCCATGTGCCAAAACGAACAGGAATCTCCTGCTGACATGTGCGACATCTCTAACGATCTTAGCGAACTGTGAGAGACAAAGTCATAACATGATTTTTAGCACACAGTCAGACGGTGTGTATAATTCGTCTTTCCTGCAAAAACTGCACACAATTTATTTTCTTGCGTGTCAATTGTGACAACTGCAATAAATCCATCTTCCACGTACGGTGTTAGATCTGAGAATGACATGGACATAGGTTTACCGCCCGAATTTAAGAAGCGCGAATTGATAAGTAAGGTGCTTCGTATGGCTACATCTACTAAATTTGACCTATTATATCCGTGGATGGATTAACGCACAAGTACCCATTTATGAGTTCCGTCGTTGATCGCCTCCAATATCATGTCTCTAAATAGATGCGTACAATTGGAAATAGGGAGTAATTACGTCAACAGATATAGTTGCCTTGAGTCAATGCGGATAATGACAGCAATGGTAAGCTGGAAATAGATCTGACATTATTTAACCCAGACTTCACTGATTGTTGGAGCTGGTAAAAAATAAGTAAAGGTCAGTCCAATGGTATCAATTACCGTCGAGGACGAAGAAAACTCTTCATGTACTTAGCCCAGGCATATGTGAGGTGGAAAGTGGGGGGGGGGGGGGTGGGGGGGGGCAGTTCTCCTCTTTGCTGTTCTTTACATTTCCTAACTCATACGGCAGGTACCAATTTACAGGTGGGCCATTATCTATTTCTTCTTCTTGTGACAGGAAAAACTAGTTATTGACACTTTTATTCATGTGTCATTACGTATAGTATTATTTCTGGTTTGATTTTAGATGGCTCCTGCACTAAACATGCCTGTTGGTCTATGTAAATAACAGCGGTAGAAAGTTTGAGGCTTTTACACTGAGCGGGATGGAGAGAAAAGGCTAATGGCTGGTCAGCTAGGGAGAGGAGAATAACGTCTGGTCAGCTAGGGAGAGGAGAATAACGTCTGGTCAGCTAGGGAGAGGAGAATAACGTCTGGTCAGCTAGGGAGAGGAGACTAACGTCTGGTCAGCTAGGGAGAGGAGACTAACGTCTGGTCAGCTAGGGAGAGGAGACTAACGTCTGGTCAGCTAGGGAGAGGAGACTAACGTCTGGTCAGCTAGGGAGAGGAGAATAAGGTCTGGTCAGTTCGTCAAGGACATGCACAATATAGGCAAAGACATCCCCCCCCCCCCCAGCTCATTTCCACGTAGTCGATCCTAAATACAGACTGTTTCCTGGCAGGATGGCAAACGAATACGGTTATCTCAAGCGATCCACGTAGTAGTAAGCGACAGGCAGATAAAACAAATCACAGCACAACTGTCCTTCTTCATCAGCATCGTGAGGACAGCTATTGCAACCCGTAACCTAACGCTCTTTTTAAGACGCACAAATCAATAAACACTCACTGTGGACATATAACAACAACATTATACCGGTTAGAAGAAACTGTCAGTCGCTACATATGAAATGCTCTATTCGCATCTCTGTTTCAGAGACCTACAGGAAATTACTCTGACAAAAATAGAGCTAGTTCTAAAAAGTTTATTTTACATCATTCAAATAACAGAAGATGGAAGATACGAAATGGAAATCAATACCAGATAAATGATAGCCAAATCTATTTTCACCAACAGGAGTCATAAATCGACATCCAACAAAGGAAAGCCACAAATTGAAAATGAGATTGATTGGGTCTTTATATATATTCGTCTTTACCACGTGGAGTAGAACCGTTGACATCAGAACAATTAGTTGGAGAAGAGAATTGATGGCTTGAAAATGTTGATATTTAGAAGAATTTGGCGCATCGTATGTGATGAAGAGAATACAAGTCTGAAAATATTTGAGAAATAAGAGGTGAAAATAGAATTGATGAACGGCATCCGAGTCCGACAGTTTAGTTATTTTGTTCACATAAAACATTACATATTGTCGAAACGAATACTGTAATGAAAGGTGAAGGTCAAACGGGTTAAATGTAAAACTATGTGAGTGAAATTACCTGCCGAAGACGGATTTGTCGGATCAGAAGGTGCAAATATCGCAGTCAAGCTGTAAGCTAGCGACACAACGCATTCGGTTCTTCGGACTACATTCTGCTACTTGCAAAGCTCTGTTCAGGGCTTGGTCGCGGGAGTGAGAGAACGAACGCATAAGAAGGTAGTGGGAGTGAGAGAACGAACATAGAAGAAGGTAGCGGGAGTGGGAGAATGAATGCAGAAGAAGGTAGCGGGAGTGAGAGAACGAATGCAGAAGAAGAAGAAGAAGAAGAAGAAGAAGAAGAAGAAGAAGAAGAAGAAGAAGAAGAAGAAGAAGAAGAAGAAAAAGATGAAGAAGAAGAAGAGTGAAATAACATCAAAAGATGGACAAGAAAATAACTGGCAGAATGTACCACCAAGGCAAGAGACAAAAGAACGTTGGGGATCAGCTACAGTCGATCTTAGCTGTAAAGGTGAGATTTGAACTGAACTACAAATCAGGCTAGTAGCGAAAACTTATGCACGCTCGCATTTGCTTGCAATCTGTACTCATCAAACACCAAAAGAAGTAATTGCAATACACTTGGGAATTAAACCACAGTTCTACATCGAAAATGCTAGAGGTACATTCTCAGAATGCAATGGAAAAAGAAAAACACGGAGAGCCTAAAAGAGCTGGGTACAGATAAAAATTGGCTGATTAGGTCAAGATACTGAGTAGTGTAAAAGCTGTAGCGGCCAGTGACCTAGAGCTGGATGTTAGCGCTAGGGAATGTGACTCAGAGCTGTCAAGACCTTCACGCCACATCCAAGCGGTGATCCTGAATAACGGCTGTAACAGGGTAGACTGGCTAAGGAGAAGGGATTGAAGAGTGAAGGCTAACCCGATACCTACAAGTTAGACATGTCAGGCCGAAAAGGGTCAAATATCGCAGCTAAGCTGTAAACTACGACACAACGCATTCCGTTCTCCGGACTACGTGTTGCTACGGTATGTTCATTACAGGGCTCTGGAACGGCAGTTTAAGAATGAACGATAAAGAAGAAAAAAAATGGCTGATAAACAGCATTATGTCTAGGAAAGTAAATTACTTCGGCAACATGAAAACCACGATAGTCTGGGAAAAACTAAACTGGAAGGTCTCTTACCTGAAATACGAAGTAGAGTCACACAGAGCAGAAGATGAACACGCGATTACAAAGATATTCTGAAGATGACGGTGACGGAGAAATGGCTAAAGATCGAGAGTCTTACATGGCAACTGTGATGAGAGTGACATACTTCAAAGTATATATGTTACATGTTTTATATATATATATATATCAGTAACATCTAGCTTTCACTTTGCAGAACGTCACTCCCATCATAAAAGGTCTCTCACGTTAAAGCCCGTTTGAAAGAAACTCGATCTCTATTGCAATCTCCAGCCTGTTCCAGAAGCATGCCATAGCATTGACACTCAGCCGCAGTAAGACATTTAAATGGTGTACTCGTTTTAAAGAAGGCCGTATATCCTTGAGTGATGATCCAGGTCGTGGTGGCTCTCAACCCACCGAAGTCATTCCTGTGATTGTCCAGATTGTGGAACGCCTAGTCCTGGAAAATCGACGCATAACATGTCGTGAAATTGCACAAGAGGCAAGTTTGTTTTTTATTTTGGGTACGGCGAACACTATTTTTCATGAACATTTGCATCTTCGGAAGGTAATGCACGTTGGGTTTGATCACGAAGGGCGTCCTGCTTCTGTTAGATTGCGTTCGACCTCATACGTCTCATCGCATTATGTGCCATCTGCAGTAACTCGACTGTGATGTGTTGCCATATCCACCTTA
Source organism: Ariolimax columbianus (assembly GCA_036924085.1). NCBI lineage: Eukaryota > Metazoa > Mollusca > Gastropoda > Stylommatophora > Arionidae > Ariolimax > Ariolimax columbianus. The sequence continues at coordinate 72,928,699 of JAVGWX010000001.1, read as the reverse complement.
CAGACCCAGACCTGGCTCCAAGCGATCTTCACCTGCTTGGACCTCTAAAAGAATTCATGGGAAGTCAGCATTTCAGTACTGATATTGAAGTGAAACAGGCTGTCTTGGATTGGTTAAGACATACTGACAAATCTTTCTACGTGAAAGCTTTTCAAGCTGGAATAAAAGTGCATAAACGTTGCAGGAGATTATATATACAAATAAATGGCATTTTGGCTGCTTTAAAATTACATAAATTTTCCTTACAAATAAAAGTCGCATTTTGACCTGAACGCCCCTCATATATATTTATATATGGGAGGTAGCGAGGTCTGGGCTGGGGGGTAGCGAGGTCTGGGCTGGGGGGTAGCGAGGTCTGGGCTGGGGGGTAACGAGATCGGGACTGGACGTCCCGCTCGCTAAATGAATGTGAAGCGTCTGATATAGCCTCTCCTTTCCAGGTGTATAGATCGCCTGTGGATTCACTGTTCGGTTTGCCGTTCAGGGGTTTTAATGTCAATGGCCTCTCCCAAATTATTGTGTCCCCAGCAGCACCTTTATGAGGGGCCCCCTGTTTCTTACGGAGCCTGCCGTGGGGCGCGACCTAGTACCCGGGCGAGCAGACTGGGCTCATTAGCCTTGGTTGGCAGCCAATCTGAGAAGGCAAACTCTGACTCTAAGCCCGGGTATATGAAGCTCGTAAGCCTGTCCAGGCAGTTTGCATAGTAGAGGATGGACTCTGATTTTAAACCTACAAGTCCTAGGCCGTGCTGGTTAATCTAGGAATGATGAAGGCATCATCGGATGTCTTTAGTAACTAGCATCGGCAGCAATCGACTCCTCTGCTTTGTGGAAACCCCGGTAGAGGGTAGGGCTACGGGAGTAAACTTAGACAGAAAATCCGGAGTGGTAGCACCTAAAGCGAATGGTTTCAAAATTGTGAACTCATTCCTGCAGCTCTTGCAGCTGAGCTGGTGCCAAATTGGCAGGTTTTGTATTACTTTGGATTACACCAGCGAGGCTGAGAGGGGGATCCTGCAGTTTGGTCAGCCTGATGGTCTACATATTCAGCGCCGAGGCTTGCGCCATGAGAGGCTACTCACAGGGTGCCACGCGCATGGTCTGCAAAGACTGAGACGCCTATGAATGAATATATCTTTATTTATTGTCAGTCCATTAAATTTCATTTTAGTATCGTTACAGCTGTCAAGGTAAATTAACCTTGTTTGTATTGTGTGTGGGGATTGCAGGGATAAGTAGCCTTTATTCCTTAGCTCTAAAAATGATCCAGGTCATCCAGAGTAATACTCTTTTTTTTTGTTGTAATATATGTACATATTTTCCTCATCTCAAAGAGTTCAGTAAAACCTCTTTAATGTAGAACTGTACACCTGCTGTACTCCTATACTCTTTATAAGATTGATGAACTATAAGGGCGCATCCATAGGGTCTCAGCAGTTTTCATGGTGATCTCATGTACACAACTTTCACAACTTTTTCACATTTCACAAAGTGTCGTGAGCTATATTCAAAACCAGTGTTTCCCAACAGGTGCCAGTCGGGTGAAATTTCCTGCGGGTCTGCGAAAAAGACATTGCGTCTTAACCTCTTAGATCCATATATCTTCTAATGTCCAACAATAAAATGCAGTCATTGTCTAAATTGTAGATATGTGTGGGAAATCAATTTCCATCGATCCATTACAGAACTATTGGTTACATTGTTGGTCGTATTTTCAACTACCTATTTATGTGAGAAGATTTGTTTGTTCAGCCCTGTCAGTAATCAAAACCGAACAGAGAAATAGGATGAGTGTGAATGCAGTACTTGTCTCTAAGAAGAGATACTGTAGCCACGTCTTCCAGAAACGATACTACATTCACATATCTTAGTACAACACTGCAGCCACGTCTCTCAGAAACAACACTGCAGCCACGTATCTCAAAAACAAAACTGCAGCCACGTCTCTCAGAAACAACACTGCAGCCACGTCTGTCAGAAACAACACTGCAGCCACGTCTGTCAGAAACAACACTGCAGCCACGTCTGTCAGAAACAACACTGCAGCCACGTCTGTCAGAAACAACACTGCAGCCACGTCTGTCAGAAACAACACTGCAGCCACGTCTGTCAGAAACAACACTGCAGCCACGCATATAAATATTTTATTACAGAAGCAGCATCCAATTAACTTTATTTGAATGAAATATTGCTTTTTCTAAAGTACAAGACGTTCTATTATTATAATTTGTATTTACATTTGATCGGTCTGCAAACCAGCAGCAGCAGCAGCAGCAGCAGCAGCAGCAGCAGCAGCAGCAGCAGCAGCAGCAGCAGCAGCAGCAGCAGCAGCAGCAGCAGCAGCAGCAGCAGCAGCAGCAGCAGCAGCAGCAGCAGCAGCAGCAGCAGCAGCAGCAGCAGCAGCAGCAGCAGCAGCAGCAGCAGCAGCAGCAGCAGCAGCAGCAGCAGCAGCAGCAGCAGCAGCAGCAGCAGCAGCAGCAGCAGCAGCAGCAGCAGCAGCAGCAGCAGCAGCAGCAGCAGCAGCAGCAGCAGCAGCAGCAGCAGCAGCAGCAGCAGCAGCAGCAGCAGCAGCAGCAGCAGCAGCAGCAGCAGCAGCAGCAGCAGCAGCAGCAGCAGCAGCAACAACAACAACAACAACAACAACAACAACAACAACAACAACAACAACAACAACAACAACAACAACAACAACAACAACAACAACAACAACAACAACAACAACAACAACAACAACAACAACAACAACAACAACAACAACAACAACAACAACAACAACAACAACAACAACAACAACAACAACAACAACAACAACAACAACAACAACAACAACAACAACAACAACAACAACAACAACAACAACAACAACAACAACAACAACAACAACAACAACAACAACAACAACAACAACAACAACAACAACAACAACAACAACAACAACAACAACAACAACAACAACAACAACAACAACAACAACAACAACAACAACAACAACAACAACAACAACAACAACAACAACAACAACAACAACAACAACAACAACAACAACAACAACAACAACAACAACAACAACAACAACCACAGGGGACGGCGTGGGCTAGTGGTTAAGTGTGATGGCTCACAATCCGAAGGTGCTGGGTTCGATCACCACCACAGCACTTGCCGTTACCCCGGGAAGCAAACCCTTAGAAAATGCAGGAGGAAGCAGACTCTTACATAAAATAAATGCTGAAGTCGGATGCACTGGGCCGACAGGCGCAAAATAAACACCACAGTGCAACGCACACAATCTTGGGGATAAGAGAAATAAGGCGAACGCATTTTTAAAAAAAAACAATAAGCACAAATTTGATTTTGTTTACACACTTCGTAAAGGAAATTTTTGTTTTTCTTGAATTGCAGTAAGCAAATTTATTCAGAAATAATATAACAATGGAAAAGGACATTCTTGTTTAACCTTTACTTTATGTTTTTTTTTTGTTTTTTTTTTATCCGAAATAGTTTGACTTTCCATTTTTATCAAACAATATATAGGTTTAGTATTACTTTGTATATGGTGCTTCTTAATATCTTAAATAATAGTTCGTCTTTTCATGGTCCAGAGCAAAATAATCATTACATAATAATCGCTCTTTGCTATTCCTGAAAGAAATGTCTTTTCTGAACGTAAATTTGTGCAATTAAAAAGCGTGTTTCTGTCGATTCTTTAAAGCAATAATTTAATTTCCGTTTATAAAATAATTTAAGCGATGCCAAAAAACTACTTTCACAATCAATATTTCCAGAGGATTCTTTGTCAATTGTGATTGCTTATGATAAGACATTGTTTGCTTTGTGGTTTTAATATAAAAACAAGTACGGACTTGTGTACGAAAGCAATAGTCAATATAGAATATTGTTAATCCCTTTTTTTTGTTTGTTTCAGCTTTATCTAAAATAACAGTTTCAAATAGCATTACCCAAAGCAAAAAGTTTCGTTACATTATATTTAAATTTGTGTATAATTCATTTGTTTTCTTGTATTTTAACAACAATAATTTGTCTGAAGCAACATTTAATTCATTGTTGTTAAACAAAAGTTTGTTTTTATGTTTGTTGGCATTATTTAGTTTTATTTTTTTATAAATATGTTTAACCACGATTTTTTTTAAGTCCGCTTTTAAAAATATTTTTGCAAGCTATAGTTTCCTCTTGGTTTTGTTAAATAAAAGATCTCATTTTCCTAAACAATATCTTATCATTGCCTTGCCGTACAAATTATACTAAGCATTTCAAAAGCAAAAGTTTGTGTAACGTTTTCTAAAACACATTATGAATAATAAAAACATTCTAACAAATATTTTCTCGAGTTTTTCTAGTCACTTGTGAGTTCTTTGACCAACGTATGCTTTTCGTGGCAATTTTCATCTCAGATCTAATTAGAAACAGAGACATGTGGAGACTGGTTTTTGAAGTTTCGGTAAGTTGTTGTTCTGTTTTCGAAGTTTCAAGAAGTTGTTCTTTTGTTTTCGAAGTTTCAGGAAGTTGTTCTTCTGTTTTTGATGTTTTAAGAAGTTATTTTGTTTTTGAAGTTTGAGAAAGGTGTTCTTTTGTTTTAAAAATTTCAGGAAGTTGTTATTTTGTTTTTTGAAGTTTGAGGAAGTTGTTATTTTGTTTTCAAAATGTGAGGAAATTGTTCTTTTGTTTTCAAAATGTGAGGAAATTGTTCTTTTGTATTCAAAATTTGAGGAAGCTGTTTTTTTCGAATTTTTATGAAGTTGTACTGTTATTTTCGAAGTTTAAGGAAATTGTTTGTTTGTTTTTGAAGTTTGAGGAAGTTGTTCTTTTGTTTTCAAAGTCACTCGAGTCAGAGTCTTTCAGCCATAACGAATATTGGCTGGTAACGGTTTCCCGGTGGCTCGTCTTACATCTCGGTGCTTACCGAACAAATTGGACCTAGGTCGTCACGCAGTGACGCAATGCAAGTCTTCTCAACCGAATCGCAACTATGGAGGTAAATGCGAATTCACAACCTGTTGAGGAGTTTGTAACACAACTTGTTTTCATGTTATTCACACTAGACAAAAAATAACATATGTTAGTTCAGTATAAGATCACGGAGCAGAAGTGTGTACAACCATGGATCTAATTGAACAATTACTATCTACACTTTTCAGCTTTCCATGAGAAGGACTAAGCACCTACGGATCTGCTCAGAGTGCAATGATTCGATTTTTAAAAGAATAGAACAGAAAGTATAGATCCCCAGGTAGAGTCTTAGTCAGTCTTCACTTGGTATCCGGACATTCGTAAGAGCAAAAGGAAATGCTCAATACAGACCGGGACTAAGTTCAGTTAGAAGTACCTTATAAATATGTTCAAATAAGAAATGGATTGATACCTACACAAGTGGAGCAAAAGTGGAACAATACGCCATTGAAAATGGTGTGAGAAGACAGGAGGTATAGCAGTGTCACAGATAAGAAATCATTCTTCATTGACCATTGACAGATTGTTGGAATGCTTTCTTCTGTGTGCACTTTTTTAACCCAAGCGAGACTTCCGGTCAGATAAGTGTATCTTCAATACGTTTTCATCTTTAATATTATAATTTGCTGGTCGTTGCCATGCGTGTCGTACATTGTACTTGACAAAGGTTTATTGATCGTCATGTGGTTTTCGCTTATGTTCTGTTCCGCGGAAATATCTGAAACATTTGAATACACCTATCTGTACCTGGTGTCAGCTAAATTCGATCGTCCAATTCAAACATCCCCAGTGGTTGCCGTGGCAACCGAACCTCCACCAAATGGATTGATAGTTAGGGAAGCGAACCAATTGAGGGGCGACTGACGGATTAGTTTTGAGCGTTTAAACTTCTGTAAAGCAAATATGAATTATTCATCCGGTTGTACATGAAATCCTGCTCTGAATAGTACGTGGCGAATTGCTTGGACAAGGAGTCGTAAATCCTAAGCCCATTCAATCCTCATACTTACCCTTGAAAATTAAACAAAGGCCGTATAGATACAGTAAAGAACAAGGTTAATCTATGTTGTCGTACCTTTGATCATTGACAATCGTAGGCATGTTTCGAAGGAAGCGGTAACAACAGATAGGGAATACGCTTATCCCTCCTAATGCTGTATTATGAAAATCCGATATCATTGCACTATGTACTGACACACGGGTGCTTTATGTCAGGAAATAGGTTGTGCACTTTTAATGATAATTGTTGCAGTCTACTGGTTGTGCACACTCCTGCTCACTTTCTCAAGCGCCCAACTGTCGCTCGACCCTTCTTTGTCTTTGAGCTTTTGTAGTCTGTGGATTGCACTCGGACCATCATTTCATAATCTAACAAGTGGTCGCTGGCTGATTTCATTACGACCCGTTATCCATACATAAATGTCTCCAGTATCCATAAATGATGTCCTTATTATCTACAACTATTATCTTTATATGTTGCTCCCATTATCCATATCTGGTGTTCCCTTCATCTATATATGACGTTCACATTATCCATATCTGACGTCCACATTATCCATATATGGTGTTCCCTTCATCCATATATGACGTCCACATTATCCATATCTGACGTCCACATTATCCATATATGACGTCCACATTATCCATATCTGAAGTTCACATTATCCATATATGACGTCCACATTATCCATATCTGACGTCCACATTATCCATATCTGACGTCCACATTATCCATATCTGACGTCCACATTATCCATATCTGGTGTTCCCTTCATCTATATCTGACGTCCACATTATCCATATCTGACGTCCACATTATCCATATCTGACGTCCACATTATCCATATCTGACGTCCACATTATCCATATCTGGTGTTCCCTTCATCTATATATGACGTCCACATTATCCATATATGACGTCCACATTATCCATATCTGAAGTTCACATTAACCATTTCTTGTGTTCACATTATCTATAAATGACGTCCACATTATCTATATATGACGTCCACATTATCTATATATGACGTCCACATTATCGATATTTGAGGTCCACATTATCCATATCTGACGTTCACATAATCCATATATGACGTTCACATTATCGATATCTGGTGAGGACATTATCTAATCGAATATTCTCATTATCCACATACAATGGCTAACTCAGCTCTGGATGCTTTAGAATCCATGATATCAGCCTTTCTATTGCATTTTTACGACAGTAAATCCCCATGAACAAACACGAGATGAGGCCTCTACACCTGCTATCCACTCAAGCCAGAACCTGCAAAAGGAGCAGCCATAGTTTGTTCATAAAACTACAGCACTTGTGAGTTCCTTTCATCTACCAATGTGACACATTATAGAGAAACAATAAAAGATACGGCAGGTACGGCTTTTAATAAACAAATCCTCGAGAGGAATTTGCAGATTATGTAGCTAGAAAGGGTTGCAGATCTGAAAGAACTGGGAAAAAGCCAAAGTATGGCCGTCTAACAACAAAGACAACGGAAGTGAATATTGATTATACATACATTGGGAAAACAGAATTCTAGCACGACTTGTCATGTCCGGATACGGCATCCCAAGACCGGAAGGAAGAGGTGAAGGTCAAGGAACAATGGAGGATACGCCTAGACGAGGTGTATGTCAAGTCTAATTCTTCATCTTTGTTTTATTTTTGCTTTCATCCCGAGAGAAGGTCTTATTTATTCTTCTGTTCCACGGGTCGCAATCGGCTTAGTGTTTCTAGTGGCGTATCTTACATCCCGTTAGTGTCCCTGCTAGTATATTATTATTATTACTAATATGATTATTTACATATATACGAGGCGTGTTCACATGACACCGGACCAAACTGCAACAAGTGAATATAAGTACGATGCGCATGATGGCGTCATTTCTGGTGTAAACAGCACACAATAACCGTCAAGTTGGCAAAATGTCATTATCCTCCGACTCATTGTTTCCTCAGCAGACCGTTGAAAACATTGTGGGTGTGATACGGAATCCGTTCAGAGTTGATAAGCTAGCGGTGATTCTGATTCTAACAGCTGAAGGATGTCGATCAGTTGACATGCATCGCAAAATACAGGCAGTGTATGGGGACAAATGTGTGTTGAAACAACAGTGAAGAACTGGGCAACGATGTTTAAAGAAGGATGTGAGTTAACGCAACAATATGTGCCTGACCTGGTCTCGGAAGATTGTTCGTTAACTCACGTCCTTTTTCAAACATCGTTGGCCAGTTTCTCACTATTGTCTTCGACACAATTTTGTCACCATACACTGCCTGCATTCTGCGATGAGTGTAAACTGGTTGACATCCTTCGGCTGTTAGAATCCGAATCACCGCTCGCTGATCAAATTTGAGCGGATTCCGTATCACACCAGCCATGTTTTCAACGGTCTGCTAAGGAAACTATGAGTCAGAGGATAATATCAATTTGCAAATTTGATGATTGGAATGTGCTGTTTACACCAAAAGTGACATCATGCGCACCGTACTATGTTCACATTTCGCAGTCTGATCCGGTTTCATTTGAATACGCCTTGTATAATAACGTATCTCTAAACCTGATTTTGGTCAGTAATTCTCACATAACAAGACTTACCTCTTTGTTGAAAACCATACTAGATGGTAGGGTGTGAGGAAGTTGTTCAAGAGGCAGAAAACGTTTTAAGTGGGTGGATAGCATCAGGAGATGGACTGGACAACGCCTGTCAGATAGCACCATTACAGCAAGATATAGAGTACACTGGAGATCTATTGAACTTCAACTTTGATAGATTATCCTCCAGCTACGGCTTTCCCCCAAAGTACATTTACGCCATTGTAGCTCGTTACCATGATTTCTAATGATGTGTTTGGACCACTACGGTGAAACTGATTGGTTTCAAATAGAAACTGGAGTGAAACAAGACCGAATTATGTCACCTCTGTTATTTGGCATAGCTTTGGATTGGGTTACAAAAAATTATGCACTAGCAGAGCGTTTTGGCATACAATGTATAAATGGCACGATTCTAGAGGACCTTGATTTTGCAGATGACATGGCACTCTTGAGTTTCATTCCTGAAAGAGCGCAAATACAAGTTGGATCGATTATGCCGCCTATCAGAGCAGATATCACTCAAAATCAATGCTTCCAAAACTAAGGTCATTAATTTCATCAATAAACCTGCTATTATCCAGTTGCAAGGAGAAGCAATACAGACAGTTGACAGGTTCATCTATCTGTGAAAAAAATGACTCAAGATTGAGTTACATCTAAGGAAATTTTCACTCGCATCTTTTCAGCCGCAACTACCTTTAGTAAACATACAAACTCAAAATCATTGAGCGGGCACACCAAGCTCATGTTGTTTAAATTCAACATATTATCAATACTGAAATACGGATGTGAATGGGGAAAATAACAAAGACATTCAAAAGGGCTAAATGTATTCGAGAATAAATGTCTTAGAAAACTGTTGAACATTGGCTGGGAGAAAAAAAAACAATCAGAGAACTCACTAATCAACAATGTGTTTAATCACTCATCAGTTAAAACAAAAGAAAACACAATCCGAGAACTGAATAATCAACAATGTGTTTCATCACTCATCAGTTAAAACCAAAAAAAACACAATCCGAGAACTCACTAATCAACAATGTGTTTCATCACTCATCAGTTAAAACAAAAGCGGTGGTCATAGCATGTATGCTATCCACAGCCTCCTTCTGCAAGCATTTATGTGGTCACCATCTGCAGCTGGAAAAGAAGAAGATCGAAAGACAATCTCCGCGCAACAATCGTCAGAGAGGGTTCAATTATGAGCGAGAGCAACAATCGTCAGAGGGGGTTCCATTATGAGCGAGAGCAACAATCGTCAGAGGGGGTTCCATTATGAGCGAGAGCAACAATCGTCAGAGGGGGTTCCATTATGAGCGAGAGCAACAATCGTCAGAGGGGGTTCCATTATGAGCGAGAGCAACAATCGTCAGAGAGGGTTCCATTATGAGCGAGAGCAACAATCGTCAGAGGGGGTTCCAGTATGAGCGAGAGCAACAATCATTAGAGAAGGCTCCGCCATGGGCGAGATCAAGATCCATGAACTGACAAGAGTTGCGTCACGCAAATCAAACTGGAGAGCACTGATTTCTGCCGTGTGTGCAGTGTCTGGCACTTGAGGAATATTCCTGATGAGTTTTAGTTTCAAACTTAATGTCGGATACTTTTTGATCTGCCTTCGTAATGTGTTTTCTGTTAACTAGAAATTTATTTCGGGCAGTAGGAGCTCGAAAGCCTAGGAAGGCAGCTAATCTAGAAGAAGAAAAACTCTGATTTCAAACAGTTTGAAGACTTACAGATACGATACTGGAGTATCTAGACAGGTTTTGTCAGATATGGCTGCGTTTGAAGCTGCGCCGATTGGAGTGTGTTGACAACATGGGTTTAGTCAGGTGCCCATGCTATGAGATGCAATCGCTCTTCCACTTTGCTGCACAGACAATTTTCCTAACGGTTAATCTGTGTTAATTCTGTGTTTCCTAAACGATGATACGCAGACAAGTTCGGGATTATACATAAATAGAATAGCATATATGAAAAGGCTGCACATATTTGTTACACGGACCACTATTCGGGATAACTTCACAACTAGATAGGTGATTAGTTAGATAAGAGATATATGATATGTTGGTACAACAGTGAATCATACCACAAGATGAGGCTTTCATATGGTATCAAAAGGGAATCGTATAAAAATTGAGGCTATGGCATTGTATCAAAAGTGAATAATTCATTAGATGAGGCTTCCATATGGTATCACAAGTGAATCGTGTCACCAGATGAGGCTTCGTTATGGTATCAAAAGGGAATCGTATCACCAGATGAGGCTCTGTATGGTATTAAAAGTGAATCGTTAGATGAACGCACATACAAAATCAGTTACGTCCGGAGTAGTATCACTTTTCAGTTTTTTAACATCCTATTCACCCCAATCTGCATTCCATACGAATCGGCATTGATTAATAAGTCCATGTCTGCTAAGTTACTGCTTGTGTAAATCCGCACTCAGAAAATTAGCGGAGTATACAATCGGTAAGACCAGACACTTTCCCTTGATTTCGTAGACCAAGAGAAGGTTTTCGATCGAGCGAATAGATTCCAACAGTGGACAACATTATAAAGTTGTGGAGTAAATAAACATTTGACCTACTATGTGAAAGTCTTTATGTAAATTGACATGGTACAGTAAGAACAAACGTAAGATACTCAGACAAAATATGTTAGATATGGTGTATCACAATGGGTTGTGTACTATCGCCTTTACTGTTTATTATTATTATTATTATTATTATTATATATATATATATATATATATATATATATATATATATATATATATATATATATATATAGATCCAGTAAGAAAAAAGTCAACAATAGTGATAGAAACAGCCTCAATGATACCTTCAATTAATTTCTCTTTGCTGAGGGGCAAGCACTAACGAATAGCAGCCTCAGAAAATCAAAATCAACAGGAAGAACATGTCTACAATCTTTTTTAATGAGAAATGTACGGATTACAGTATGAAAATCAACATTGAGAAAATCGAAGTTACGACGAGTGCAAGAAAATCAATAGAAACAATATTTATACAAAATGAACAAGTAAAACATGTGACAATTTTACGTACCCTGGTAACATAATCTGAGCAGATGAAAAAAGCCACACAGAAATCCAAAACAGATGTAATAAAGCAAATCATTGGGCAAATGTTTCCGATACTGTATGTAAGCATGTGACAATGGTTATAAAAAGAATGACACACAAAGCACTATTTTTATCCAAATTGTGCTAGTATTGGACACTAATTAACAAACAAAGGTAAAAGAAACGTAACAACAGGTATGGAATGCCAGCGCATAATGTTTGGAGTATCAGGAATGGATAGAATCAGAAACGAAGATATAAGGAGAAAAGTAGGTACAACGCCAGTGCCAGATTTCATCAAGACACAGCAAACCAAAGGTTCGGCCACGTGACACGTCAAATACAAGATAGTACCCGTGAGAAAGTAGTGCTATACAGATACAACGGATACAACGGCAAGAGCAAATGATGGATAGTAGAAAAGCAGAAGCAGTGAAGCTCACCCTGTACAAAGCACGTACTAGAGAGTCCGGTCAAGAAACCTTTTCATTACCTGACGCTGAGAGGCACAAGAAGGACTAAAAGCAAAAAGAAAGAAATAAAGTGAATACTTTCAACTTTTTTGGATTACAGTGTTCAGCTGTTTTGTTGCAATGCGATTGAAACTATTAAAATACTCTCCGCGTCTTTGGCGCAGGGGCTGAGGATGGCTATGTCATCAGCGAATCTCAGATTAGTAAGAATTTCCCCGTTTATGTGAAAGCCCCTGTACTTCCCAGCCCATATTTAAAAAGACCACCTCAGGACCGCTGTAGAGAGATTTGTTGAGATTGTATCACCCTGTCGGACGCCATGTTCTATCGCTACGGAGTTCGGTCTATAGAAGAAAGTGATATTCGTTGTGCATCCACTGTGTATCTCCTCTATCAGTTGAGCGTATTGTTCTGCAATTTCTTGATTCATCAGGGCATTCAGCACCTCAGTTATGTCGATGCTATCAAAAGCCTTCTCACAGTCCACGAACACAAAGCATAAAGGCATCTGTACTTCATACACCGCCTTCATTAATCGGCTGATTGTGTGGATGATAAGCCTTTCCTGAAACATGTCTGCTCTCGTGGTTGGCTTTCATCTAGCAGCTTCTCTATGCGATTGACGATCCCGTCGGTGAAGAGTGTAAGCGGCGGAGAGTAGACAGATCTGGTGGTACATTGTCAAATTGTCTTTTTCCCCCTTTGTATGGATTATGATGGTTTCTGACGTTTACTATCTGTCGAGGATTTGGCATTCGTTCCGACAGATGTTGAACAAAATAGTTAAATGCCGCGATAGTGTGGCTTCATCTGCTTGAATTACGTCATTCGTGATTCCGGCTTATCCTGAGGCTTTACCTGGTTTTAGTTTGTTTGATTGCATCCGACTCGATCTTTTGTACTGGCACAGATACGTTGTTGAGTATCATTTTGGGCCGACCGCGAAAAAGATGGATAGCAAAAATAACCGCAGCAGTAAAGTTCCCAATGTACGAGGCATATGATCAATGTATGTCGTCTTTGATGCGAAGAGTCGCTGTAATAACTCTGATATGTTGCCATTTACTCTGCTTTTTCAATCGTGCTGAAATTCTCTGCCTTTTGGGCATCAATCATAATACACTTTGATTGGAGGAGGATATCTCGGCCATTTGACGTGATACAGGGTCTCCAAAACCAGTCTATGGACCGAAGACATTGACGTGACTTGACACAGGATCTCCAAAACCAACCTATGTACTGAAGACATTGACGTGACTTGACACAGGATTTCCAAAACCAGTCTATGTACTGAAGACATTGATGTGACTTGACATAGGATCTCCAAAACCAGTCTATGTACTGAAGACATTAACGTGACTTGACACACGATCGCCAAAACCAGTCTATGTACTGAAGACATTGACGTGACTTGACACACGATCGCCAAAACCAGTCTTTGTACTGAAGACATTGACGTGACATGGCACACGATCTCCAAAAGCTGATCTGAATTTTTCAGAAATGTTTTTGCACAATATTTAAGATTTGACAAAAATATCAGCAGAAACTATGTGCCTTTTAATGTAGCCAAATTAAGGCAGACATGTATTTGTGTCGTGAACAATGACCATCTCTTGATAGACTATAAGTACCGTAGAGGCCTAAATTTCTGCTAAAGCGTTAATAACCCAGTGCGAATCCTTAAGCATGTAGAGATTGCTGGTTACTGCCCCTTTAAAACAGGAGACAATCACTCTAGTCTGTTTCATTTGACTTTGTCCTTCAATCACACTCTTGCACACGCGCCCTCAGGGTAAGTCCCTTCCATTTCACTTTGGTTGGGCTGGTTTCTGAGAGCGCACAAAAGTAAAGGTACATACACACGCACACATACATCCAAGCACTGGCGTATGCGTCTTAATATCGACCAGTTGACTACGGTATAGGGTGGAATAGGCGCGTCTTCCCCAGTAGAAACTAGTGACACAAACACATACAATTAAAAAAATAGTCGATCTGCCATTCTGATGTTCAAAAATTAGTTTTCATATTGCTTGGTCTACATTTAACAATATTAATTTTGTTTGACCTAATATGTATTAAAATTTTACTTTTGTTCAAAAAACAATTTTTTAAAGTTAAATTCGATTGCCTACAATTTTTTAATGTTAATTTTCCTTGATCGACAACACCTTAATTTATTATTTTTTATTGACAATAGTTAAAATATTATTGTTGTTTGACTAACAATAGTTAAAATGTTATTTAATTTTGTTTGATCTACAATATTTTAAAATCTGAATTTTGTTAAAGCGACAATGAATTAAAATGTGAATTGTGTTTCACCGACTGTGATTAAAATGTTTTTGGTTTTACTGAGTGGTTAAAATGTTAATTTTCCTTTCCTGACAGTGATTAAAATGTTAATTTGGTTTTTATGACAGTGGTTAAACTTGTATTTTGTGTTATCGACAGTGTTTAAAATGTTTTTTTGTTTTACCGACAATAGTTAAACTATTTTGTTTTACCGACAATAGTTAAACTATTTTGTTTTTCCGACAATGGTTAAAATCTTATTTTTTTGCCGACAGTGTTTTAAATATTAATTTGTTTTACCGATGTTTAACAATGTTCATGCTGTTTTATGTTAATTGTATTGTACCGATATTGGTTAAAATGTTCATTTTATTTGACCGACAATGATTAAAATATTAATTGTACTTTGTGTTCGCATATTACTGGGTCTCAAATTCGCCTCCAAACAGTGTACACGCATATCCATCTTGATAACAATAGAGCTCTTTCGTTCTCATTAACTCATAATCTCCGGAGAGAGAAATAATAAGCAACAGTGTACACCTTTCACACTTCACCCAGCGCCATGTCTTCTCCGATAATTGGTGATGCCAGTAATATCGCTGTTCTACCTGTGGATACATGGATTAGGAGGCTGCTGTCGGGGTTTTGTTTTTCAGAGTAAGCCACGATTAACCGTATCTCTGTTGTCTACGTAGGTCTGTTACGAGTGAATGAGTGGCAAATCGTGGCAGCCAGAATGCGATTACAGCATTAACAGACTTGTTAATTTTACAGCCAAAACAGGAACGTACACACGATAATTTACGGCCCTGCGTTTATTTCTGTGTACGTATTTTTGCTGCTAGTGCATGTGTATACTATAGTTGTATTTTGCATTTTTACAGTTAATCTTGTCTAACGGTAGAAGACTCCCCAGCCCATGAGGATTACACATTGCTAGTTAACCAAGACTAAACCTTAACTGAGTAGAGAGCAGGTCTTCTGGGTTTGGTAGGTATTTCTAGAAAGAATACCTTGATATGCAATAGGTCAATGAACCAACCAATAAATAATTTTCAGATGATTTGAAAAATATGTGTGTTCACGATTATCTGTGAATGGTTAATTTCAACTCCTTCGCGAAACTGAGACGATAGTTCGATCAGGCACAACATACTGACCAGGACGTCGCGTTAGGGTGAACATCATATACGAGGCGTGTTCAAATGAAACCGGACCAAACTGCAACAAGTGAACATACGTACGGTGCGCATGCTGACGTCACTTCCGGTGTAAACAGCAAATACCAACCGTCAAGTTTGCAAAATGTCATTATTCTCCGAATCATAGTTTCCTCGGCAGATCGTTGAAAACATGGCAGGTGTGATACGGACTCCATCCATAGTTGATCACAGAGCGGTGCTTCGGTTTCTAACAGCTGAAGGATGCCGACCAGTTGACATTCATCGTAGAATGCAGGCAGTGTATGGTGACAAAAGTCTGTCAAAGATAACAGTGAAGAACTGGACAACGAAGTTTAAAGAAGTACGTGAGTTAACACGACAATATGCGCCTGACCTGGTCTTGGAAGATCTTTAGCTAACTCACGTCCTTCTTTATACATCGTTGTCCAGTTCTTCACTGTTGCCTTCGACACTTTTGTCACCATACACTGCCTACATTCTGCGATGAATGTCAACTGGTCAATATCCTTCAGCTGTTAGAAACCGAATCACCGCTAAATAAAAAGCGGGAGAATTCTCTATCAAGTTGAGCGGCAAGGGTTGTAGTTTTATATTATGCCCACAATGAATATGTTTACTCTTCTGAACATATCTGGCGGATGGCAGTAACTTCTCTTAAATTTGAGCGTGCTGGTGAAGGCTGACCGTGGTTCTCCAAGCTGGTGAGCTATGCTAGGCTTCAACTGTGGGGCGTTGATCCACATCTCGTCAACTGGACTACCTTGAAAACAGACTGTTTCCAGTAAAAGCTACATGGAAGAAAGGTTGTGGTGTTGGTCAGTATGTTGTATCTGACCCAGACGAGGCACCCTAGTCAGGATGTTGGACCTGACTCAGACGAGGCACCCTAGTCAGTATGTTGGACCTGACCCAGACGAGGCACCCTAGTCAGGATGTTGGACCTGACCCAGACGAGGCAACCTATTCAGTATGTTGGACCTGACCCAGACGAGGCAACCTATTCAGTTTGTTGGACCTGACCCAGACGAGGCAACCTATTCAGTTTGTTGGACCTGACCCAGACGAGGCAACCTATTCAGTTTGTTGGACCTGACCCAGACGAGGCACCCTAGTCAGACCTGACCATACTTAGCGTCTCAGTTCCCCGAGAGCGGATAGGGTAAATACAAAGTCAAATGTAGTGTTGCAAGAAAGTGACATATTTAACAAATTATACTAAAACAAATATATGGTTATATATTCAATTATTTTAGTTTAAAAAATACTGTAGACAATTACTAAACAGACATGCCAGTGGCAAGCAACAACATGAGTGCTTCGTATACCTTTCCTAATTTGCGAACTACACTATCCAACAAAGATGTACTGGGTGTCCCACTCCCTTTAATACTTTTGCTGATTTAGAAAATTCCAATTACTTTTTGTAGCTATCCCATTTCAGTGTGTGACCTACTTACTGACTTAGCCCTGAATGTGTATATATAAAAGATTCTTAAACTTCGCTAGTCCGGAACTAACCTACGCCCCCTGGGACCTATCCCCCCTCTCTGGGACCTATCCGTCCCCCCTCCCTCACTCTACGACAACAGATACACGGGGTCCAGTTTATGACACCTGGTATAAACTGTTAATTACTTGCTGTGCGTCCATAATTAGTTTGGTTACTTGATCAGCCACCACGAACCACACACACCCCCAAAACTATTCACATGGTGAGTTCGCCTTTCTCGCATAGAAGACATACAATAATAATGAAGTCAAAGTCTGTTCATGGTAGTTAGATCTCTGTCGGGAAATGTAGTTGTTAGAGACTTCAGTATACTAAGCCAAGAGGTTTGTGCCATGTTCAACCATGAAAAGTTGTGAGTTATAGTAGCTTTCCTCACATCCCGATCGTGCTGATGAAGATAGATCGCGGAATCCCCAGGCGGTTGTGCTATGTGTGGCTTCATCAGCCTGTCGCAACTACTATGGGGATTATGCCGACACGCTACCTCGTAACCCAGAATGTCAAGAGAAACAGCCCGTTTCCAGGGAACTTGAATAAGGCATGTGAACAACTGCACTATTTTTCTGTTCATAAAATTTATGTAAAACGAACTATTAAAAATTAAATTCCAAACATTTTCATAGCCTTCTTAACGTAATGTCTTTACACTGGTTTAGAAGATTCTGCAGCGTTTGAATACAACTAGTTTCATTTACATTTCCTTGCTTTAAAAGCTATGCACATCCAATCTATTCTTAAATGCATTAACTGTCCCTGCTTAGGTAGAAGATTTGCCTTTTATACCTCGATATTCACAAAGGGCAACTATGTGCAAGGGCAGCTATGTGCAAGGGCATCTACTTGCAGTATGAAATAGCCATCTTGGTTTCAAAAAAAGGTATATAAAACAGGGCTCAAAATATAACACAGGCAATAGGAACAACGCGAGTGCGGATGTAGGAAAAACTGTATTGTTGTCTTTCAAACCCTAGACATGCCTCATTAGAATGTCATTGAAGACTTCACAAGGCAAAGCAACAAGGCCTGAAGCGCATTTCCTCACATTGGCTGTTTTTGTCTGCACCATTTATAATTGTTCATTACCATGATGAATACACATATACTTTGAACAGTTGAAATATGCGAAGATGCCTATTATTTTTTCTGTTATATTTATTTATCCAGTTCTTGATGAAAACATATGGTTCGAACAAATGTTCTTTCTTCTGTGTCATTTTTTTAAAGTTCACATCTTGATGAAGACATATTTAGTTCAAAGTGTTGGCTCACTGTGTTCTTTCTGCTGTGTCCTTTTAACTGTCCAATCATTGGGGAAGATATTTTTAATTAGACAATTTGGAACATGTCTGTTCTTTCTTGTGTGCCGCTTTGAAATGTCCAGTTCTTAATGACGACATATAGCCTGCAGAGTTGGAACATGAATGTTCTGTCTATTGCGTTATTCTGACCTGGCCAGTCCTTAATGAAGACATATAATTCGAAACGTTTCAACATGCCTGTTACTGTTTTAATTAGGGAAATGATATTAGCATTGTCTGATCAGTATTTTATACCTGCCCAGAAGTTAGTATCCTTAGTTCAACTAAGAACTAAGGATACTAACGTCTGGGCAGGTCTAACATACTGAACAGACAACGTTAGTCAGGGTCAGGTGAAATGTACTAGCGAAAAACTACCCAAGCATGGACTGGACCCATGCATACACCGACGGTCCTGCAACAAACACAACACAGAATGGAGGGGGAGGGGTATTCCTGAGCCTAACAAACGGTAGAAGGATAACACTGTCAGTGACTACTGGAAAATTCTCAAGCAATTTCACAGCGGAGGCAGAGGCATTGAAGGCTGCAGTAGAAGCAATGCTGACACGCGAAAGCAATGAAAGCCAGATAGTCCTGTTTACAGATGTGGTTACAGCACTAAACAGTCAGAAAAATACAGAACTTAATGATTTAAGAGCAGTACTCTGTCAACTATGCAAATAATCCGCACCAAAAAGAGCAGTGGTACAGTGGGTTCCATCCCACTGTAACATTCAAGGCAACGAGGAGGCAGACAGACTGGCAAAAGAAGGTGCAAGGTTACCACAACCAGATTCTAGTGTGACCTACAAAGAGTCAAAAAGGGTTATTAGGGTCAGATACATGACCAAATGGAAAACAGAGCATACTGGCTACACAAAGAATGATGGCTATTACCAGTTGAACAGAAGAGAGCAGGTCGTGGTCTTCAGACTTCGCACTGTCCACAATAGACCGAGGTACCATACAATAAATAAACTGAAGATAGGTGGCACTGACGAATGCACCTGTGGTACAGGGAAAATGACCGCTGAACATCTGTTGCAAAATTGCCCGACATACGAGGACCAGATAAAGCACATGTGGCCATCACCAGTGGCAACACTAGACAAGCTCTATGGCAGTGTCGACAGCCTCAGAATGACAATTGCTTTCTTCGAACAAATTCAAGTTGACGTCTGACAGCGTACGACGACGAAGAAGAAGAAGAAGAAGAAGAAGAAGAAGAAGAAGAAGAAGAAGGAGAAGAAGAAGAAGAAGAGGAAGAAGAAGAAGGTGAAATGTACTGATTACGACAAAACCTCTCCAATGCGGTTCTCCGTGAAAACATGCTGTTTTGTGGCAGTCTGGCTAACGAGGTGGAGATCGACATGATGTCCATTGCAGTGAGAGCCACGCAAATTCAACCAAGCACAGCAAAACAGCCCGGACGACCAGGTCCCCCTTCATCAGCATGCTTGGGATGTGAAGATAGCTATTGCAAACCGTCGCTCAGCGCCCTTTTTTTTCAAGACGTTCAGAAAAGCAAATATACGCATCATGGGCATTACGCAACAACAACTGTTTTATTTTAAAACTGCATTAAAACATTTTGTTTATTTATGTCACCAATAGTATTCATTCCTCGTCTGTGTCATTTTCATGTGTATTCTCTTTAATGGACTAATGCTACTAATATTGCTACTACTACTACTGCTGCTGCTACAACTACCACTTTCTAGTCCTAGTATTACTATAAACATATACTACCGCTGCTACTACTAACAGCAATACTACTACTACTGCTGCTGCTACAATTACTACTGCTAGTCCTACTACTACTATTTATTCAACTACTACTGCTGCTACAACAGCTAGTAATACTACTGCTGCAGCTACTACTACTACTACGTTATTACCACTACTACTGCTGCTACTATCACTAGCTTTTCTTCTTCTTCTTTGGCATTCCTCTCGAAAACGACGTTCAGATGATGTGTCCTAGATTACAGCGAATCTGCAATATCTTTGCCTTTTGACCCGATACATCCGATTTCAATTTGCTTCTTTGTGTACTGGATTTGCCTTCAGTTTGCTGTCCCTATCCCTTGATCAGACTACATTAGTGACTAGTGCAACCTGTTCCCAGAGCCACCAACCTGGACGCTGAATAAGGTCCTCATCAGCTATGATTTGTTTACTCTGATGCAAGAAACCGAACTATCAGTCTCGCGCTGCTGTCAGCTCATGCAGTGATGTATCTTGACCCTATATATAGTTTGAAATGTTGGAACATTCCTCTTACTGTTTTAATGCATATCACACTGATAACACGTTGTTCATTTCAGTTACCTTTGCCCACAGTCATCGTGCAGTCATTCACATATATTACGACCACACTATACACGCTAGATTGAAAGGGAAAAACCGAACAACAATACAGATGATAGAAAGAATGCTGTAATAAATGTATCCGATGTCTATTTTTGAAATCCAATGTTTAGGATTTTGTTTTGTTATCTTTTAGAATAACATGGTACGCATACTGGTAATGGAATCTAACAATGGGCCTCTTGTATCTTCTCTTCACAGCAGGCAGGGTGCAATGCACACTAACCTAGTTCGGCTACGATTGAAAAATGCCTTCTAGCTAAAGTCTAGATTAATATGCATTTTCTCTGTTTACTTTTTATATATTGCTTTATCGTTAATATGTTTTCAACAAAACAAACTGTTTCCAGAGAATTTCAATTTTTAAAGTACATCTAAAAGAAAAATTATAAATCATGGCTCCAAATGTGTACTGGGCTAATTTAATTTTCATGTTTTTTCAAACTGTTGTGCCTAATGAAAAACGTTTTTAAAAACATGAAATTATATAAGTAAACCATCCAATATAGAAATAAATCAAATATGTAATAAAAGTAGTAGAAGTAATATTAGTAGTTGAAGTCATAATGGTAGTAGTAGTAGTAGTAGTAGTAGTAGTAGTAGTAGTAGAAGTAATAATGGCAGTAGTAGTAGAGTGATAGTGGTAGCAGTAGCAAGTATAGCAGCAGTAGTAGTTGTAGCAGCAGCAGCAGTAGTAGTAGTACCCGTAGCAATAGTAGTAGTAGTGGTAGTAGTAGTAGTGGTAGTAGCAGCAGCAGTAGCGGTAGTAAGGTATTAGAAGTAGTAGCAGCAGCAGTTGTATTATTATCAGCAGCTGTTGCAGTAATAGTAATAGTAGCAGCAGTAATAATTGTATAAATAGTAGTAGTAGGACTAGAAAGTAGTAGTTGTAGCAGTGCTGTTAGTAGTAGTAGCAGTAGTAGGTGTTAATAGTAGTAGTAGGACTAGAAAGTAGTAGTTGTAGCAGCAGCAGTAGTAATAGCAGCAATATTAGTAGCAGTGGTAGCAGCAGTAGTAGTAACAGCAGCAGTAGTAGAAGTACGTTTATGACTGATTATAAGATGAAGCGACCTTCCGAGTGAATGAAAACTTTAAGCTTTTGGTTTTTGTTTCTCATTAGCTCGTTATCGCTTCACTGTTCATTGTTGCAATAGCTTCTTTTCAACCAGTATTAGGTGGCTCGTCAGGGAACATTCCCGCTTGAATCGTTTTGCAGTTTCGTCTTCCCAGGATGTCAGACTCGTATCCAGTGCCTTTAGGTCATGTTTACACACAACTTTGAACCTCAGCTGTGGTCGACCGACTATTCTTTTGCCATCCGCGAACTGTGTAGAGAATATATTTGTGGATGTGACTATCTTGAATGTGACGAACTCGACCAAGCAATCGTAGTCACCACTGCTTCAATAGAATGCAGACGCGTGGGAGACCGGTGTGGGAGTGTACAGCTCACGCGGTATCACCGTGTAATTATAAGGATGGATAGCAGTCACTGTAGATGTAAGGTCATTAACCGTATGCTCTTATCTGGCATAGGTTGTCCAAGTTTCGCTAACATATACGAGCGTGCTGACGACACATGTAAATCATGGTCTTGGTTTTATTTGTAAGTTTCTGGTTTTTCCACGCACACATTGCGGGTTGCCCGGGGTCTTTGTGTGGGACAAGGACAAGAACAGCACCACCGGCCTACAGAGAGCATGTCGTAAAAGCGACTAACGGTGTGACATGGCATAACAACGGCCATGATTAGGTGGTTTGTTCAGAGCAGCATAGATGGCGCCTAAAAGGCGGCGGGTCTACTTCCCTCTAGTGCTTGAGTCTATTATGATGGACTCCCACATCGGTTAACCACCCTTCATAGGACTTATTCCAACGCAGCAGAGTAATAAGATGCTCGAGTCTAGCCCGATAAGCAGGAAATCCTTCTCCCGGCTACATCCAGCTCATACCGGAGCTGGGACATCCGCTCCTGTAGAAGTACAGGTCGACTAAGGATAATACGAAAGGAACAAATGTAGTGTTATTTATGTGTGTAGATAGAGCGTGACGTGGATGAGATACTTCAGGCATGTGGATTGATGGACGGCTAGCAGTTCATAATTATCCATGTTAAGAGCTGGCGTGGCATCTACTTTTTGGAAGGGTGCCACCATGGGGTCTAGGAAACGTGCAATACCGGTCGAACTGCAGAATTGTTAGCCTTACCTTATGCCTCGTCCTTGGCGCTGAAAGACCGTAGATAGACATAGCTCTCATATTGTCAAAGTTTTCCATTGTTCAAAATATTACATTAGAATACAATAGTACACTTAGACGACCAGTGCTCAAAGCAAATAATGAGCATGCCCGTGTCTGATGGCCCCGTCCCAGGCGGCCTGCAATTCAGCTAGGTAGTTGGCGATCTTCTTTAGCCAGGTACTGCGAGGGTGGCCTTGAGGACATCTGCAGGACGATCATGGCCTCATCCCGCCCCTCGCTACCACAGCCGGCCGGAGTATCTCGTGGACTTCCCGGGGGAGGCAAGCAAAGTGTCCGAAGAGGGCGAGGCGACGGCGATCAATCGTCGAGGCAATGCCTGCAAGCTGAGTAGGCCGAACTACTTCACTGTTGGAAATCAGGTCCCTCAAGACACTGCTCGTCCCGCTGTAATAGTGTCCAGGTGTTAGGGCCGCAAAGGGCTATGGGGAAGATAATGTATTTACGTTTCATTCCCTTACGGAATTAAAAATGAGCTATGCTCAGTGGAGATTCCACAATTGACCATATTCTTTGATTAAGCACCTAGCGGACATTTTTTTTTTATGTATGACCTCTTTCTCATTTTTTTAAATATATGACCTCTTTTTCATTTTTTGTATGTATGTCCTCTTTCTCATTTTTTTTTCTGTAAGGCACATGATGTCATTTTACCATCCCTTTTCTGTGTGAGACAACAATCTCAGCTTTTCTGCACATTAAAAATGAAAAAGGACACAGACTTAGCGAGAGCCAGATATACGATTGAAACTATCCAATATTAAAGACGACATTCGAAAGTTCATAGCAGAAAAAAATAGCTGTATCACACATTTAAGGAATGTTCAGGTCAAGCTAAATATATTTATGTGGGTTATGTGGGGGTTGTTGTTGTTTGTCTATCGCTTCCGAAGAGTATCACATTTAAATATGTCAATCCTAGAGTGGTTTTGTAGATGGCTAATCAAACCAATGCGAGCCTGAAAGCGTTTGTCACGCTGAGGGCAGAGAAGAACTGTCTGACCGTAAGCCATAGGCAACTTTTCTGTCTTTCGTGTCGCTCGTTTTCGTACAGCTTCCATGATTCTTGTCTGCTCTAAATGTGCCGTGCCAGAGGAGATTTGACTACGCCAGGCAGAGCGTTCAGCAGCAATGTTCTCTCGAACATCACTGTTATAGTCGAAGTTCTTCAGTGAGTCTTTCAGAGTATCTTTGTAACGTTTCATGTGACCGCCGCGAGCTCGCTTGCTTGACTCAAGCTCGCCATAAAATATTTTCTATGGAAACCGTTCATCTGACATGCGGACAACATGACCAGTCCATCTAATATGGGATTTGCACAGAGTTGTGTGGATGCGTGTCATGATAGCCTGCGAAAGAACTTCTACATCTGTAATAAATCTTGCATTTTATGTGCATCAGTTTTCTAAGGCAGCCCATATGAAAATGGTGAAGCTTCTTCGCATGTCGACAGTACACAGTCCAAGTTTCACAGACGTACAGAAGAGTTGGTAGAACGACAGCCGCATGAACCTTCAATTTGGTTATAAGCTTAATACTAACAATAAGTACCAGCAGTATCTGCACTTCTGAAGTTTATGGAAATATTAGGTTTGAATATTTGAAACTGAACTAGATGTAATTATTTTGAAATGGACTTCACGCGATTAGCTAAAATAAAACTAGATAATTATTAGAAAATAAAATATATGTGATTATATATAATGAAATAGATGTGATTAATAGAAAGCGAAATAGGTGTGATAATTAGAATATGAAATAAATAAATGAGGAAAAAACAACATGTACGATATTCTCGCTTTCAAATAAACCACAGAACACCAAAATAAGCCTCAACGGCAAATATCTGCGACCAAACGACAACCCAAACTACTTGGGAGTCACATTTGATCGGCGCATGACATGGAAAAGTCAGATCGAGAGAAACCGAATGAGAGCCGGAGAAACAAAGGCAATCATGAGGAAACTTGCTGGCACAAGGTGGGAAGCAGACGAAAAAATACTAAAGAAACTGTACACTGGAAGACTGAGACCAGTTCAAGAGTATGGTATTGCGGCATGGACAAAAGCAGCAAAGGCGACATTTGATAGAATTAGCGAACTTCAAAACCAAGCCATGAGAGTTATAACAGGAGGCATGAAGTCAACGACAATTGTAGAACTTGAAAATATTACAAATCTGCAATCTATGACCGACAGAAGAGACTACAGAGCCCAGCAGCAAGCACAGAAACTCAGAAGACTGACTGACAGACTATCCAATGCATCAGAGACTAAATAGATTTGGAAAAGGGAAACTAAAGCGGAGAAACTTTGCAGAAATAGCCAAAGCAAAGATGAGCGAAGACCCTATGAATACCGTAACAACTCCAAAGCCCATCCCTACTTTACTCAAACCCACATGGAAGCAGCATATCATTCCGGAGGTGGTAGAAAATATACCAGGTATTGGAAACAAGAACAGCCAAACTGAAAAAGAAAGAAGAGACATAACCCTGAGGTACATAGCGGAAAACTACCCAAGCATGGACTGGACCATGCATAAACCGACGGTTCTGTAACAAACACAACACAGAATGGAGGGGCATGGGTATTCCTGAGTCTAACAAATGGTAGAAAAATAACACTGTCAGTGGCAACTGAAAAATACTCAAGCAATTTGAGAGTGGAGGCAGAGGCACTGAAGGCTGCAGTAAAAGCAATACTGACAGGCGAAAGCAATGAAAGCCAGATAGTCCAGTTTACAGCACTAGTTATAGCACTAAAAAGCCAGAAAAATACTGAACTTAATGATTTAAGAGCAGAACTCTGTCAACTATTCCAGCAGTCCGCACCAAAAAGAATAGTGGTACAGTGGGTCCCATCACACTGCAACATCCAAGGCAACGAGGAGGCAGACAGACTGGCAAAAGAAGGTGCAAGACTACCACAACCATATTCTAGTGTGACCTACGAAGAGTCCAAAAGGTTTATTAAGGCCAGATGCATGACCAAATGGAAAACAGAACATACTGGCTACACAAAAAATGATGCCTATTACCAGTTGAACAGAAAAGAGCACAGGCCACAACAGACTGAGATACCATCTATTCAATAAACTGAAGATAGGTGGCACTGACGAATGCACCTGTGGTACAGGGAAAATGACCGCTGAACATCTGCTGCAAAATTGCCCGACATACGAGGACCAGAGAGAGCACATGTCACAATCACCAGTGGCAACACTAGACAAGCTCTATGGCAGTGTCGACAGCCTCAGGATGAATACTGCTTTCTTCGAACAAATACAAGTTGACGTCTGACAGAATACGAAGAAGAAGAAGAAGAAGAAGAAGAAGAAGAAGAAGAAGAAGAAGAAGAAGAAGAATATGAAATAAGTGTGATAATTAGAAAGGGAAATATGTATGATAATTAGAAAGGGAAATGGGTGTGATAATTAGAAAGGGAAATGGGTGTGACTATTTGAGAATTAGCTAGATGTGATTGTTTTAAAGGGAAGTACACGATTATTTAAGATGCAACTAGATGTGATTGACAGTTTTGTTGTTGTTGTTCTTGAATGCCCACAATATGACGCCCATGGTGGAAAGTCTAAGCAAAGCAATAATGCAAGCTGCCACTGAAACAATCCCAAGAGGGGCAAGGAAAAATTATAAGCCCTATTGGAATGATGAATTTCAGAGAGCGGAAGACAAAGTCACAAATGCTAATAACGTGGCAGAGTAGTTGTCTCGCCGCTGCAATTCAATCTCAGCCAGTGTTCGTAAAGCGATCTCAGTCCCGCCAGGCAGAGCGATAGCGCGGGCTTGCCGAAAACGCTTGCTCGCCTTTCCCCGTAGAGGTATCGGGATGCGGTTTTTTTTTTTGCGTCTCCTCCGCCGAGGTGCGCTGCTCTGGTCCGTATCGAGAAACGTTGTCAGTCGGTGGTGATTTATCTAAGGCTTATAGCAGAGCTCGACAGTTCGTCTCGCTGGTGGTCAGACTCTCGCAAAGAGCTTGTGACCAGCAAATGGAAAGCAGGAATCGTTCCTGAAGGCCCTGTGTTCTCCAGGGGACAAACCCTCGGGAGAAGGGCAGGCCGGCAGGACAAATTGTCTCTAGTCCCCATGAAGTTCATCACCGTGGTCGTTGGGATCCGTTCTACACAGAGCGCTGCCTTCCCTCCTCGAGCGAGCCCGGTCGGTCGGTCGTCTGGTGCGTGTAGGGGCCCCTGTCAGGCGGTCCTATGTCGACGGGACTGAGGCCCAGGGGGAACAACCGTCCGTCCGTTCGTCAGTCGGTCCCTGCGGCCGTCCCAGTGAGGCTTTTCACACATCCCTCCTCCGCCGACCGGTGTGTGCGGTACGTACGTCTCCGACAGATATCTGGTTGATCCTGCCAGTAGTCATATGCTTGTCTCAAAGATTAAGCCATGCATGTCTAAGTTCACACTGTCTCACGGTGAAACCGCGAATGGCTCATTAAATCAGTCGAGGTTCCTTAGATGACACGATCCTACTTGGATAACTGTGGCAATTCTAGATCTAATACATGCTTACCAAGCTCCGACCCTCGCGGAAAGAGCGCTTTTATTAGTTCAAAACCAATCGTCGTTTCCCCTCGCGGGGTTGCGGTGTCCCCACTGGTAACTCTGGATAACTTTGTGCTGATCGCATGGCCTCATGTGCCGGCGACGCATCTTTCAAATGTCTGCCCTATCAAATGTCGATGGTACGTGACATGCCTACCATGTTTGTAACGGGTAACGGGGAATCAGGGTTCGATTCCGGAGAGGGAGCATGAGAATCGACTACCACATCCAAGGTAGTGACGAAAAATAACAATACGGGACTCTTTCGAGGCCCCGTAATTGGAATGAGTACACTTTAAACCCTTTAACGAGGATCTATTGGAGGGCAAGTCTGGTGCAAGCAGCCGCGAAAATTCCAGCTCCAATAGCGTATATTAAATTTGTGGCGGTTAAAATGCTCGTAGTTGGATCTCAGGCGCAGGCGGGCGGTCCGGCTCGCGCCGGTTCACTGCCCGTTGTCTCCTGCCCTACCGTCTGCCGGCTCTCTCCCACGGGTGCTCTTTGCTGAGCGTCCTGGGTGGCCGGGGCGTTTACTTATAAAAAATTAGAGTGTTCAAAGCAGGCCTCGGATGCCTGAATAATGGTGCATGGAATAATTGAATAGGACCTCGGTTCTATTTTGTTGGTTTTCGGAACTGGAGGTAATGATTAACAGTGACAAACGGGGGCATTCGTATTGCGGCATTAAAGGTGAAATTCTTAGATCGCCGCAAGACGAGCTACTGCAAAAGCATTTGTCAAGAATGTTTTCATTAATCAAGAACGAAAGTCAGAGGCGCAAAGACGATCAGATACCGTCGTAGTTCTGACAATAAACGATGCCGACTAGTGATCCGCAGTAGTTGCTTCGATGACTCTGCGGGCAGCTTCTGGGAAACCAAAGTGTTTTGGTTCCGGGGGAAGTATGGTTGCAAAGCTGAAACTAAAAGGAATTGGCGGAAGGGCACCACCAGGAGTGGAGCCTGCGGCTTAATTTGACTCAACACGGCCAAACACTGAAATGATTGACATTCCAAGAGCACTCTCGTTGGGTCTAACATGGAACGGGTGCTGGATTTAGACCCTCGAAAATAAGGGGCTATCCTCTCGGTTGCTTGACTGTCTTGCATACAGTGTTCGTTAAAGGAATTGACGGACGGGCACCACCAGGAGTGGAGCCTGCGGCTTAATTTGACTCAACACGCAAATACTGTAGAACAACTGACAAGTCGAGAGCACTTTCGTTGGGTCTAATACTGAACGTATGCTGGTATTAGACCCACGGAAGACAGGTCAGCTCTCTAACTTTCTAATGAAGGAACGCTATGGAAATCGTGTCTTAACCCCGCAGAAAACGCAGGTTCCATATACCTGGCAACTGACAAACAAAAGCCATCGATTAATTCGTCCTGGCTAAATAGTGAACGGGTGCTGGAAATAGACCATCGGAAGACTGGTCAGTTTTACCCTACAAATGACAGGGCGTTGCTACAGAAATCCTGCTCAACTCGAGAGGAGCCGCAGACATTTGGTTCACGTACCAGGCTGATAAGCCAATGGCTCGAGGCTACCATGTGAGGTATTACGGCCGGACGCCTGTAAGCCGGAATCCTGCCCAAAATCTCAGCACTACTGCAATGAGAGGCTTCGATATGGTAGGGACCTGAGTATCGCGCCTCAAGCCTACCAGGTCGAGCCACAGAAAGAGGTCTCTTCCATCCGCCGATCTTCTTCTTCTTCTTCTTCTGCGTACGCAGTCAGACAGTAACCATTATTTTTTCGAAAAAAGCGGCGGTCATCCTGACGCTCCCACCACTGCCATAGAGCTTGTCTTGCAGTTCCACTGGTAATGGCCACATCTGCTCTCTCTGATCCTCGTATGTCGGGCAGTTCTGCAGCATATGTTCAGCGGTCATTTTACCAGTACCGCACGGGCATTCGTCGGTACACCCTATCTTCAATTTGTTGAATAGGTAGTACCTCAGTCTGTTGTGGCCAGTGCGAAGTCTGAAGACAACGACCTGCTCTCTTCGGTTCAACTGGTAATAGGCATCGTTTTTGGTGTAACCTGTATGTTCGGTTTCCCATTTGGTCATGTATCTGGCTTTGATAAGCCGTTTTGACTCTTCGTACGTCATACTGGTATCTGTTTGTGGTAGTCTTGCACCTTCTTTTGCCAGTCTGTCTGCCTCCTCGTTGCCTTGGATGTTGCAGTGTGACGGAACCCACTGTACCACTACCCTTTTTGGTGCGGACTGCTGGCACAGTTTGCAGAGTGCTGCTCTTAAGTCATTAAGCTCAGTGTTTTTCTGGCTTTTTAGCGCTGTGACTACGGCGAGAGCATCTGTCAGCAGGACTATATGGCTCTTATTTTCACTGTGTGTCACCATTTCTTCCACTGCCGCCCTCAGTGCCTCTGCCTCCGCTCTGAAATTGCTTGTGTACTTACCAGTAGCGAATGACAGTGTTATTTGTCTGCCATTTGGTAGGTTCAGGAATGCTCCTGCCCCTCCGTTCTGTGTAGTGTTTGTTACAGAACCGTCGGTGTATGCATGGGTCCAGTTCATGCTTGGGTAGCTTTTCGTTATGAAGCTTAGGGTAGTATCTCTCCTTTCTTTTTCAGTCTGGAAGTTTTTGTTTGCAATACCTGGTATATTTTCTACCACCTCTGGAAATATATCCTGCCTCCAGGTAGGTTTTCGTACAGTAGTGATGGGTTTTGGTGTTGTTAGTGCGTTTATGGGATCTTCGTGCATCTTTGCTTTGGCTATTTCTGCAAAGTTTATCCGCTTTAGTTTCCCATTTCCTAAATTGTTTAGTCTCTGGTACATTGGATGGTCGGTCAGTCTTCGTAGTTTCTCTGACTGCAGCTGGGCTCTGCAGTCTCTTCTATCGGTCATGGATTGCAGTTTTGTAATCTTTTCAAGTTCTGCAATTGGCGTTGACTTCATACCACCTGTTATAATTCTCATGGCTTGGTTTTGAAGTTTGTTAACTTTATCGAAGTTCGCCTTCGCTGCTGTTGTCCATGCCGCAATGCCATACTCGAGAACTGGTCTCACTCTTCCAGTGTACAGTTTCTTTAGTATGCCTTCGTCTGCTCCCCAGCTTGTGCCAGCAAGTTTCCTCATGATTGCCAATCTTTCTCTGGCTTTCATTCGGTTTCTCTCAATCTGACTTTTCCATGTCATGCGCCAATCAAATGTGACTCCCAGATAGGTTGGGTTGTCATTTGGCTGCAGGAATTTGCCATTTAGACTTATTTTGGTATTTTGGGGTTTTAATGAAAGCGAGAATATTGTGCATGTGGTTTTCTCCTCGTTTATTTTGACCAGCCATGAGTTCGCCTACTCTTCCAGCGATGTTAGGGCTGTCTGCATCCGATTTCTTGCTATGGTGAGATTCTTTTCAGAGGTCCACATAGCCAGATCATCTGCAAACATTGAGCTATGGACTCTTCTTGGTATATTCTCTGTAATATCGTTTATATATACCAGGAAGAGTGTGGGTGACAATACTCCCCCTTGGGGTACTCCCTGCTCGAGTGTCACCTTTTTGCTCATCTGCCCTTGTACTTGGACTCTGGCCGTTCTTTGTTTGAGGTAGTGGTTGATCCACTTGTACATCTTCCCACAGACATCACTTCTTCTTAGCTTGACTCTAAGTCCATCTTTCCAGACTTTGTCAAATGCCTTTTCCAGATCCACCCAAACAGCTACTGTGTGTTTCTGTGCCTGGTAGGCATCTTCTATCTCCTGGGCTATGAGGATGACCTGGTCCTCAGTGGATCTGTGCTGTCTAAAGCCGGCTTGCTGTGGAATTAGTCCAGATGCCACATCAGTCTGGTGTTTATCATCCGTTCCATCAGCTTGCCGACATAGCTCAGTAGGCTTATGGGCCTGTATCCATTTGGATCTGTTTTGTCCTTTCCTGTTTTTGGTACTGGTACCAGTATTGCATCTTTCCATGTATGTGGTACAATTCCCGTTTTCCAGCTTTGGTTCAGGACCGATAGCAGTTTCTTCTTCGCTGTTTGGCCCAGCCCCATCAGCATTTCGTTTGTTATCCCGTCATTTCCGGGAGATTTCCTTTTCTTTAGTGTTCTCATAGCCTCTTCCATTTCGCGCATTGTTAGTTTGGCCATCATGTGCTCTTCAGGAGCCGTATTCATGTTTTCGTGTCCCTTTAGCTCTTCGCTAATGTCTGTATGCTTATCTGCAGGGACCTCGATGTGGTTTGCTCTGGCATAGTGATCGACAAAGGCGTTTGCGGCTTTCTTACCTGTGATCACGTTCTCGCCCTGCTTGATAGTAATTTGTTTATTTGACGGGGTTTCGTCGTTCATGGCTCTGACTAGCTTCCATAGCTTGTTCCCGTCTTTGTCCAGGTTTAGACTTTTGGTTTTATTTTTCCAGCTTTCTCTTGCTGTTTGCTTGAGAGTGTGTTTGTACTTCGCCGCGGCGGCTTTGAGAGCGATGTTTGCCTCCATGGATTTTTCTCGCTCTGCCATGTTCCTAGCATTTGTTACTGCATCTTCCACTTTCTGCAACTCATCATTCCAGTAGGGCTTATAGTTTTTCCTAGCTCCTCTTGGGATGGTTTCAGTGGCGGCTTGCATTATTGCCTTGCTTAGGCTCTCTACCATGGGCTTCATTTTGGTGTTTCGTGTGTTTCTTTGTTTGAGGTAGTGGTTGATCCACTTGTACATCTTCCCACAGACATCACTTCTTCTTAGCTTGACTCTAAGTCCATCTTTCCAGACTTTGTCAAATGCCTTTTCCAGATCCACCCAAACAGCTACTGTGTGTTTCTGTGCCTGGTAAGCATCTCGTATCTCCTGGGCTATGAGGATGACCTGGTCCTCAGTGGATCTTTGCAGTCTAAAGCCGGCTTGTTGTGGAATTAGTATTCGTTTTTCTTCCAGATGCCACATCAGTCTGGTGTTTATCATCCGTTCCATCAGCTTGCCGACACAGCTCAGTAGGCTTATAAGCCTGTATCAATTTGGATCTGTATTGTCCTTTCCTGTTTTTGGTACTGGTACCAGTATTGCATCTTTCCATGCCTGTGGTACAATTCCCCTTTTCCAGCTTTGGTTCAGGACCGATAGCAGTTTCTTTTTCGCTGTTTGGCCCAGCCCCATCCGCCGATCAAAGCGGGCGGAGAGCTGCTCGATATTCACCCTATACGGCGATGCGGTGCGAAACCACCAACATAAGACTTAGTTCTTGGTCGGGGTGTCAAAAACAGTAGAGCAGCCACCTCACTGTGAACTGTCGAGACTCATTCCTTGACCACGAGATATGTCCGAAAACCAGGCGAACAACATATCCGTAACATTACCAGGCCTGTCCCCTGGTTAAATGCACTTTTGCTTCGATCTCTACCTCTGTACGCTATCAGCCATACCAATGGACGCAGAAGAGATGCAGACTATCGGACATTGCACACCTGCCCCACTGTGTCAACATCCCAGGTGGCGGGGAATGCTAGGCGTACCATCCCTTCACAGAAGCAAAGAAAATAAAGGGAGCAAAAAGATACCCCACTCACATGCAAATGCTACGTTTCTGGCAGGACGTGACGATCCTGGGATACAAACACACTGGACCGCCTCTCTTCCGTGTAAACCAGTCCATATCATATATCATATATCATCTCATATATCATCACCGCACATTATAGACACGAGTAGTGAAGACTCGTTAGTCTGGTAAGACAACTTCCATAAGAGAGACAACTCTGATCACAAACAACTGCTGCCTTGCAGATAGGCTGGAGACAGCCAAAGGCTAAGGAGGGCATCCCTACAGAAACGCCTGTTGAAATCGGATGCACGGGGCCACAAGCCTAGCGAAACAGTGCAACGTAAATCGCAGAATGATGACAGTACAACTTATCAGAAAAACGTATGGCGCTCATCCTGCGGAGTCCCGCCAGGCAACGAGAGTGCCGGGCCTCACGCCTCGAAGGGGCCCACCCTTGACTACTGGTGTTCACCCACCCATGTGTCGTGGAGTCAAGGCACATGGCTATGTGGCAATTCCTATTGACCGAAAACTCAAGACCCTCAAAATACTACAGTGGAATGCGGAGGGTGTCGTTAACAGAAAGCTTGCCTAACACATCACTTGCATGAAGGTAAGATTGACGTGACATGTTCCAGGAAACGCACCTCAACAATAATCATAAATTCTCAATCAGAGGATACCAGACCTTCCGTCTCGATAAAGAAGGTCACAAAGGAGGGGTCCTGATACTGACCCGAAACTGCATACCGAGTAGCGCGGTATCTGTCAATCACACCGGACAAGCACAAATTGTAGGAGTTCACATAATGGCTCAAGAGACGAAGCTTCGCATTTTCAATCTGTACAGACCACCAAATAAAGATCTATCGCTCTCGAGTATGGACGTCAAAGACTCCAACTGCATAGTAGTTGGAGACTTCAACAGCCACTCGGAGAGATGGGGATACTCGGACACAGACAGCAGAGGTGACGAAGTGGAAGATTGGGAGATAGACACAAATCTCTCCCTAATCAATAGGCCGGAGGATAGCCCTAGTTTCTATTATAGAACATGGCATACCACCTCGACTCGAGATTTGGCCTTCTCCACACAGGACATACACCCTAAAATAGACCGCCAGGTGCTAAACCAATTGGCAGGTGGCGACCACAGGTCGATCAGGCTAGAAATTGATATGGAAGTAGGCCCACAGGAAAAAAAACCGCTCCCACGTTGGAATTACAAACGAGCCGACTGGGACAGATTTGTAATCCTGACAGATGGGCTGTGTGAAACCATCAACACACGAAACAACAAAATGAAGCCTATGGTGGAAAGCCTAAGCAAGGCAATAATGCAAGCCGCCACTGAAACCATCACAAGAGGGGCCAGGAAAA
Organism: Ariolimax columbianus; assembly: GCA_036924085.1. Lineage (NCBI taxonomy): Eukaryota > Metazoa > Mollusca > Gastropoda > Stylommatophora > Arionidae > Ariolimax > Ariolimax columbianus. The sequence continues at coordinate 72,894,174 of JAVGWX010000001.1, read as the reverse complement.
CCTATAAGCCCTATTGGAATGATGAGTTGCAGAAAGCGGAAGATGCAGTCACAAATGCTAGGAACTGGGCAGAGCTGAACAATCTATGGAGGCAAATATCGCCCTCAAAGCCGCCACGGCGAAATACAAAAACACTCTAAACCAAACAGGAAGAGAAAGCTGGAAAAATAAAACTGAAAGCCTCAACCTAGACAAAAAAGGGAACAAACTATGGAAGCTAGTCAGAGCGATGAACGACGAAACCCCTTCAAACAAACAAATTACCATCAAGCAGGGCGAAAACTTGCTCACTGGAAAAAAAGCCGCAAACGCTTTTGTCGAACACTATGCCAGAGCAAACCACATCGAGGTCCCTGCAGATAGGCATACAGACATTAGTGAAGAGCAAAAGGGGCACGACAACATCAATACGGCCCCAGAAGAGCATATGATGGCCAAATTAACAATGAGTGAAATGGAAGAGGCCGTGAGAACATTAAAGAAAAGGAAATCTCCCAGAAATGACGGGATAACAAAAGAAATGCTGATGGGGCTGAGCAAAACAGCGAAGAGGAAACTGCTATCAGTCCTGAACCAAAGCTGGAAAAGGGGTATTGTACCCCAGACATGGAAAGACACAGTACTTGTACCAGTTCCAAAGAAAGGAAAAGACAAGACAGATCCAAATGGATACAGGCCTATCAGCCTACTGAGCTGTGTCGGCAAACTGATGGATAGTATGATAAACACCAGACTGATGTGGCATCTGGAAGAAAAACGAATACTAATTCCACAGCAAGCAGGCTTTAGACAGCCCAGATCCACTGAGGACCAGGTCATCCTCATAGCCCAGGAAATAGAAGATGCCTACCAGGCACAGAAACACACAGTAGCGGTTTGGGTGGACCTGGAAAAGGCAATTGACAAAGTCTGGAAAGACGGACTTAGAGTCAAGCTAAGGAGAAGTGAATTTTGTGGGAGAATGTACAAGTGGATTAACCACTACCTCAAACAAGGAACGGCCAGAGTCCAAGTACAAGGGCAGATGAGCAAAAAGGTGACACTCGAGCAGGGAGTACCTTAAGGGGGAGTACTTTCACCCACAGTCTTCCTGGTATATATAAACGACATTGCAGAGAATATACCAAGAAGAGTCCATAGCTCAATGTTTGCAGACGATCTGGCTATGTGGACCTCTGAAAAGAATCTCACCATAGCAAGAAATCGGATGCAGCAGGCCCTAACATCGCTGGAAGAGTGGGCGAACTCATGGCTGGTCAAAATAAACGAGAAGAAAACCACATGTACAATATTCTCGCTTTCAATCAAACCCCAAAACACTAAATTAAGTCTAAATGGCAAATTCCTGCAGCAAAACGACAACCCAAACTATCTGGGAGTCACATTTGACCGGCGCATGACATGGAAAAGTCAGATCGAGAGAAACCGAATGAGAGCCAAAGAATGAATGGCAATCATGAGGAAACTTGCTGGCACAAGCTGGGGAGCAGACGAAAGTATACTAAAGAAACTGTACACTGGAAAAGTGAGACCAGTTCTCGAGTATTGCATTGCGGCATGGACAACAGCAGCAAAGGCGAACTTCGATAAAGTTAACAAACTCCAAAACCAAGCCATAATAGTTATAACAGGAGGCATGAAGTCAACGCCAATTGTAGAACTTGAAAAGATTATAAAGCTGCAATCCATGACCGATAGAAGAGACTGCAGAGCCCAGCTGCAGTCAGAGAAACTCCGAAGACTGACTGACCACCCAATGCACCAGAGACTAAACAATTTGGGAAATGGGAAACTAAAGCGGAGAAACTTTGCAGAAATAGCCAAAGCAAAGATGCACGAAGATCCCATAAACGCACTAACAACACCAAAGCCCATCACTACTGTACAAAAACCTACCTGGAGGCAGGATATATTTCCAGAGGTGGTAGAAAATAATACCAGGTATTGCAAACAAAAACTGCCAGACTGAAAAACAAAGGAAAGATACTACCCTAAGCTTTATATCGAAAAACTACCCAAGCAGGGACTGGACCCATGCATACACCGACGGTTCTGTAACAAACACTACACAGAACGGAGGGGCAGGAGCATTCCTGAACCTACCAAATGGCAGAAAAATAACACTGTCATTCGCTACTGGTAAGTACACAAGCAATTACAGAGCGGAGGCAGAGGCACTGAGGGCGGCAGTGGAAGAAATGGTGACACATAAAGAAAATGAAAGCCATATAGTCCTGCTTACAGATGCTCTGGCCGTAGTCACAGCGCTAAAAAGCCAGAAAAACACTGAGCTTAATGACTTAAGAGCAGTACTCTGTAAACCATGCCAGCAGTCCGCACCAAAAAGGGTAGTGGTACAGTGGGTCCCATCACACTGCAACATCCAAGGCAACGAGGAGGCAGACAGACTGGCAAAAGAAGGTGCAAGACTACCACAAACAGATACCAGTATGACGTACGAAGAGTCAAAACGGCTTATCAAAGCCAGATACATGACCAAATGGGAAACTGAACGTACCGGCTACACCAAAAACGATGCCTATTACCAGTTGAACAGAAGAGAGCAGGTCGTTGTCTTCAGCCTTCGCACTGGCCACAATAGACTGAGGTACCACCTATTCAATAAATTGAAGATAGGTGGTACCGACGAATGCCCGTGTGGTACCGGGAAAATGACCGCTGAACATATGCTGCAGAACTGCCCGACATACGAGGATCAGAGAGAGCAGATGTGGCCATCACCAGTGGAACCACAAGACAAGCTCTATGGCAGTGGTGGGAGCGTCAGGATGACCGCCGCTTTTTTCGAAAAAATAATGGTTACTGTCTGACTGCGTACGATGAAGAAGAAGAAGAAGAAGATACTCGCATATTACAGGATTTAAAGAAAGAATAACTCGTTTTTTTTCGGGAATCAGAAGATGAAGACGATACATATTTTTCATGGTAAGATCCTGTAACTTCCCGACTTATAATCCCAGACAACAGTCTTCTCGCATACACGTTGTAGACCTACAAATTTAGCCTCACGCACAAAGAAAGCAAAATGCTGTAGCGTAATTTTAGCAATTTGACTGAGCATATGAGCGTCTGAATGGTTAGAGTGGTGTCTTCTTACAAACAAAAGTTTGCATTCCCAGAACAGACATGAGTCAGATGTACACGAGTAAATGAGCTACTACTTAAGGGGAAAGAGTAGCGAGAACAAATACGGAACTTTCAATCTATTTAAAAAATCGATAAAAATAAAACCTGTATAACGAAGTCTTTAACACCTCATCCATGGCGGCAGTTTCTGACATGGTTCCATCAATACACACCTTTTTTTTTTTTTACAAGATCATATAGATCAGCGTCGCTGCGTAGTTTATCTAGTGCATTTCACAAACTGGCTGCTCATATTACGTCTTTCCTGTACGTTTTGTCGGTGAACTAAAAATGGTCGACCTCGACATTTCTTAAATATTTTCTAGTAAATTACTTTCTTCTTCTCCATTTCTTTTAGTAATAGAGCATATGCGTGACTACTATATGTGACATCTTACAGGAAATCTGCACACACAAAATGTACCATCCTGCAGCGATGGTTTCCGTAATAAGCTGTCTTACACTTTGATATTTCTAATCACTTGCAATAGATTGTTTGGTAGCATTTTACGACATACATTGAGGTGCAGTAGACATATTCCTCCCTTCATCTAAGGAGCCCCGGGATTCACACGGGAAATAGTAGCAGAACAAATGTCTTAATATCACATCTACATGGTGTTTTTACCAGACTTCCTCATTTAATTGTGAGCGCTCAAGAAGTACAGTTGTCAATAGCTAGCTAGCTTCATTGATTTGTGAGCGCTCGAGAAGTACAGTTGTCAATAGCTAGCTAGCTTCGTTGATTTGTGAGCGCTCAAGAAGTACAGTTGTCAATAGCTAGCTAGCTTCATTGATTTGTGAGCGCTAAAGAAGTACAGTTGTCAATAGCTAGCTAGCTTCATTGATTTGTGAGCGCTCAAGAAGTACAGTTGTCAATAGCTAGCTAGCTTCGTTGATTTGTGAGCGCTCAAGAAGTACAGTTGTCAATAGCACGCATCGTCATTGATATGTGAGAGACCACGAAGGATATTTGCAAATAGATGACAATTTTACTTTTTGCTCAATTTTTTACAATTTAGGACATACAAAGCGACATTGGCGATACATGCTATAGGGTCTCCAAAATCAGTCTATAGACTGAAGACATTGGTGTGACATGATACATTGTCTCTAAAACCAGCCTATGGGCTGAAGACATGGCGTGACATGATACAGGGTCTCTAAAACCAGCCTATGGGTTGAAGACATTGGAGTGACATGATACAGGGTCTCTAAAACCAGCCTATGGGTTGAAGACATTGGAGTGACATGATACAGGTTCTCTAAAACCAGCCTATGGGTTGAAGACATTGGAGTGATATGATATATGGTCTCTAAAACCAGCCAATGTGCCGAAGACATTGGAGTGATATGATACATGGTCTCTAAAACCAGGTTACACGTGTTTGTCTGTCTTTATCTGTATGGTTTTTGTATAAGTGCATGTACGCCGTAAACGGATTCTGAATTGAGTTTTGTTTTCGATTAGCAACCTCACCATGTCAAAACATTGTCATTATTATCAGTCACTGCAGACTCTCAAAAACATGTCCCTCGTACGAAAGATTATCAAACATCACCAAAACCTTTCAACTCGCATTTTGGTAAAGGTTTTCAAATTATTATTATTAATATTATTATTCGTCATTTCACCTGAAAGGGACGTTGTGTCGTAGTTTACAGCGATGGCTGAGATATTTGCGTCTTCCGGCCCAATACATCCGATTTCAGCAGATATTTTTTGTACCGGGTTTGCCTTCCCACTTCGATCCTTATCCTTTGATCAGAATACACCAGTGACTAGTACATCCTGTTTCCAGGGCCACCACGTGCAGGTGGAATAGGGTCTAGGTCAGCTATGGTTTGCTGATCCTGATTCAAGCAGCCATATTTGGGTCGCTTGCTGCCTTTAGCTCATGTACTGCTGCATCTTGATACAAGTAGAGGTTTTCAAAGTTCTGTCCTGAACCATCCATTCCAGCTCTATCCCTCTCTTTTCCATTCCCATTATGTTTGTCTCGAGCTCTCTTCCCCATGTGTGTTTCGGTCTGCCTCTACTTCTCTTGGTTTTAGAGATTTCAGAATTATAATTATCCGCTGGCTTCCTTAATGTGTGCCCTTTCCAATGACAGAGACCTCTCTTCATGGCATGTCCCGCTGATACATGTTCTGCTCTTTCTAACAGTCCCCCATTAGTGAGTTTATTATACAAGTCGCGTTATTCTCGCACGCGCATATTTACGGAAGACTGTCTCTTCAGTGTTATTGTTGCTCTCCATTAATCGGTCATAGAATAGACAGTTTCTACATAGAAGCTGAAGATTTGTATGTTTGTGTTAGGCTTAACTTTATATATATATATTTATATATATATATATATTTAAATTTCCCAACATAATGAAAGCTGATATAATCTTTTGTATTATTTGTTGTGTGCAAAAATGAAGCTGGGAATGGGCTGGCAGCTGGCTGATTGCACCAGTGTCAGAGAATCATCGCTGACCAAGACCTTATTTCGCCTTCACCTAGCGGCCCTGGAAACAGGCTGCACTAGCCACTAGTTTAGTCTGGCTAAGATATATGGATGCAGTGGAAACGCAAACTTGGTATTCAGAAAAGTTAGTTCGAATCGGTTGTGTTGTTCCGAAATGCGCAGATATCGAAGCCTCGCTGTAAACTACGTCACAACCTCCTTTTCAAGACGAACGCCGGAGAAGAAAATGAAGAATAAGAAAAAGAAGAAGTAGAAGTAAAAGAAGTAGAGGAAGAAAAAGAATAAGATGAAGTATTCTTATTATAAAATCGATATATGTACATCCTACGCTGTTTATACGGTGAAAGAAGGCTAACGCCTGGTCAGGCAAATTATACTTTTCAGTCTGTGTTCGTCAGGTAAAGCAAAACATATTTATCAGTCTGAATTAGTCAAGTAAGATGGCCGCGCCTGAATGGCTGCTCTCTCGACTAGCTCTGGTATTTTCTGATTCATGTTCGGATTATAATTCACAACTCCTTCACCAGGCAGAATTCAGGACTTTATTCTATTGAATTGATGTACGTTCGATCTGTTATCCTGTTTGTTACGCTGTATTTCATGTTTGGCTTAGCCCGTGGGAAACTAGTCCGAGATAGTGTTTAGCGTTCCGCTAAACTGCACCCAGAATTCGGTCCAGGTTATCACTACTCAAGGACCTCCATGCTCGGACTAAAGCCCCCTTCCTCCCCCCAATTTTACCGGAGGCTGCACGATACCTCTCCCAACCTAGTATTCTCAGCGCAGCAAGGGTCACGTTGACTAAAGGTGGATACCACCCACAGGTCTCGGGGGCGGAACACGAAAATTAACAGGGAGTCACTCACCAACAGACACAGAAAGCCTGACACAAACATTGGTCTAACACAAACTCCTCGCGGCTCTCATCCCGAGGTAGCGGAATACTGGGCCCCACCTGGAAAGTCTGTAGGGATTTCTGTCAACACGCTACGCATGAACATAGCCTCTGCAGTTGGACATGGTAGTAGTTGTTCAACACAACGGGCCTTTGACGCCTAAGCGAATATTGTTATTGTTAGTCAGGGTCAGGCAAAACATATTTATCGGGTTGTGTTAGTCAGTGTCAGTTAAACATACTGACCGAAACCCCGTGTTACTTCTACACAGAATTCTCTCTGGAAACAGACTGTTTCATCGCAGAATGGCTAACGAAGTGGGGATCGACGAGATCCCCGAAGGAGTGAGCAACAGCAGAGGAAGCCGAGCATCGCACAACAACCTGGACAACTCCGGTCCACCTTCATCAACACCCTCGGGATGGGAGGAAACCTACTGCAAACCACTACATAACGTCCTTGTCAGAGTGCGCAAAAGAGAAAACACACTCATCATAGATATTCAACAACAACAACGCTGTCTTATTACGGAGACTGTTAAAACAGATGGTGTGTTTTGTAGCGAAACGGTGAATGAATGAAAATGCTGAGAAATAGCCTTACTTTTCAAAGATACTAACTGCAGTTGTGACCTATAAAAAATGTTAATTGCCCATTTGCTAATGATCTAGCTGTTTGGAGACAATCATTTGGATGGGTCGGGGGGCGTAGTGACTGATGACCCTAGTAGAAGCCTCCTGGCTGCAGAGAAAAGAGCAAGACTAAAAAAATATTTAAAAACTCAATACAAAAAGCAGCCAGGCAAGCCAGCCTCCTCAGCATGGTTGTACGATCTGTGGCAGGGACTGTCATTCGTTGATCGGCCTTTACAGCCATAGTAGGCAGTGTCAAAATACAGGAGACAGAGCTGGATAAAACTCACAGGGCGTCAGGTGCATGGTCTATAGAGTCTGTGACGCCTATGATAATGAATTGCCCATTTGCAAGCGATGATGACGACATGATTAGACGGTTTGTCTTGATGATGTAACTTGCGCTTCACTTGGATTGTAGTAAGCAAGAAACTGCGCTGGTCATCAACCTGACTCGCTGGTCCCGATCTACCTTGGACCAGTGGCAAAACAAAAAGTCAAGACTACTGAAAAAGAGGTGCATAATCATTCAAAGAACTGTCGTGGGGCACAACGTATGGAAGTCTTCATTGTACTAAGTATCATTGTCAGTTGAAGGGATCAGCTGCTTTGTCTTCTAAAACAGTAGATCCTTACACATTTACAGATGGGTAGACTGAAACGTGTATTTGCTGATAATCGGACCCAGTATTTGTGCTGTGAGAGACAAACACTTGAACCATTTTTTTCTCTACGATAATTATAACACAGGGTGTCCCACTCGCTACCGGTCCTTGGTTTCCACTTATAAACTTTAAAACGAATTAACATAATTCAATGGTCGGTTGGTTATTGGTCCAGCAGCCTAAGAGCTCCTGCCTTTTGGTTCAACATAATTCAATAAAATTTTATGGAGACATACCTTGGTGTGCGAGAAACATAATCAGCTCAAATTAAATTGTAAGTGGCCACCATGGACATTAAGGCATGCCTGCACACGCCTCTCCATGTTACGGAAGGAATTCACCACTTTACCAAGAGTTAGACTCAGCTTCCAGCCTAATGTTTTCTTTCAGTTTCGTGGGAATCCTTGCGAAACTCTTTCCCTTTCAGCATGCCCCATAGGAATAAATCAGGCGAGGTATGATCATGCGACCTTTGTGTTGATCACCAAACACGCCTGAACATTACATGATCTTCAAACAGGGAAACAATGTAAGCAAATGTTAATGTTCAAGGTAGGGCATGCAGCTAGTTCCTCATTGTTCAATTGGTTCACATTATGTCCATATCAAATTATATTGAATTACGTTCATTGGTTTACAAGTTGTACGGAAAAACCAGGGTCCGACAACGAGTGGGACATGATGCTATATAGACACCCATACACATACACACACACGCGTACACACACTTTCAACATTTGATGAGCTCGTTATGTTTCTCACACACCAAATTTTGTCACAGTCAAATGTTATTGAATTACTTTAATTGGTTTAAATGTTATACGTGAAAACCAGGGACGGGTAGCGAGTGGGGCACCTTTTATAATAAAATAAGTTATTGTTTGCACATTTTCAATCATATCTGACTATAGGTTGATGCGACCATGGACAAGCAACTTTATTGAATTTTTGTTTTTCCTTTTTCTTTCGGGGTTGTCTCTTCACTTCCCTGTGTTGCATGAGCTTATTTTCGCACAGCCTGAAGTGGCTCTTCAGGTTACATCTCCATTTAGACCGGTCTGTCTTCCCAGCTATGTCTTCCCAAGCCCAGATTCATATTCAGAGCCTTCATGCCTCGTTTATATGCGCCTTTGAACGGCAGCTGTGGTCGGGCATCTGTTTTTTCCACATGCCAGCATCCATAGAGAATATCTTTGGGGATGAGACCGTCTTCCATACGACGAACATGACCAGGTTATCGCAGTCTTCGTTGGCGAAGGAGGGTGGATATACTTGCAAGATTGGTGGAAGAATGAACCTCCGCATTTGTCACCTTGTCTCTCCATCAAATGCCAAATATGGATCTCATGCGCTGTAGGTGAAAAGTGTTGAGCCTATGCTTTTGTGTTGGATATGCTGTCCGCGTTTCACTGCCATATAGTACCGTACTGACAACACAGGCATCGTAGACCATGGTCTTTGCTGTAAGTTTGGGGTTTTCCCAGACACGTGTTGTGACACAAGTTAATTAAACAAGTAAGCCCACTAAATACTATTCATAACACGAATAGTTTGTATCATCCTTTAAAATCAATACTTTCTAGCACACAATAAACTCTAACATATACTAAAAATATGTTCTTTATCCGAAAATAAAATGGTATTCCGGCACATCAAAACAAATGTACACAGCATCTGAGCATTATTTTGGCAACAAAGCAACAGCTGATTAACTGTATATTTATGCCAACTCTCTGCTACCGGTCCAAAACATGGCCTCTGTCCAAGGCGCGTGAGAACAGAATTTCGACGTGTAAAAGGAAGTTTTTGATGAAGGTCATCAGTGTTAGCAGAAAAGACAAACTGAAACGAAAACACTCGAATTATGGTCGGTTCTACGTCTTGTAAACAATACAATTTTAGGCACAAGATACGTTGCTTCGATTATCTCCAGCAAATGCACGCTCATAAACTTCTACTGATAGCTTACAACGCTGGTAAATCTGACTACAGGACAAGAGGGTGGCCATAAAGCAGGTGGATAGATGGCAATGATTGTGCAATGCCATGGGCTCAAAATGACCGGCGCAGCGCTCTTGGCGCATGACTAACGACCTAAGGTCCCCACACAGCTCACCAGCATGAGTGGATTGTTGTTGCTGTTCGTGTTGTTGCCTTTCAATGCCAACAATGAGTACATTTATTCTTGTGTGCGTCCTGAAAAGGGCGTAAAGTCACGACTTGTAGTAGTTTTCCTCACCTCCGAGTATGCCGATGAAGGTGGACCGAGGTCCTCCAGGCGGTTGTGCTATTCTTGGTTTTATTTGTGTTACGTTCACTACTTCGGGAATCACGTCTTGAAAACAGTCCTTTCTCAAAGGAACCCTACTTGAAAAGATTCTGGTCTTGGTCAGTATGCTTGGCTGACCCTGATGACATCCTGGTCGTTATGTTCTGCCTGATCGGACATGCGTTGCAGTTCCACATGATAAAACTAAACAAGTATTAATGGCCCTTTTCAGTCATGACTGATTTCAGCATGATGCAATCTTGGAGTGTTGCCCTTTCAGTCATGATTGATTGTTTCTAAGAATCAACGTCACTGCCCTCCGAGGGAACCCATAGGTGCTCAGTCTCTCTCAGCAAATGGTGTAGGGTGTGTGTGTGTGTGTGTGTGTGTGTGATGATGGTCCCTGTAGCTCGCTGGTTGTACACTCTCCTGCTCCATAATCTGCTCGAACCTCGTTTAATGTCAAAAATGTGTAGCCTGTGGATCGTTGGCTTCATTTATTGCGGTGTACTCATCTAGCAGGCGGTGATTGATTGATTTCAAAATGTCACTTCTATCCATCACTAATGTGCCTATGATGAAAGCTTGTGAAGTCATGATGTCAGCTCTTTCATTGCTCTGAACCCAAGTATGGGCAGGACAGTAGATCCATGTCAACTCCTGACGGTTTGAGGCCTCAACAGCTGCTATCCACTCGTACCGAAGCCATCCCTTCTGTTCCTTCTAAAGTACAGCTTGCGCGTCTGTCACGATGACTTCCCTTGTTATAGAAGTCCCAGGTATCCATCTCAGTGCTGAGGTCACTGCCCTTGTTATAGAAGTCTCAGGTATCCATCTCAGCGCTGAGGTCACTGCTTCCGTCTCATTCTCAAACTGGAGGTTGTTGACATGTAAGCTCTACTGCGCTCAGCAACGACCTGTCCTCTCACTCTAGCCCAGAAAACCCAGCCTGATGTCCCACTGCGCAGAACTGATCCGTCGGTGTATATGACGGCATCTCTCTTCTGCGTGTTCTCAGCTGATTCATCTCGTGCTCTGCTCTTTCGTTGCTTCATTCTTTGCATTCCTTGCCTAAGGTTATGATGACTCTCTGGCACGCTATAAATCTATCACTAGTGTGGACCTATTCTTACCCTTTGGCTAACGTCTCAGCTGGAGTGATGTGTCCGATAGTTGTCTCAGCCTGTGCCATCCATGACGACCCTCTCTTGATTTTTGATCCCTTGATGTTTGAGATACAACTGTGCAGAGGGTGTCGAGTGTCTGTGGTGACACGCATATAGGCTTTGACGTGTGCTAGTTTATGTCTGCATGTCACCGATAACAATCCTAACATGTACCGCATCATCTCAATCGAGGTATCTCTAGTGCAGCCCAGAACTAGTCGCATACCTTCATTCTGGATGCGTTCCAACCTTTCACACTGTGTTCTTGATAGTGTGAGGATGCCCAATCCGTAATCGATAACAGACAACACGACCTGACGAAATAGGACAAATATGAGGCGTTGTTTCAAGTCGGTAGCAGCCATGGTTTTAAGTGCTCCTAACCCTCGCTTACATCTTTGTACGATATCGTCAACATGGAAATTATATGAGAGACTGCGATTAAATTTCACTCCGTGGTATGATTGACTACAAGATGATGCGATCTTGGAGTCTAGCCCCTTTCAGTCATGATTGACTACAAGATGATGTGATCTTGAAGTGTAGCCCCTTTCAGTCATGACAGTCTATAGAATGATGATACCTTGGAGTGGTAACTGTCTACTGAATTCTTGGTATCTTTGTCTTTGCTTCTTTATACCAGGCTGATCTGGGTATATCCCCTTTTGAATATGCCTACAGCTTCGTCTTCCCATAATGTGAGACGCATGTCCAGTGCTCCATTATAAACATCTTTGAACTTCAGTACTTTTTTATAAATAACACAATCATTAAGACATTGTTGTATTAATGGAGCCTGCTTATAGAATTTATATGACTAAGGAATATATGCGGTTTGTTTCGGCAGTCGTCGCAAGCTGAGTTTTTACCTCCCAAAAGAGAACAAAATCTCAAATACTCACAGACTAAAAAACCTGGTATTCTAAACGTTGATCCTTCTATAACCCTTTCTTTAATAAAATTACTATTGCGTTCGTCTTATTTCTCTATTCCCCAAGGCAGTGTGCGTTGCAATATGTTTTTATTTTGCGCTTGTCGGCCCAGTGCATCCTTCATCGGCATTCATTTTATGCAAGGGGCTGCTTCCCCCTACATTTTCAAAAGGCTTGCTTCCTCGGGGTAACGGCCGGTGCTGTGATGGGGATCGAACCCAGCAGCTTCGGGTTGTGAGCTATGTCCCTTAATCACTAGCACGCGTCGTCCCTATAGCATTTTAATAAATAGATTTCGTTGATTCTCTATAAGATTCAAAACTCAAATGGGAATATATCAATGAATTTTGATCTTATCCTGGAAATTAAAAGAACAAAGAAAGAGATCTTGGAGAAATTGTGGGCGCAAACTGAATTATATCACAGTTCTATCTGTCCACTCGTATACTCGCATTCTACGCCGAACAAAGCAGATACTAAAATATCGCCAAGCAAAATATTGCCTACATATGTTACATTTAATACAAATGTAGTTAACATAACAACTATAATATTTCAAATGTATATTTGCAATTCTGAAAAATATCATTAAAGATTACATAACAGTTAGATTTTTGTTGTTTCGAATGCCCACAATGAGTAGCTCTACTCTTTTGTGTGCTCTGAAAAGGAGATTTAATGACGGGTTGTAGTAGCTTTCTTCACATCCTGAGCGTGCCGATGAAGGTGGGCCGGTGTATGCTTGGCTCCATCTGCATGTCGCTACACACTACTGCGGGGATCACGTCGATCCCTCACCTTGTTAGCCAGGCTGTCATGAAAACAGTCCATTTCTAGGAAGAGCTACGAGAAAGCTGAGGTGAGGGTCTGGGCCAGTATGTTTTGCCTGACCCTGACTAACATGTCTGTTCAGTATGTTGTGTCTGACCCTGACTAACATGTCTGTTTAGTATGTTTTACCTGACCAAACGTTAGTCTTCCTTCCCTAACAATTAGGTAACCATCATTAAGAAGGTACCTGTGTACTTATATAACTAACATTATGTTAATTACTGCTATTTAGGAAAGTTTAATCTTCTGTAGACTTCGGGATAAGAGAAAGACAATAAAAAGTCAGGTTTGGTGGTGTCTAAAAAATGAAACACACTACAAAGACATGGATTAAACATCACAACAACCACACATGTGGCACATAATTTAAGATTAGATCTTAATGTGACAAGCGAGTGGAGAGGATTAATTTTGGCATAGCTAAGATACGTCACTTTCAACCACATGTTGTTCTGTTGGCTATATCTGGGTGAGTGAGCTATAACAAATAGACGAATTGTGCCGCGATAGAATCGAACCACAGTTCTTAGTCGACCTGTTCTTCTACAATGGCAGATGCCCCTGTGCAGGTTTCAGCTCTGGTTTGAGCTGGATGTAGTTGGGAGAAGGGTTTCCAGCCTAGTGGACTAGGCTTGTGCAGCTTAATACTCCTAATACTCCGCTGGGTTTGGACAAGCGCTTGCGGAGGGTGGTTAACTGATCTGCGAGTTCATCTTAATAGACTCAAACACTAGAGCAAAGTAGACCCGCAGTCTGTTCTATAAATATTTCGAAAGAGAGAGAGAGTGAGTGAGAGAGAGTCGCAAAAAATATGTCATTTTAAGATACAAAATAAATAATCTTTGATAAACTTAGTAAACATGCAATGAAAATACCTCAAAGTATAAAAACCAATTACATTTTAAGCACTAGTAAATCTCAAATCGAACGCAATATAAGCAAATGACAATTAGCTTCTTCTTCTGCGTTCGTTCTCAATCTCCCACAACCCAAACCTGAACAGGGCTTTGTAAGTAGCAGGATGTAATCCGAATAGGTCCTATAGAATAATGAACTGAACCTGATCGAGCCGAAAAAATAACAATTATACTTGACATAGCAAGTATGTTATATTGCTAAAGATACCAAAAGTAATTTTGTAATTTGGTCTTGGACTTAAAATGTCATTTTGTGAAAGACGACAAAAATATTACTATAATATATACTTTTTATGAAGCAATATGTACATGTATGTGTGTGTGTTTGTATGGATATACATATGTACCCTATAAATAATTTTAAAATGTAAACATACATTGTTGCAGAAGAACAATTTTGTTGTTCATGTTAATTCTAATAAATATGATTGAGACCTAAAGAAATGTGGTTTATACCGCCGATAACCGCCTTGGCTAACGAGAGTCAGTTTATTCGGTGTGTTATTATTTTTTTTTTAATGGCTGTTTTCAGTTGACTCGTGAAATAGAAACCCCCACAAAAATATCTTAGGAATATAATCGGTTCAGGTGCAATTGATTAGAAGAATGCCATGCCTATTTGGACATTGGAGAGATGGCGGAAACAATCGTTATTAGTGGGAGTCATTTCTGTTTTAGATTATAACGAGAAATCAACATATTGTGAATTTGCTTACCTTTCATGAAGCCGGCAGAAAAATGCGTCAAACACTGACTTGTGTGCTGGTTGTGTTAAAATCGTATTTCAATTTCTAATCCTTCAAAGAATATGAGAGTCGTCCACAGTTGCCAGTTGAAGCGCACAGAATACAGCGATCCTAATTTAGCTCTATCCGTGAAATTGTACAAATCACCTTATCACACGTAATATCATAGAGGTTTTTTTTTTAATAGTTATCAACCAAGCTTGATATACATGCAAAAAAAGTACAAAAGCGAATTAAAATTTTAAACTTTACGAAGAATTTCCTACACACCAATACACATAATTGTAGATTAAAAACATTCAAGAATTATCCGACAAGACACTGAATTTGTCAGGTAAATTTTCAACAGCGACTTTCCTTGTCTTTCTGCTGTTTCATGTTTCGTATTGATAAAACTGAGAACTAGGCTCAACGCTGGTATACAGTATTAGTCTTAATGAATGTTTTTCCATCTCCGAGATATAGTTGAAGGAAAGGTGTACCTAAAACAACATAGCGAATCAAGTGACTAGATAAGGTGACAAAAAGATAATCCGGCGAAATCCAGGAAACACGTTGAGGCCACTTGTGTGAGAGACGATCAATTAGAACTGACTTGCCGCAGATTGGTAATAGTCCGTGCCTCTGCTCTGACAAGATGACCAATAAATTCTAGCTGCCTCATTCGCCGAGAGCTAGGCGTAGCGAAGGCGTCTGCTGAGGTGGGCAAGTAACCACGGCGGAGAAATACGCAAGTCGACGCACGTCGTCAGCAATGTGGCTCGGAATCAGTTCCGCTGCGTACACAATTGCTACCACCACGATCTTCTGTAATGCTAAGATTTGGATTCTTTCCGTGGCATCTTTACAGCACAACTACATATCAAATATATATGTCTGCGTTGTCAGCTGTTTTGTTTTATTCAATTGCAGACTGTGGTGTTTGAGAAATATCCGGCGAACCAGGCGAGATATCGTCTACGTTAAGCGTCACTCACTGATACCAGCAATAGACAAGTTGTTTTCGTTTGTCTTCTGTATATGTTGTGTTCATATCAGTCTAAATCAGACTTTCTGTGTGTTTTGAGAACAGAGAAACGTTTATAGAAAAATAAAGGCGCATAAGGGTTAAAATAGGTCAAACAGGTAAGGCGAGTTTAGCAAATCCATGTAACAGTGAAAACGGCAAATGCAATGTTTGGTATAATAAAAATAAATATTAAACATACGAGCATGGCAGTAATAGTTAAACTGTATTAAACATTAGTTAGACCTAGATTGGAGTACTGTGTTCGGTGTAGATGCCGTATTGTAGAGGGGAAATAAACATACTGGAAAGGGTACACAGAAGAGCGACAAAACTGATAGTGGCATTCCAGAATTAAAGTTATGAGGTAAGACTAAGAAAACCCAGCCTATTGTGTCTAGTAAAAAATAAAAGTTCGAGGTGGCTTAGTACAGGTTTATAAGATAATCAACGGAAATGTTGTATTAGACTATAACAAGTTTTTTTCAAAGTACAGCCAGTTACAAGAACAAGAGGTCACAGCTACAAATTATTTAAAGAAAGGCCCAGTTATATTAAGAAATACTGTTTTAGTTAGAGAGTGGGGAATGCTTGGTATGCATTGCTACAGGAAATGTGGAAACATAGTCCGTTAAATCATTCAAGATAGATCGAATGCACATAATCATTGTTAGGCCAAGTGGAGAAGAAGAAATTGGTCGTATACAGACTATGCATGGTCTTCTAAGACAGTATGAAGAAGATGAGTTGAAATACATTTTATGTTTTTGGAACACCTTCACACAAACTATTGTTAAACAGCTCACGATACGATAGATCGATCATTATAAAGTGATGAGTCAGTTCCACATTTAATTATGCAATGGAAATGGATAATGACCGCTAGATTACATTGCACTGAACGTTTCGGTATATACTCAGTTCCTATCATTGCTTGAAGTACCGACTACAGAGTACAAAGTATGTAACTCACACAGTGGATCTGAAAGTGTCCCTTTATTTCGTTAGGTGTCAATTTACAGCTGGGTCGACTGGTAGAATCAGTCATACAATTAAATAAGCCACAATATAATAATAACTATGTTATCTATACTAATGTACATAGCGGAAAAACCGATTGAGAAATCCTCATCTAAGGTATCTTGGTACACATTGTCTACATAGCTTCTTTGGGCTTATCTTTGGCTGTCTCCCATGCAGTTAAGAGAGGTGTGGTTCGAAGCTACTCTTTATGGGTTCAGCTAACCTTTGACAATTTATTTTTAGTAGCAGGTTGCAGTGACTCTTTTTACATCCCTATGATTACTTGAGAAAGTGAACCGGGGTCCTCCTGACTGTAGTGCAATGCGAGGCGTCGACTCCTCAGTAAGCTCTTTCCTATAGAGATGATACAGTGTTGATTCCCACCCCGTTGGTCAAACTGCTGCGCCACAGACTGTTTCCGAAGCACTAGCGACGTGCGGCTTGTTATCAGCATATATCACCTGACCCTAATTACTTTTCACTCCCAGTTCAGAACTTTAACACGTTCTACATAACGAAATGATTTTCCGGGCTAACATAGCGAGAGGTGCACACAAACAAGCCATCACGCAGCACAATAACAAATACGGACGTACCAATATCTGCAGGGGCGTTACACTCTAAATAAGCAAACATACAACATAATAATAAACACGCAGTACCAAGACATGCAGGGGCGCTACACTCCAAAATAGACCCCCACGCAAATCAATAACAACCAAGAAGTACCAAAACGTACATGGGAGTCACACTCTAAACTAACATGCATGCAGCACAGTAGCAGACTAGCAGAGCGAATCAAGACAGATAGCACCATAAAACATCAAGTAAGAAAGCACGAAACACAGTAACAACAAATGAGTATCAAGGCATGCAGGGGAGTCACACACTAAATAAAGAAACAAGCACGCAACATAAAAATAAATTAGTACCAAGACAAGCAGGGGCGTCACACTATAAACAACCAGCACGCAGCATAAAAATAAACCATTACCAAGAGATGCAGGGCCGTAACATTCCAAACAAACGAGAACACAACACAATAGTAACCGAGTAAAAAAACATGCAGGGGAGTTACATGTTAAATCAAGAAACCAACACGCAACACAAAAATAAACTATTCCCAAGAGAAGCAGGATGGGTCACACTCCATATAAACCAACACGCAACAACAGAGTCCCAACAGATCAACGGGCGTCACACTCCAAACCAACAGCACACAACAACAGATTATCAAGAGATTCAGGTGCGTCACACTCAAACCAAACCAGCACGAAACAACGGAGTTCCAACAGATGCATGGGCGTCACACTCCAACCAAACCAGCACGCAACAATTGAGTACCAAGAGATGCAGGGGCGTCAAATTCCAAACAAACCAACACGCAACAACAGAGTACCACGAGATTCAGGGGCGTCACACTCAAACAAACCAGAACGCTACTCAGTGACAACCGAGTAATAAGATATGCAGGGGCGTCACACTCCAAACAAACCAGCACGCAACACAGAAACAAATGAGTACCAAGAGATGCAGGGGCGTCACAATTTAAACAAACCAGCATGGGACACAATAACAACCGAGTACTCAGATATACAGGGGCGTCACTTTACAAACAAACCAGCACGCAACACAGAAACAAATGTGAACGAATAAAGGCATAGGCATCACTCTCCAAACAAATCAGCCCTCAACATAGTGACAAAAAAATCAAAGGGTGCCAAAATATGCAAGGGCGTCACACTCTAAGAAAATCAAGTCATGCTGATACACTTTACAAACGTTGAAACTCCGCCCTACATAAGAGGTAACGACGCAATTAAAAAAGAAACTAAAATACCACAGTGCTCAACAAACACATAATCACAATACAAATATAAACAAGCACACTTGAAGTTCATCAAGTTGTCATTAACAACATTTAAACGAGGCTAAACCTAGCCAAAAACAGACACAATTGCAAATACAAATAAAATATTTGAAATAAACACAAAATACTGTATTTATTCGAAAATAATTTCTCATTAAAAAAAAAAAAAGAACCTTAATAAATTAGCAGGCAAATTGTCTTTTTTTACAAAATAACACTGATATATGATAACTATTTCGGAATACATATTTTTGTATTACAGTGTATCTATCATGCTTGTCGTATCATCATCATGTAGCATGTCATTTGCAGAATGTCGCTTCCACAACAGACGATTTGTAAGACTCCCGATCTATGGCCAGAACGCGCTCCTTTGTTGCTGTCATCTTTAGGACCTCTGTGATGTAATGTGTTCATCTTCTCCTCGGTCTGTCTCTGCCCCCCCCCCCCCCCGCATCCACAACCCTTTCCAGTCACCCTACCCTCAACTATCGTTTTCACTAGGCCTTTATAGCGTGTGGTGTGTCCAAATTATGTTAGTTTTCTGGACAAGATATTGTTTACGAGCCAATTTTCCTCGTTATCAATGTGTCCTGTCCGCTATCCACGGTATTTTGAGCACCGTCCTGTAGCATTTTTAGGTTACGAGGGGGAGTTTCGCTGTCTAACATTTCCAGAGCTCTTCAGCGCAAGAAGAAGCAGACGTATATTTTCATAGGCACGTAAGTCTAAAACTTTTATCTGGAACATGACAAAGAAAATGGAGAATAATATTGACGCATTTGAAATGCGGATATTTAGAAGACTTACCCGAGTTGCTTGGACAAAATAGTGAGGTCCTGGAACAACTCAAGGTGGAGAAGAAAGATACTTCTGAAGGAAATAAAAAGCATAGAATAAAATATTTGTGGTTTTATCAATGACATAACAGTCTGCGGAATGTTAAATTGGAGGGAAGAGTGGAGGGCAAGAGAGAAGGGACAGCAAAGATACAGATAGAGAGACAACAACAAGATGTATTCGAGACACAATTTGACTGAGTTGGCCAACTTGGCACGCAGCTGGCGATCCAATAGGGATCTCGAATGCGGAGACGGCATTTGATGATGGTGATGAAGAAGTATGTACCGAAATAAACTTTACCTACAGACATTAATATCTTGCGATCTATTAAACATAATATGTAACTATATTGACGTCATCAAAATCTGTGTAGAGGTCTTATGTGAATGCACAATGACACGTCATGTTAATTGGCTTGGCTTGGCTTCGTTCGTTCTCAATCTCCCGCTACAAAACCCTGAAAGGGCTTAAGTGGCAGAATGTAACCCAGAGAACGGAATGCGTTGTGTCGTAGTTTACAGCTTGACTGCGATATTTGCACATTTCGGTCCAACATATCCGACTTCAGCAAGCATTTTTTGAGTACCGGGTTAGCATTCCCTCTTCGATCCCTTCTCGTTAGCCAGTCTGCTCTGTTGCAGCCTGTTATCCAGGATTACCACGTGGAGGTGTAGACGGGTCTTGGCAGCTCTGGTTCGCTGGCCCTGACATAGCAGTCAGCTATGGTTCGCTGACCACCGCAGCTCTTGCGCTGCTCAGCATATTGATCCCATGTTAATTAACACGAGTATTTTGATGGTCCAACTTTATAGCGAAGTGTTTTCTCTCACTCTCCCCAATGTTATTCAGCGTGATATGTCGACAAAACTTATTGAACGTAGTTATTAAATACCTGGTTGGTTTCCAACCCATGTTTATCGTTTTATTGCGTGCTCCGTTGAACTCTAATGTTGTTCTTTTTTCGAAGCGAGGCGCACTGAGTCGTTCTGGTTTGTCATTTTTTGTCCGTTAGAAAGTTATAGTGTGCCTTTTCATAAATCCCGCCGCACATGAATGCAATGTACATACATTCTCCTGACTGTAGTGCAATGCTAGGCTTCTCAGTACAGAAATAAGAAAGGATCCTCCAAGCAGATTGCAATAACCACATTAATCGGGCGTCCCATGAAAACACATTTGAAGTCGGCAAATAGTTTCCCTACGACAGTTTTCGGGATCAAAAAGCAGCCATCTTGTTGATTTCAATCAACATCGAAGGACCATCTGCTCAAACCTTCTGGAAACATGCAATATTGATGGCATGGGAGTGGGGAGAGGGGCGGGGGGGGGTGTTGTTGTGGGGGAGGGGGGGGGGAGTTGCAAAGGCAGTCTAGGTGGCCGAACACCGGAAACATGATGTCTGGCGTCATACTTGGGATAAGGCTTGCTTCTATGGAGATCGGAATGTCGATCACCACTATAAAGGTGTAAGTATATCTATCTACACCCTAGTGGCACCTGTCTTGGAAAGAATGCGGCAAATGTATCCGCCTAAGTGTGTCGAGAAAGGCGACTAAAGAGATTTGAGCATCGGGTTAATAACTTCTTTATAGAAAACCATTTCTATTGAAAACGTCACTGCAATATCTTGTACCAGTTGCATGTAACGTTATCAGCTGTATTGGTTGCCTTATACTTGACCTGGAATGGTATAATGTATGTTTAATCTTCGCAACATCTGTACGAAAAGCTTCAACATTGATGTCACTTCATGTGAGACGTCTGCATAGAACCGTTTCACCTGGCGGGTTAGCATCGCACAATATTCTCAGACCACAGAGAGCGAAACATCAACGTGGGCGATCAGCCAAAGTGGGTAGACCTCAATAACTGAAGGCATGACGACTTCACAACGGATTCCTCAAATATCTGCCGTGCCAGGATTAAACGTTACAGTCATATGAGATCACATCTCATAGCACAAGACTGATGCTGCCGGCATTTTCGCTTGCAATGGACAAATAGTACTACTACAATTACATCTATACGATGCAGTAATCAGTTTGAACTAAGAATGTGTCTGTCGTAAACTGACTAATGGGGCAGTTTATCGCAGTTGGAATAAATGCGAGTGATTTAATATAGGGCATATGCCCTCAAACACAAACCACAATGTAACAATTCCTACCTCCAAGCTTAATCGTAAAAAGTGAGTTGAATCATAATATGATACATATATACCTACTTACTTATTTACCTACTAACTTATGTGTTTATATATTTTTATAGAAGCTTAATGGGGCTGACATCAGGCGAGATAGCTGGCTAACTCACCTTTATGACATGTTGCTGCTGGGCTAAGTCATTAACTACACGAACATAACTGGGACGTCTTGGGACGAATTTTTGTTGTTGTACGGTTTGATTTTGATTTTAAAAAGTTTTTTCGAATGTTTGACTATGGTACGGTGAAAAAGATTTCAAATGTGTCTGTACTTGATGCAGCTTTTTGATCATCAAGTGATTAAAAGTGTTCCTCTAAACGTCTTCATTGAGCTTTTATGTCATCTAGTATCATAAAATAGATTTTTATTCATAGAATGTCTTTTAGCAACCATTTTGCAAGTAGCTTTGCAAGTAGCAGCATGTAGTCCGGAGAACGGAATTCCTTGTGTCGCTAGTTTACAGCTTGACTGCTGTATTTGCCCTTTTCGGTCCGACACATCCGTCTTCGGCAGGATCGCCCCAGTTGTGCACTACTTGACGCAACAAAAACTTCTCAATGTAAACAGGAAACGTTTTCTTATAATATTCTTTACAGATAGTCACTTCGCTTTACAAATAGTCCTTTTGCTTCGAAAAACGTACAACGGCAAGCTGTTCTTTAACTGTACACTATATGAGCACTAATGCTACGCTACTCTATTTGAGCTGCCTACGTGCATACGATATCCAGCGTCTGCTACCTACAGTAATCCCACAATTGGATGTCACTGTCATCTAATGACACCTTTAGAACCTACCGACTACATTTTGCACCTATCCCATATCAGTTTGTGACATACTTACTGACTTATGTTCGCATATGATACGCCTCAATTAAATTGTGTCGGGAGACAGCCTTGCCGTGCAGTTACGCCACTGGAACTAATAAACTTCTGATAGATTGTTCCGTCCGTGCAGCTGTTACACTGGGGAAGTGAACAGGAACCAAGTACAGCTTACTGACGGTCGTTCCTCGCAGTTTGAATAAATGCGTGTGATTTAGTAAAGAGCAGAGGCCCTCAAACACACATCGCACGGGCACAGTTCCCACCTCCAAGCCAGATCATGCAGAGTGATGGGAATAATAATATGACACATATATACGTTCCGACTTTTTGACATACATAATACGTTCGTTTATGTACTTATTATCTTAATTCTTTCACTTATTTATTTAATTATTAATTGTTTCACTTATTTATTTAATTATTAATTGTTTCACTTATTTATTGAATTATTAGGCGATTGGTTCCGTACGACGGGGGGTGTGAGACAGGGATATATACTCTCCCCAACACTCTTCAATATATTCTTGGAGAGAATAATGGAGACGACCTTAAAAGGACTTGTTGGCACGGTTAAAATAGGTGACAGGCTTATCACAAACTTCCGATTTGCTGATGATATTGATGTATTGGCAGGCACAGAAAGGGAACTCCAGGAGTTGATTGGTAGATTGGACAGAACGGCCCTGAGTTTTGGTATGGAAATAAATGCAGATAAAACAAAGCTCACGACCAATAACGTAGCAGGGTTTCAATCTGTAATAGAGGCAAATGGTTAGGAACTTGAGGTGG
This sequence comes from Ariolimax columbianus, assembly GCA_036924085.1. NCBI lineage: Eukaryota > Metazoa > Mollusca > Gastropoda > Stylommatophora > Arionidae > Ariolimax > Ariolimax columbianus. Next base: position 72,870,934 of record JAVGWX010000001.1, on the reverse strand, counting down.
TAAAACGTTTCAAATATCTGAGACCATTGATCAGTGAAGAGGGATCGAAGTGAGAGGTAATTGCAAAAATAGCACAAACAACAGCGGCGCTGACTAGGCTGAAACCTATATGGCAAGACAAGCGACTCGCCTTCGGCATAAAAGTTAGACTAATGCGCTCTTTGGTGCTATCAATATTTTTGTATGCCTGCGAGACCTGGACCATTACAGCAGATATCCAGGGCAGGATACATGCAATGGAAATGAGGTGCTATAGAAAACTCCTAAATGCTACATATAAAGATCGTGTCACGAACGTAGAAATCCGTCAGAGTTGAAGACGCTATTGGTCCTTTTGAAGATCTGTTCGCAGCTATCAATAGACGAAAGATGGCCTGGTGCGGGCACGTCGCGAGGTCAAACGGAATAACCAACACGATACTCTATGGTTCCGTACCGGGACAGAGAGGGCGTCCAAGGAAGAGATGGGTGGACTACATCACTGAGTGGTCAGGCCTTCGTCCCGGTGAGATACGTCAGGCGGCGACAGACAGAGAAGGATGGCGTGGGATTTTGGGATTGTCTTCATGTGTGCCCCAACGACCTGATGGGTTACAGGATGAACTGAACTGAACTAATTTAACTACCTACTTACCTATTTACTTACTTACTTATTTGTTTACTACTTATTTACTTTCTAACTTACTTATTTACTTACCTACTTATTTACTTTCTTACTTACTTTTTTGTTAACTTACTTATTTTCTTACCTACTTACTTATTTAGTTACTTACTTACTAACTATTTACTTACCTATTTACTTACTTATTTACTTACTCACTGATTTATTTATTTACTTACTTACTGACTTATTTGTTTACTTACTTACTTACCTTTTTACTTATTTATTTACTTATTTATTTACTTATTTACCTACCTATTTACTTACTTATTTATTAACTTACTTATTTATGTATTTACTTACTACTTATTTATTTACTAACTTACTTATTTAATTATTTATTTACTAACTTTTTAATTTACTTACTTCGTTATGTATTAGTTACTTATTTATTTATTTACTTATTTATTTACTTACTTATTTATTTACTTATTTACCTACTTACTTACTCATTTATTTACTTATTTGCTAACTTACTTATCAAATTACTTACTTATTTTATTTACTTATTAACTTACTTGCTTATTGATTTGATTATTTATTTATTTACATTCTTACTTATTTACTTACTAATTTATTTATTTAATGTGTTACTTACTTGCATACTTATTTATGTAATCATTTTCTACTAGCATTTAATAAACAGGTCTTCCTTTATATTATTGAAGCTTATAGTATCCAGAGGATGGCGGCATCCAGTCTAATGGTTCACTTTCATAAGGACAATGCTATATGTATAGCAGGTCAACGTGTAACTACTGTTTGTTTTCCTGTCTGAAGCCGGAAACTTACCGACCAGTGTAGGATCTCACAACGAATCATGTCCATGCAGATCATCTCTCACACTTCAACAACCTTACAAGACTTTCTTTTTAGTTCGCTCTCCCCCATCCCTTCGCTGCAATCTACAGTTACTGTTTCTGTTTCTAAGAATCCACGTCAATGCACACCGGGCATACCCATAGGCGCTCAGTCTCTTTCTGCAAATGACGCAGGATAGTGATGCTGATGGTCCCTGTAGCTCGCTGGTTGTACACTCTCTTGCTCTGTCCTCTTATGAGTCTTAATCCGCTTGAAGCTCATTTAACTGTGGATTGCTGTTTCATCTATTGCAGTGTTCTTATCTAACATGCGATCATTGATTGATTTTAAAATATCATTCCTATCCATCATTAACTTGCCTATGATGGGAGCTTGTGAAGCCAAGATGTCAGCTATGTCGTTGTCATGAACTCCAGCATGACCAGGACAGTAGATCCATGTCAACCACTGCTGTTGTGTGTCCATCTTTTCTTTGATCTGCGTCTGCCTCGCTCTCTCTGTCCCATGCCTTCCCGCATTGTTCGTTTATAATACAATGTTGCGTAATATGAGGCCAGCGCAGAATACACAATAGAAAAACATTGAGAAGGTGAGCTTCAAACTATGAAAATACAAATATTTAAACAACAAAAATGCCATAATAGAAAATTTAAAAGTGTGAAATGTGATCGTTGCATAGATAAATGTGGAACCTTGAAATGGTGAGGGGGCTTGCGTGATCCCAAGAGCTAAACCAGCGGAAGCGAAGCTTCGAGAAGAGTCAGCCAACTGGATAGGCCACTGGGAGGGAATAGACTACACACGGACATCTCACCTTGAGTATCATAGCTAAGGTTTGGACCGACCACCCAAATCTATTTTTAAAAGTTTGTTACGAGAATGTTGACAACAGAACAAAAGCAAACCGCCTTGGGAAAAGAGAAGAATGAAGCTCCCTGTGACTGTCTTTATGAATACCAAGAAGAAAACAAATATACCTACATGGAATGTTAGGACAAAAATAATAACGTTATAATAAAATGTTACGTGCATAAGGTTATAGAAGAACTGCGTCTCCAATAAGGTATTATTATCGTGGATATTGGACAGGAATAGCTGTCTCTGTCTGGGCATTAGACGATCAAAACAGTTTTCAGAGTCTTGTGTCTTGGTACATGTCTTAAAACGTGTTATGGAACATGGAAAGTTTCTTAATGCGAGTCTTGGGTCACATAAATGTTCTTATTATGAGCCTAAGGCTATGTCTTAATATAAGTCTTAAACCAACAAAATTGAGTAAACTTAACTTTTGTGTCATCGAAAATGTGTTACTGTGAGTCTTATGTTAACAAACTTGACTTAATGTGAGTCTTGTATCATCAAACTTTGACTTAATGTGGGATTCCATGGCAAAGTGGTTAAGCCGTCGGCCTCGTCAACAGATGGTGTGGATTGGACTCCGGACTCTGCCGTCTTTTTCACGGGTCTTGATGCGGAGTCCCTGCATCTCGTAGTCGCCCCTTAATCGTCTTGTCCTTGACTTGCCACTGGGGTCGAGTGGCTCGAGACGAGAGAGTGAGGATAAAAAGTAGCGAAGGTAATCCTTACTAAACAATAGCGCTAGGAAAATAAATTATGCCATCATCGTCTACAATGGACGGCGGCCTTTGCTTTTGCTTTGTGTCATCAAACTTGGAATTAATGTGAGTCTTGTGTCATCAAACTTGGACGTAATGTGAGCCTTGTGTCATCAAAGTGACTTAATGTGAGCTTTGTCTCAACAAAATTGTTTTAACGGGAGTCATCAAATTTAACAATAGGAACACTGAGCCATCACAACTGTACTACAAGAAGCCTTGAGTCATTGAAGTTGGTATGAATGGAGTTATCAAGATTGTCTACATTTGTTCATTGTACCAAATTTGAAATTGTTCTAATATGACCTCTGGCCATCACATTCGTCTAAATTTAAGCTTTGTGACATAGAAATTGCCTTATGACTTCTGGCTGATTTTATTTATTGTTTTTCGTAACATAATGATTGTTGTTGTCATATTTAATTGTAACTTTGTTTAAAGTATAGCCTTTTGCCAGTTAAACTGTCTTAATATGACCCTTGGGTCATCAAATCAAATTTATCTAATTATGAGCCTTATGCCGCCAAAATTGTCTTAAGAAAAGACTAATGCCATGGAAACTTCCCTTAACAAAAGACTAATGACATGGAAACTTCCCTTAACAAAAGACTAATGCCAAGAAAACTTCCCTAAGAAAAGACATATGCCAAGGAAACTTCCCTAAGAAAAGACTAATGCCATGGAAACTTCCCTTAACAAAAGACTAATGCCAAGAAAACTTCCCTAAGAAAAGACATATGCCAAGGAAACTTCCCTAAGAAAAGACTAATGCCATGGAAACTTCCCTTAACAAAAGACTAATGCCAAGGAAACTTCCCTAAGAAAAGTCTAATGCCAAGGAAACTTCCCTAAGAAAAGACTAATGCCAAGGAAACTTTCCTTAACAAAAGACTAATGCCATGGAAACTTCCCTTAACAAAAGACTAATGCCAAGGAAACTTCCCTAAGAAATGTCTAATGCCAAGGAAACTTCCCTAAGAAAAGACTAATGCCAAGGAAACTTTCCTTAACAAAAGACAAATGCCAAGGAAACTTCCCTAAGAAAAGACTAATGCCAAGGAAACTTCCCTTAACAAAAGACTAATGCCAAGGAATCTTCCCTAAGAAAAGACTAATGCCATGGAAACTTCCCCAAGAAAAGACTAATGCCATGGAAACTTTCCTAATCAGCCTTAAGTCTATTCAATTTTCTTCACTTCGTCGTTTGTTCTCAAACTCGCGCTAACATGTTTTGAAAAAGGATTTGCAAGTAGCAGGATGCAGTCCGGAGAAATATATGCGTTGTGTTGTATTTTAAAACGACTGCGATATATGCACCTTTCGGTCCGACACATCCGACTACAGCATTGTATTTTTGGGTACCGGGTTATCCTTACCTCTTCTATCCCTTCTCCTTAACCAGTCTGCTCTGATTCCGCCTGTTATCAGGATCACTACGTGTAGGTGGAGATGGTTCTTGGCAGCTCTGGTTCCCTGGCCCTGACGCTGGTAGTCAGTTTTGGGTCGGTGTTCGTTACAGCTCACGCACTGCTCAGCATTTTGATATTGTTCATTACACTGACGCCGCCCTCGGGGTGGCAACAGTTTGAGATCCCTAATTGAGGGTGACATCAGTGCAGACAGACGGAACAGATTTAACAGGCCGATAGCCAGAAAAATACACGCACTAAACACGCGCAATGAGCGCGCGCTAGTAGAGTCAGAAACCGCCTATAAATAACTTAGTAGCACGTGCAGTTTAGTTTAATGTTGAAAACTGATCAACCGTTTCCACGTTGTCGGAAAGTTCTTTTTCCTAAGTTGCCTGTGTAAGCTAAAGTGGTTAGTTGGTTCTATGTTGTTATATCAGCAGTCCTAATTCCTCAATCCATTTATCATCATGAAACTCGTCATACAATTGGCAGATCTCAAGGGATCCCTGCATGGAAGTGAATATATATATATACATATATATATATACAGTAACACACATATAAGTATAATTCGAATACAGCTCTGGGAAGAAATGGAGAACGAAATCGTTGTTATGACCAAAAGCTATTTTTCGAGGACAACGCATATTACACATTTAAACTTACACATCATATACGAGGCGTGTCCAAATGAAACCGGACCAAACTGCAACAAGTGAACATACGTACGATGCGCATGATGACGTCACTTCTGGTGTAAACAGCACTTACCAACCGTCAAGGTTAAATAATGTTTAAAGAAGGACGTGAGTTAACGCAACACTATGAGTCTAACCTGGTCTAGGACGTGAGTTAACGCAACAATATGAGTCTAACCTGGTCTAGGACGTGAGTTAACACAACACTATGAGTCTAACCTGGTCTAGGACGTGAGTTAACACAACACTATGAGTCTAACCTGGTCTAGGACGTGAGTTAACACAACACTATGAGTCTAACCTGGTCTAGGACGTGAGTTAACGCAACAATATGAGTCTAACCTGGTCTAGGACGTGAGTTAACACAACACTATGAGTCTAACCTGGTCTAGGACGTGAGTTAACGCAACAATATGAGTCTAACCTGGTCTAGGACGTGAGTTAACACAACACTATGAGTCTAACCTGGTCTAGGACGTGAGTTAACACAACACTATGAGTCTAACCTGGTCTAGGACGTGAGTTAACACAACACTATGAGTCTAACCTGGTCTAGGACGTGAGTTAACACAACACTATGAGTCTAACCTGGTCTAGGACGTGAGTTAACACAACACTATGAGTCTAACCTGGTCTAGGACGTGAGTTAACACAACACTATGAGTCTAACCTGGTCTAGGACGTGAGTTAACGCAACAATATGAGTCTAACCTGGTCTAGGACGTGAGTTAACACAACAATATGAGTCTAACCTGGTCTAGGACGTGAGTTAACGCAACAATATGAGTCTAACCTGGTCTCGGAATATCTTTGGTTAACCCATGTCCTTTTTTAAACATTGTTGTCCAGTTCTTCACTATTGTCCTCGACACACATTTTTAACCACACACTGCCTGCATTCTACGATGAATGTTAACTGGTCGACATCCTTCAACTGTTGTTGTTGTTTGCGAATGCCCCCAATCAGTAGGTTACTCTTTTGTGCGCCCTGAAAAGAAAGTTAAGTAGAAACCGATCACCTCTCGCTGATTAACTCTGGACGGATTCCGTATCCCACCCGCCATATTTTCAACGGTCTGCTGAGGAAACTATGAGTCGGAGGATAATGACATTTTGCAAACGATGGTTGGTATGTGCTATTTACATTAAAAGTCACGTCATCATGCGCATTGCACGTATGTTCCCTTGTTGCAGTTTGGTCCGGTTTCATTTGAACACGCCTCGTAAGTAGAAATTAACATATCAAAAGCATAGCATGTGAAGACGTTCTCTAAGGATCTTTGTGTATCCTGTTTATGGTCCTATCGCCTTTTGATGTATTCATCCCTTTCTCTATGATGTATTAGATCACATGGGTATTATCCGTTGTTCCTGAGGAAGGCTTTTTGGTTGTAAAGTGGGTTCTCTTCTTGTTTTCGCCCCAACGCGTTATCTGAGCCATATTTTTCTATGCTTTTAAAAATTGATTTCAATACATATTACCGCAGCTTCGCTTTATTTTTCAATAAATGTACACAAGGTGGTTGCCAAAGTTAAATTATCTGAACTGTAAAGAGACTTGGTACGGGTGTAAGATGCAAGGGAAAAACAAGTAAATAAGGTGAGAGAGTGTTCAGCCAAGTTGGGACTGAATTTTAACATGAAGAAAAGAAAGCTGTATAAAATCAACACCTTAAGCAAAGAGCCAACCATGGTTGGAGGTGAGGCACTGGAAGCAAAGAGCCAACCATGGTTGGAGGTGAGACATTGGAATCAAAGAGCCAACCATGCTTGGAGGTGAGGTACTGGAAGCAAAGAGCCAGTCATGCTTGGAGGTGAGGCACTGGAAGCAAAGAGTCAGCCATTCTTGGAGGTGAGGTACTGGAAGCAAAGAGCCAACCATGCTTGGAGGTGAGGTACTGGAAGCAAAGAGCCAACCAAGTTTGAAGGTGAGGCAATGGAAGCAAAGAGCCAACCAAGTTTGAAGGTGAGGCACTGGAAGCAAAGAGCCAGTCATTCTTGAAGGTGAGGTACTGGAAGCAAAGAACCAACCATGCTTGGAAGGGAGACACTGGAAGCAAAGAGCCAGCCATACTTGGAGGTGACGTACTGGAAGCAAAGAGCCAGCCATGCTTAGAGGTAAGGCAATGGATACAAAGAGCCAACCATGCATGGAAGAGAGACACTGGAAACAAAGAGCCAGCTATGCTTGGAGGTGAGACACAGGAAGAGGTGGACTCCTTGACATATTTCGGGCAGCACTATTGATACTTCATGGGCATCAAGGACTGATGTAAGGGCTAGAATTGAAAACGCAATGACAGCCTTCCCGTTACTAAATAATATACGGAAACACAGAGAAAAAAGGAACAAAAATGAATAATGTAAGTAATTCCAAGTCCAAGTACGGAGTAGAAACTTGGAGAATAACAAAGACACTAAAGAGAAATCTTCAGTCGTTTGTCAATAAATGCATACGTATAATAATTAATGCAGACTGGTAAGAAATGGTGAGGAATGAAGGCCTACAAGAAAGGAGCCAACAGCAACCAGTTTAGCAATAAATCAAATGTAGAAAATGGGGTTGGATAGGAAACACACTAAGAAAAGCATCATCAAACGTGGCCAGACAGGCCCTTACATGGAATCCACAGACGAAAGGAAGACAAGTACAACCAGCGACACCAAGAGAAGAGACTGAAAATGAGCTTCGGTCCCTGGACCAAATTGCAGACAGGACAGCTCAAGACCGAACTTGCTGTAGGATTTGTGTCAATGGTATATTTTCAGCAGAAAAGAGCGACAGACATTGATTAACCGCCCCAGCCTCGCCTTATATGTTTATATAAATCACATGTCGACACGTTGGTGTGACCAGTAATTTGTGAAAACAAAAATCAAATAATGACTCTCTGCGCACTTTTGATTGAAATTATTGATTGTTATTTGTTCCACGATTGTTTTTATCATGTTTAATAGTAACGCTGATATAAATTTAGGCCAACAGAATATGAATATAGATTATGGCCGATTGATTCTGTACTAATGTACAGGGCTGAACAGTTTCTGCACACAACTGAGCTAAGTCATACATATCGACTTGTGAAGATGAACACTTGTACCCCGAATATTTACACAAATCCTATAAAAAGCAACCTTACAACCCTTTACAGGACGGATTGACTAATTTACACATCACTCTCGACACGACCTGGGTCGACTCACTTCACTTAGTCACACCTCTACGACTACATTGACAAAATAAATTAAATTGAAAAGCGCAAAGAATATTAGGATAAAGCTGGAAAAAAAGAGAAGGATGTACTCATATATGGTCAGTATATGAATGTGAAACATGGAATCTGGCAAGCAAGGATGAAAATAACTTGGAAGTGTTTTAAATGTGCTGATCTCAACGAATGAAAAGAGTGAGTTGGACAGAACGAAAATCCAAATAGTGAGTTAGAACGGAGATTCAATGACAATGTCATGATTGGGATTGACGTACAAATGAAAATATTGACAATTCCACAGAAACGAAAATTAAGTTGAATGGGTCACAATATCTGAGCATAATATCAAGATCCCAGAGAGAAACACCATCCCTGAGACTTAGAGCATGAACTGAATAGCTCAAGTTGGCCTCGCTCAGAGAAAGCGAGCCGCTCGAAAGAGTAGCAAGCACTACGAACTCGCATCCGACTTCTGTCGTGTATGACCCACGTACGGAAGAGTCTGCCGTGCGAGGATTGAACACTGCAATCATATGACATCACATCCTGTCCCACAAGTATTTTGCATTTTTTCTTATGATGGTCAAATACTATTAAATGGGCAGATGGCTTACCTTTATGGAAATGGCTGGGCTTCGTGCGTTCTAAATCTCCCGCTACCAAGCTTTGAAAAGGGCTTTGCAAGTAGCAACAAGTAGTCCAGAGAACGGAATGCGTTGTGTCGTAGTTTACATCTTGACAGCGATATTTGCACTTTTCGGTCAAACACATCCGACTTCAGCTTGCATATTTTTTTTTAGTACCGGGCTAGTCTTCCCTCTTCGATCACTTCTCCTTAGCCAATCTGCTCTATTGCAGCCTTTTATCCAGAATCAACACGTGGAGGATTAGAAGGGTCTTGGCAGCTCTGGTTAGCTAGCCCTAATGCTAGCAGACAGATATGTGTCACTGACATCTGCAGCTCATCTGCTGCTCAGCATCTTCACCTTAAGGGAAATAAAAACAATGTACAAGTGTGTCTTTTACTCGTTATTCCCGACTGCATAGACTGCTGAGATCACGATGTATAAAGATTATTATTTTATTGTAGACAGCTATGTCTCTGACAAAACACTATCATTATGTTCCTTATTTTCAGTGCTTGATGCACCAAGAGGCTTTACAAAGCTGAAGAATATGGTTCGCCATCCAAGCCGTTCTGAGAGCCACAATGTTGGCCTGTATTGCTCTTGTAGCCAATCAGTGTTACCTTAAAACTTAAATATGTTCAATCGACTTCGTGAAGACAACGTGTCTTTATTTAGAAGAGGAAATCAATTGTCCACTTCATCCTACCGAATGGGATCAAGATGATGATCAACGCATGAGCTGCAGCTGTCAGAGACGAAAAGCTGACTGCTAACATCAGGGCCAGCGAACCAGAGCTGACTGCTAGCATCAGGGCCAGTGACTATTAGCTGACTGCTAGCATCAGGGCCAGCGAACCAGAGCTGACTGCTAACATCAGGGCCAGCGAACCAGTGCTGACTGCTAACATCAGGGCCAGTGACCCAGAGCTGACTGCTAGCATCAGGACCAGCTACCCATCATTTACTGACTGCTAGCGTCAGGACCAGCTACCCATCCTTTGCTGACTGCTAGCGTCAGGACCAGCTACCCATCCTTTGCTGGCTGCTCGCGTCAGGACCAGCGTCCTATCCTTTGCTGACTGCTAGCATCAAGGCCAGCGAACCAGAGCTGCCAAGAACTTTCTACACCTCCACGCGGTGATTCTGGATAACAGGCTGCAACAGAGCAGACTGGCTAAGGAGAAGGGGTCGAAGAGGGAAGGCTAACCCGATACTTAAAAAAGCGTGCTGAAGTCGGATGAAAGCTGCACATATCGCGGTCAATCTGTAAACTAGGATACAACTCATTCCTTTTTCTTGACTACGATATTCTGCTACTTGCAAAGTCCTTTTCAAGATTTGGTAGCGGGAGATTGAGAACGAACGAAGTCAAGCCAAGCCATCCTACCGAGTAACTCAGTTGTTAGATACAATCTATTCTACCTAGATCTAAATTGGTCCTTAACTTAAATGAAGGAGTATAAAGACCCAATGGCCTGCAACAATTAAAGTCTTTACAACCAAATCCCTGAATGCAGTATCTGCTTTGCATGTCGTAAACGGCGCATGCTGAAGGTTGCACGACATTGTAACATATTTTTTTAGTCACATAGTGGTGAATGCTTGAAATGTATTGCCACTGGATGTGGTGGAGGCACTGTAGGTTAATGCATTCAAAAAGAATTGAATGCTTATAATTATTTTTAGTATCGGTAAAGTGAAATAAACTGGTTGTATATAGACTCTAAAGAGCCTTCTAAACCAGTATAATCAAGTTAAGTAAATACATTGGCAATCTCATAACTCAGATTAAAAGTACCGCAATATGGAAAGCACATTCACACGTTGGTGCAATGTTCCTAGCAGACAAACCGTTATGGTGTTAATTATATGTTACCGTTTAAGCAAGACAACAAATGCAGTACGTAGATAAAACATTTCGTTCGTTAATTTTTTTTTAAAAACGAAGACCCAGAAACTATTGCCATTACTCATGGGTTAGTTAGCACAATATTATTTTCTGGTCTGCTCGTCGCTATCTTCGTTATGTGCCAGATGGCAGGCAAGAAAATATTGGATGTGGTACGGAGGACAATATCGTCATTAATCATACTTGTACGTGTCTTCCTGCCAGCATTTTTGCTTCCGCAATTCCTACTTGTCCAGTTTATAACAGGTGAAACAAACGTAGAAATAGATGGGAAGGGGAGGTGATATACAGTACGAGCTGTCAAAAACAGCAAAGAGACAGTTAGGAATTTATGGAATAGTTAAAAACATTAAGGTGCTGCGAGCTTGTTATTTTGATGGGGAATCAAGGTAATTGAGCAACACAAGACAACTGGAATGCAGTTTCAGTTTATCAGATATCAGCAGGCCAATGTTTTACCAAATGATTTGTTTTGTTTATTGTATTGCGGTTACTTTTCATGTTTTCTACATGTCGTGTGCATTCTGTTAAGTGAGCTCGGGATTATCTTTTGTTTTTGGAATACCTAACGTTGATAAAAGACTTGTGATTGACAGAACGCCGGGTTTCGTCTTTTAATATTTTGTCAAACTGCATTTTAATTGATTGTTTATCATTAAGCATTGACCTACAATTTAATTGCAGTTGTTGATAACCTAGCTTCGGTATGACACAGAATACTTATTCTACGTTGTTATTCTCGAACTCCCGCTATCAAGCCCTGAAATGGGTTTTGCAAATTGCCGGATGTTGTCCTAAGAATGGAATGCGTTGTGTCGTAGTTTGCAGCTTGACTGCGATATTTGCACCTTTTGATCCGACACATCCTACTTCATCTTGGCAGGTTTGAGTAACGAATTAGCCTTCCCTCTTCATTCCATTCTCTTTAGCCAGTCTGTCCTGTTGCAGCCTGTTATTCAGGATCACCACGTGCAAGTGGAGAAGGGTCTTGGTAGCGTTGGGTCGCTGACCGCTACCACTCAGGCACTGCACATCATCTTGATCCCATCACACATATGACAACATCTCTGAAATAATACATTAACGCCAAAATACAAAGTTTACACATGGGCTAACTGTGTGATTGTGGAACAAGAAGTAAGTTCCGTTCTATTCTGGTGTTTCTAATAATCGACTTCATTGCACTCAAGTATACCTATAAGTACTAAATATTTCTTAGTAAATGGCGAATGGTGTGGATACTGGTCGTTCTTGTAGCTTGTTGTATGTACACACTTCTGCTCAGGTCTCTCGATATCAAAGATTTGCAGTCTATCAATTGCTTATCCATCGATTGCGTTGTTGTTGTTTTAAATGCCTACAGTGGCTATGTTTTCTCTTTTGTGCGTCATGAAAAGGACGTTAAGTAGCGGGTTGCAGTAGCCTTTCTCACATTCCGAGCGTGCTGGTGAAGGTGGACTGAGATCTTCCAGGTGGTTGTGCTATGTTTGGCTTTATCTGCGTGTCGCTCACTACTACGGGATCACGTCGATCCATCACCTCGTTAGCCAGGCGGCAATAAAAACAGCCCGTTTTCAGGAAGGGCTACCAGGAACCCAATGTGAGGGTATATTTTTCCTGACCCTGACTAACATGTCTAATCAGGGTATTTTTCCTGGACCTGACTAACATGTCTAATCAGTTTATTTTGCCTGAACTTGACTAACATGTTTCATCAGTGTATTTTGCCTGAACCTGACTAACATGTCTAATCAGTGTATTTTGCCTGAACCTGACTAACATGTCTAATCAGTGTATTTTGCCTGAACCTGACTACCATGTCTAATCAGTGTATTTTGCCTGGACCTGACTAACATGTCTAATCAGTGTATTTTGCCTGAACTTGACTACCATGTCTGATCAGTGTATTTTGCCTGAACCTGGCTAACATGTCTAATCAGTGTATTTTGCCTGAATCTGACTAACATGTCTAATCAGTTTATTTTGCCTGACCTTGACTAACATGTCTAATCAGTGTATTTTGCCTGACCAGTCGTTAGTCTTCCCTCCCATCTATTGCGTTGTTGTCACTCCTATCCGTAGCTAGTATCGCTTCCTATGAAACCAGGATCTCAGATTTTTCTTTGTCCTTAACACTAGATTAACCATCGCAATTGATCCACACCAGAACCTGCAGGTATGATGTCTCTACAGCTGCTATCCACCCATGCCTTAGCTAGTTCTTCGATACCTTCCGAAGTAAGGATTGGACGTCTGACACGATGACTTAACATATTAAAGGGGGTCTCAGATAGCCATCCCATAGCTGCAGTCACTGCGTCCAATTCCATTATAATAGTGAAGCTTACTGTTCTGTGCGCCCCGCTCTGCTCAACGAAGACCTGTCCTCTTCTTATAGCCGAGAACCCCCAATTAAATATCATGTTGCGTAGCACAGATCCATGACGGCATTAATTTACTGCAAGTTATCACGTATCAGCTTATTAGCTATGCCCTCCCGTTGCACCATTCGCTGCATCCCCTATCTAGGGTCCTGATGACTATGTGGTAATAGCTTATTATATCACCAGTTTGGTACCTTAAGAAGTAAGTTTACGACCTGTATCTCCAATTCATATTAATTTTCTTTCAACGTTTCACATTAATCTGTAACAAAATCCAGTGAAAAGGAATGTTCTAATAAGACCGTAATGTCCTAAAAGGAGAACCTGACACTATCACTGGGAAAACGATATTATAGACCGCAGCGGGAAGACGAAGAATACGGCCACCTGAGACTGCTTGATGAAGGAGAGTTCGACATAAGAAAGACAACTTAGGGAAGGATAGGTTGATCTAAGACAGCTTGGCGAAGGAGAGTTCCATATAAGACATCTTGACGAAAGAGAGGTCCACCTAAGACACCTCGCCGAAGGAGAGGTCGATCTAAGACAACTTGACGTAGAAGAGGTCGACCTAATACAGACAGACCGTTATTACAGAATACTGGCAAAGCTGACTGAAAGATTATGAGATGGGCGGCTCAGATGCAATGGACTGTCTCCCTTCGGGCATGCTCAAAAGATGCGTCTATACTCCAATCTTCCAAATAATGACACGTCTAGGATACGATCCAAGCACTGCCCATCCCCCTGACAACAACTGAGAAGGACATGTGTCTTTGTCCAGGTTGTCAAGAACTAGCAGTTCACAGGTCATCATCATCACGTGCTTTGTCAGTTGGCGTTGGCGATGAATGACCTCCATCCGATTCTAACACATGTGTCGTTTACCACATATGGTGTTGATTGTCGTCCGTGCCAATCTCTTAGGCTGTCCAACATCTTCTCTCTTGGCCTTTCTTTGTTTCTCTTTCCTGCTATATTTCCCGGACGAAACAAAGTGCTCCAAGCCGCCTCTTCTCAAAACATGCCAGAAAAAGGATGACTGACCTGTTCTTATCCTTGCTATGAGCTGTCTTTGTGTGTGTGTGTGCCTCTTCGAGTACTGTATCATTAGTCTTTCTTGCAGTCCATGGGATCCGCAGCAGTCTTCTATAAAACCACATCTCATTTCTTCCAATAATATATGCTTGCTGATTATTCGTGATCCTCTGCCCTATGTCAGTACTGGTTCCACGTAGCATCCAAGGACTCTCTTTACAAGTTCCAGTGACAAGTTTTTGTTGCACAAGATTCCCTTCATGGTCTGGAAGACCGATTTTCTTGGGCTATTCTGCATTTTATAAAAAGACCTAATTTTTAATAACAAGAAATCGGAGGTGGTAGTGACCAAGAAAAACCTGACTCTCCAAAATGCTGCGTCAAAGCGAAGAGGACCAATTTGAGACAAGTTAACACGTTTAAATACCTGGGCACATACATAACATCCTAAAGAAGATGCAATTACAAAATTACATGCAGAATAGCCCACATGTAAAGAGATTATATTATCATAACAAGAAATCGGAGGTGGTAGTGACCAAGAAAAACCTGACTCTCCAAAATGCTGCGTCAAAGCGAAGAGGACCAATTTGAGACAAGTTAACACGTTTAAATACCTGGGCACATACATAACATCCTAAAGAAGATGCAATTACAAAATTACATGCAGAATAGCCCACATGTAAATAGATTATATTATCATAACCACTTCTCGTTCTCCTTTTATAATTACTACTACAGTTACTACCGTTTTTACTTCTAGTACATATACTACCACTACTATTTCTACTACGGATCCCCACACTACCTCTACTACTTCTACTACTGATCCACATACTACCACTACTACTTCTACTACTGATCCACATACTACCTCTACTACTTCTACTACGGATCCACACACTACCACTACTACTTCTACTACTGATGCACATACTACCTCTACTACTTCTACTACGGATCCACACACTACCTCTACTACTTCTACTACTGATCCACATACTACCTCTACTACTTCTACTACGGATCCACACACTACCACTACTACTTCTACTACTGATCCACATACTACCTCTACTACTTCTACTACGGATCCACACACTACCACTACTACTTCTACTACTGATCCACATACTACCTCTACTACTTCTACTACGGATCCACACACTACCACTACTACTTCTACTACTGATGCACATACTACCTCTACTACTTCTACTACGGATCCACACACTACCACTACTACTTCTACTACTGATCCACATACTACCTCTACTACTTCTACTACGGATCCACACACTACCACTACTACTGCTACTTCTAATTCACATACTACCACTACTACTTCTACTTCTAATCCAAATATCACCACTACTACTTCTACTTCTAATCCAAATATCACCACTACTACTTCTACTTCTAATCCAAATATCACCACTACTACTTCTACTTCTAATCCAAATATCACCACTACTACTTCTACTTCTAATCCAAATATCACCACTACTACTTCTACTTCTAATCCACATACTACCACTACTACTTCTACTTATAATCCACATACTACCACTACTAATTCTATTTCTGATCCACATACTACATCTACTTCTACTACTGCTGCTACTTCTAATCCACTTACTACCACTACTATCAGGTTATTTGGTCATATAACAAGCATACCTCCGTGCTGAAGATTATACTAGAGGGTAGGGTGGAAGACAGTCGTTCGAGAGGCAGACAAAGTTTTAAGTGGGTTGATAACATCAGGCAAGTGATGGAGTGGAAAAAGTATCACAGATTGCACCATTACGACAAGAGATGGAGTACACTGGAGATCCATTGCAGTCGACCTTCGATGCGGAGATGCCACTTGAACTGAAATGAAAACAAATCGAACGAGCTTCTTTTTTATCAGTAACATTGAGTTTGACGTGCAAATTAATCACTATGTAGAAGGTGAATGTACTATTGTATAGGTACTTCTGCAGCAAAGCTAATAGAGATCGTTGTTTATCATGACATCCAAGAACATAATAAGAAGCCACAGAAAAGGTTAAGTAAAAGATCCCGTCACGTCAAGCGGCACATAGGAAATATAGTGTAAGACCCATATTATTTTGTGACCAGGATCAAAACGCTGGGTAGCAGTGGTCAGCGACCCATATCTGACTGCTAGCGTCAGGGCCAGCGAACCAGAGCTGCCAAGAACCTTCTACACCACGCGGTGATCCTGAATAACAGGCTGCAGCAGGGCAAACTGGCTAAGGAGAAAGGAACGAAGAGGGAATGCTAACCCGGTACTCAAAAAATAGTTGCTGAAGTCGGATGTGTTGGATCGAAAGGTACAAATATGGCAGTCAAGCTGTATACTACGACACAACGCATTCCGTTCTCTGGACTACATGCTGCTACGTAAGCCCTTTCAGAGTTTAGTAGCGGGAGATTCTTTCTTCTTCTTCTTCGTACGCTGTCAGACATCAACTTGAATTTGTTCGAAGAAAGCAGCTGTCATTCTGAGGCTGTCGAAACTGCCATAGATCTTGTCTAGTGTTGCCACTGGTGATGGCCACATGTGCTTTCTCTGGTCCTCGTATGTTGGGCAATTTTGAAAGCAGATGTTCATCGGTCATTTTCCCTGTGCCACACGAGCATTCGTCAGTGCCACCTATCTTCAATTTATTGAATAGATGGTACCTCAGTCTGTTGTGGCCTGTGCGGAGTCTGAAGACCACGACCTGCTCTCTTCTGTTCAGCTGGTAGTAGGCATCATTTTTTGTGTAGCCAGTGTGTTCTGTTTCCCATTTGGCGAAACGGGAGATTGAGAAAGAACGAAGCCAAGCCAAGCCAATTTGTGACCCACTGCACATAGTGCCCAGATTTTTGTGGTACCCAATTTATGCTGCTTGATCAACAACAGAAGACGGTTTGCGATCGGATAGAAAAAAAATCCTGCACCAATTGGGGATTGAACCCTGATCACCTGACTGGAAGGCCAGTGAACTAAGGTATAGATATAAAATATTTCATCTGGTAAATAGGACAGGACTTTCAATATGTAAAGGACACGATCAAGCTAGCTAGAAAGAAAAAACATGACATCAGCAAAGATCTTATTGCATGAAAGGTTTAGAAAATGTTTCGGGGAAAATGAATTTGCTACTTTTCGTTTACTTAACTCGGCTGCAAGCTCAATGCGATATTGAAATCTCAAAAACAGCTCCACGTTTAGTTATAATGGCAGTGGGTAGCTGTTTCATTTGTCGTAAATCTTTTAGCGGCAGAAATTTTTTTTGGAACAAGCCACACCTGATTGCTGTCTAATACAAATTCCTAAGGCAGATTCCGGAGCAGAAAATGGAAGGCAGCGATATAGTATATTTGGACGAATCGTGAGATAAAGCTCAACACACATACGAGACAGAATGGCAAGCAATGGACGGAAACAAGGGAAAGGAAATTCTAAGTAGCAAAGGGATAACGCAAAGAGAATGGGCTTGTCATAGGTCCACGACCTCATTTTCAAGCGAAGTCTACAGACAGTAGGGACTACCACACTGAAGTGGGACGATGAAGCCAACGTCTGGTCAGACGAAACACACTGATCAGAGAATGTTAGCCAGGGTCATGCAAAACACACTGATTAGAGAATCTTAGCCAGGGTCATGCAAAACACACTGATCAGAGAATGTTAGCCAGGGTCATGCAAAACACACTGATCAGAGAATGTTAGCCAGGGTCATGCAAAACACACTGATTAGAGAATGTTAGCCAGGGTCATGCAAAACACACTGATTAGAGAATGTTAGCCAGGGTCATGCAAAATACACTGATCAGAGAATGTTAGCCAGGGTCATGCAAAACACACTGATCAGATAATGTTAGCCAGGGTCAAGAGAAATATGCTGTCCAAAACACTCACCTGACCTCCTAGTTGGTCGTCTTGTAAGCAGGCTGTTGTCGAGGACAATAATCTGGCTAACAGGGTGAGGTTCGACGTGATCTCCGTAGTAGTGATCGACATGCAGGACCCCGGTCAACCTTCATCAGCATGCTCGAGATGTGAGGAAAGCTACAACAACCCGTTACTTAACGCGTTTTTCAGGGAGTACATAAGAGTAGCCTACTCATTGTGGGCATTCGAAACAGCAACAACAACCACACTGAAGTGAATGGGCATATTTTAAGGGATGTGGATAGGGTACAGACTACTCTTCACTTTCGGATAGACCCTCATGCCTTGTAATGGGCAATGCATACTATCATTAGCATGTAGCTTAGTAGAACAAAACTTAAACTTCATCAACCGCAAAACATCAAATCATGACGTGGTTTGCAAAGGAAAATGCTACTTTTTACAAAACGTATTTAAAACCTGAGTTATTACAGCTTGAGGGACCTTACACGGCTTAACAACATCTGGCAAAATAAACGGTTTGTACTATGCACGAAAATCAGATTAATGCGTATATTGGTCCTTTCAATATTCCTCTGTGCTTGTGAGACATGGACAGTTATAGCTGACCTTCAGCGAAGAATACATGCCTTGGAGATCAGATGTTTCCAAATACTTTTAAACATCACATATAAAGATTGAGTTACAAATGAGGAAATACTAGAGAGAATTACAACAGCAATATGGCCTTTTGAAGACCTATTGTCAAAAGAGGGAAACTAGCTTTGTACGGTCACATATCGAGGTCAAATGGTCTTGCAAATACGATCATGTACGGAAAGTTGCAAGGCAGACGACGAAGAGGCCGTCCCAAAAAAAAGTGGCAGGACAACATAAAAGAATGGATCAATCTCCGACCAGAAGAGGCAGTTGACAGAAAAAGATGGCGTGAGTCTGTGAGGATGTCTTTGTGTGTGCCCCAACGACCTCACTGGTTACGGGATGTCCTGTCCTGACCTGAGAGACAGACTAGGACGACAAAGATGCTTCTATTGGCAAAATCATTGCAGATCATGGCCTGGGTCGCACTTCTATTCGGCTTTCACTTGACCATTCACACCTTAATCCCCATAGGGCTTGTGTGGGCTCCAATCAAAGGGCAAGTGGTCGCACAGAATAAGCCATTTACATTGTGTGATGTTAAAGGAATGCCTGGGTATGACTGTGGCGGAGGCTGAAGTATTGACAAGAGACCGACTTTCTTTTAGACAGTGATGGGAGCGACGTTCTATAAAGGACATGCTACAGGATGATGATGTTGATGTTAAAGGAATGCCTGGGTATGACTGTGGCGGAGGCTGAAGTATTGACAAGAGACCGACTTTCTTTCAGACAGTGATGGGAGCGACGTTCTATAAAGGACATGCTACAGGATGATGATGTTGATGTTAAAGAAATGCCTGGGTATGACTGTGGCGGAGGCTGAAGTATTGACAAGAGACCGACTTTCTTTCAGACAGTGATGGGAGCGACGTTCTATAAAGGACATGCTACAGGATGATGATGTTGATGTTAAAGACTTGACACGTGATGCCCCCCTCAAAAATAAACATTGAATACTGGAAGAAACGTGCAGAGCACGAGTTCCGAGAGGAGGAAGCAAACTGGCGGCAATGATATGAATTGCAGTGTCTCCCGTCATTAACATTTGTGAATCTCGTAGAGCTGTGAGATTATGAGAATAGTAATCAATATCATCATCATCATGTAGCACGTCCTTTGTAGAACGTCGCTCCCATCACAGTCCGTCTGAAAGAAACTCGTTCTCTTGCCAAAACTCCAGCCTCCGCCACAGTCATACTCAGTCATTTCTGGATATCTTGGTACCATTGTCTTTTTGGTCTACCCCTTCCTCTTTTGTCTGACACCATACCTTCCATCACCGTTCTCTCAAGTCTCTGCATTGCCATAGCTAGTCTGCTTCTGATTTCTTTTGAGCAGTCGCCATTTTTGTCAATTCTGGAGCCCAGATATTCAAAATGTGTGACCTGATCTATTTCCTCACCACCCACTGTAAATGTATGTAAACTTTCACTGTTCTCGTAGTCAATATACATTCCAATATGTGTTAATGACGTCTCCACTAATTGTCTCACTATATCCACCACATCATGGTTATGAATTCCTGTCGTTTTCTGTTCATTTAGGAGTGTCAGTGAAGAGAAAGAGGGAAAGTACCTAGAGTAAGGTGACAGCCACTTCCTTTGTGAATGTGCGAATTCTTTGGTTTCTATACCTTCACCCAGCGTTGCCCCAGATATAGTAACCAAATAACTGAGGTCCGGCTATCGGATACCATCCTGTATAACAAACTGTGGGGGGCCGGTAAAGACATCGATCACATGCACTTTCTCGTTCATGACCCATGCCGGAATAGAAGCATATCACAAATTGATCATGTAAGGAGAACTGTTCATTCAATAGAACCAATGTTCGTGAAAACAATGTCTCTGTCTCACAATAGAGTTCGCGTACACACGTATGGGGTGAGGATCTATCTATCTCCAGTCCACTTATGTCGTTAGACGTCGCACGGAGGTGACCTCCTTTGTTTCATATTTTTTGGCAGGTGAAAGGCCACTGGTGACTTGCCAGGTCAATCCCAGCATCTTTTAGCCCCTGGAATATACAAACGCCTATTTTGGGACTGGTGGAGGTGGAACCGTAAATTAGAGCAAGGTATGCCCACAGCCTGTCAGGCGCCATCTATGCCGCTCCGTTAACCACATAACCAAGACCTGATGTTATAGTCCCATAGTCTTCATTTTACGACATATTCTCTGTGGGGCGAATATCCCTAGAATAATTTGAGTTGATATTGAACTTAAATTTATGAAGCCCATGGTAGAGAGCCTAAGCAAGGCAATAATGCAAGCCGCCACTGAAACCATCCCAAGAGGAGCTAGGAAAAACTATAAGCCCTACTGGAATGATGAGTTACAGAAAGTGGAAGATGCAGTAACAAATGCTAGGAACATGGCAGAACGAGAAAAATCCATGGAGGCAAACACCGCCCTCAAAGCCGCCGCGGCGAAGTACAAACACACTCTCAAGCAAACAGCAAGAGAAAGTTGGAAAAATAAAACGGAAAGTTTAAACCTGGACAAAGAAGGGAACAAGCTATGGAAGCTAGTCAGAGCCATGAATGACGAAACCCCGTCAAATAAACAAATTACTATCAAGCAGGGCGAGAACTTGATCACAAGTAAGAAAGCCGCAAACGCCTTTGTCGATCACTATGCCAGAGCAAACCACATCGAGGTCCCTGCAGATAAGCATACAGACATTAGCGAAGAGCTAAAGGGACACGAAAACATAAATACGGCTCCTCAAGAGCACATGATGGCCAAACTAACAATGCGCGAAATGGAAGAGGCTATGAGAACACTAAAGAAAAGGAAATCTCCCGGAAAAGACGGGATAACAAACGAAATGCTGATGGGGCTGGGCCAAACAGCGATGAAAAAACTACTATCAGTCCTGAACCAAAGCTGGAAAAGGGGTATTGGACCCCAGGCATGAAAAGATGCAATACTGGTACCAGTACCAAAAACAGGAAAGGACAAAACAGATCCGAATGGATACAGGCCCATAAGCCTACTGAGCTGTGTCGGCAAGCTGATGGAACGGATGATAAACACCAGACTGATGTGGCATCTGGAAGAAAAACGAATACTAATTCCACAGCAAGCCGGCTTTAGACAGCACAGATCCACTGAGGACCAGGTCATCCTCATAGCCCAGGAGATAGAAGATGCCTACCAGGCACAGAAACACACAGTAGCTGTTTGGGTGGATCTGGAAAAGGCATTTGACAAAGTCTGGAAGGATAGACTTAGAGTCAAGCTAAGAAGAAGTGATGTCTGTGGGAAGATGTACAAGTGGATCAACCACTACCTCAAACAAAGAACGGCCAGAGTCCAAGTACAAGGGCAGATGAGCAAAAAGGTGACACTCGAGCAGGGAGTACCCCAAGGGGGAGTATTGTCACCCACACTCTTCCTGGTATATATAAACGATATTACAGAGAATATACCAAGAAGAGTCCATAGCTCAATGTTTGCAGACGATCTGGCTATGTGGACCTCTGAAAAGAATCTCACCATAGCAAGAAATCGGATGCAAACGGCCCTAACATCGCTGGAAGAGTGGACGAACTCATGGCTGGTCAAAATAAACGAGGAGAAAACCACGTGCACAATATTCTCGCTCTCATTAAAACCCCAAAGTACCAAATTAAGCCTAAATGGCAAAATCCTGCAGCCAAACGACAACCCAACCTATCTGGGAGTCACATTTGATCGGCGCATGACATGGAAAAGTCAGATTGAGAGAAACCGAACGAAAGCCAGAGAAAGAATGGCAATCATGAGGAAACTTGCTGGCACAAGCTGGGGAGCAGACGAAGGCATACTAAAGAAACTGTACACTGGAAGAGTGAGACCAGTTCTCGAGTATGGCATTGCGGCATGGACAACAGCAGCGAAGGCGAACTTCGATAAAGTTAACAAACTTCAAAACCAAGCCATGAGAATTATAACAGGTGGCATGAAGTCAACGCCAATTGTAGAACTTGAAAAGATTACAAAACTGCAATCCATGACCGATAGAAGAGACTGCAGAGCCCAGCTGCAGTCAGAGAAACTCCGAAGACTGACGGACCATCCAATGTACCAGAGACTAAACAATTTGGGAAATGGGAAACTAAAGCGGAGAAACTTTGCAGAAATAGCCAATGCAAAGATGCACGAAGATCCCATAAACGCACTAGCAACACCAAAACCCATCACTACTGTACGAAAACCTACTTGGAGGCAGGATATATTTCCAGAGGTGGTAGAAAATATACCAGGTATTGCAAACAAAAACTGCCAGAGTGAAAAAGAAAGGAGAGACACTACCCTAAGCTTCATAACGAAAAGCTACCCAAGCATGGACTGGACCCATGCATACACCGACGGTTCTGTAACAAACACTACACAGAACGGAGGGGCAGGAGCATTCCTGAACCTACCAAATGGCAGAAAAATAACACTGTCATTCGCTACTGGTAAGTACACAAGCAATTTCAGAGCAGAGGCAGAGGCACTGAGGGCGGCAGTGGAAGAAATGGTAACACACAGTGAAAATGAGAGCCATATAGTCCTGCTGACAGATGCTCTCGAAGTAGTCACAGCGCTAAAAAGCCAGAAAAACACTGAGCTTAATGACTTAAGAGCAGCACTCTGCAAACTGTGCCAGCAGTCCGCACCAAAAAGGGTAGTGGTACAGTGGGTTCCGTCACACTGCAACATCCAAGGCAACGAGGAGGCAGACAGACTGGCAAAAGAAGGTGCAAGGCTACCACAAACAGATACCAGTATGACGTACGAAGAGTCAAAACGGCTTATCAAAGCCAGGTACATGTCCAAATGGGAAACCGAACATACTGGTTACACCAAAAACGATGCCTATTACCAGTTGAACCGAAGAGAGCAGGTCGTTGTCTTCAGACTTCGCACTGGCCACAACAGACTGAGGTACCACCTTTTCAACAAATTGAAGATAGGGTGTACCGACGAATGCCCGTGCGGTACTGGTAAAATGACCACTGAACATCTGCTGCAGAACTGCCCGACATACGAGGATCAGAGAGAGCAGATGTGGCCATTGCCAGTGGAACTGCAAGACAAGCTCTATGGTAGTGGCGAGAGTCTCAGGATGACAGCCGCTTTTTTCGAGAAAATAATGGTTACTGTCTGACTGTGTACGCAGAAGAAGAAGAAGAAGAACTTAAATTTTGCTCGAACTGCGACCGTTAGACCCACTCTTTTGGATTGACAACTGCAAATGTATTTTTTAACGTGCGTTCCACTGCACACGGGTATCTCAGTCTCCATCCTGATTTGATCCCGAAACCTCCAGCAACCGACGCGAACACGTTATCTAGTGACCACTGGGTCGGATACACCTCTGAAACACCTTGACATAATTTTGTTGTGTGGTACTGTAGAATCGAATGTATGGGTCAAATTGGTTTGAAAAATTGGAATATTATATAACAAATGCGCCTAAAAACCACGTTTTCTCTGGATTAATGTAACATAAAAACACAAGGTCGTGGAAAATGTAAGATAGCTACAAAAAATTACTGCTATACATCAAGTCGTTTCCAAGAAAATTGATGGGTAGTATTGGTATGAATTTGGGAAATAAGTATGCTAATACCGCTGATACATTTATTTTTGCAAGGATTTCATCAGGTGTTATTGCTGTTTATCAAATTACAGCCACTCTTCCTACTGTTAATGCTAATTTGTATTCTGTTTTTTTTTGTATTGATTCTTGACCTTATAAAACTTGTTTCAGAACCGCACGGTCGTTTAACATTGTAGATGTTGGAACATACTAAACGGTCGCTAGTGTGTTTTTTTTTTAAGTGGACGCAAGTATCTACCCTTCCCGTCTGGTTTTCAATAGCTATATCAACTTCTTACTCTTGGTATTTGCGTTCAGGATCCTTTGATCATGCTTTACCTGCAGGCGAGACCCTATTACGAAGTCTGCAGTTTCGCCAGGCCGAAGCTGCAGCCCCCACATCTTTTGTCTCAGTTTCGCACCGTATGGCCAGGTCTGGCATCTCATTTCACTGTAAAGTGGGCATTCTTGTAAAATGTCCAATGTCAACTATCCAAAAACCGCTGCTAGAGTCTTATCTTTTAAAAACGATACATACCTAAATGATGTTTTAAACACTTCATCCCCGACATTAGTGTACGTCATGAGACTAGCATTTACTATCAAGTTTGGCATTAAAATTAACTGTATTTTTATCGTTTATCTGACGTTGTTTCCTCAACCGAGAGCTTACTATTTTGTTCTGAAACCTAGGAAAAGAAAATATTGTTAAAATTTATGTCGCATCTCGCCGGCTAAGTTTGTTTTTTGAAACTACTTGTTGGTTTTTAATAAGTCAGCAGAAAGACGACACTTTTTTAACTCATGTTTCATGAACCGAGTGAATATTTTAAATGCAGAACTAACATTTCAAGCATGCGTCCTGCTGGAGTCCCTAGACTCACCATCCACGCCTAGACAAATATTTTAAATTCTTATTTAGGCCCCCAGCTGTATCCTTCAATCTCGGTCCACGATACCTTTTGTTTAGCCGCCTGGCGCTGTCCACTTTAAGCGTTGTCAATGGAAACCCTAGCTGTGGCTGTGGAGTGTGACAGTTGTATGTTAGGAAGCTTCAAAGAAATCTCAACAAAGATGTTGCCGAAGACATTATCCTATTATCCGAGGACACTGCATCCAGTAGTAATCCTTTCCATTTACACCTGGAGAGGAGAAAGGAGAAAGATTCCCTTCGTCAAGCATTAACAGCGTGTATCTAATGGAAAGCAGTTGTCAAAAGTATTCTCCGTAACGTATCAACTGTCACCAGGTATTCAATCCCCGAACATCAGCCCGTGGCCTCAATGACAATAGATAAATCGTATTTTAATCAACTATGTTACAAGTGACTGACACGTTCTTAATCCGTGACGCGTGAGAAGCAAATTGCAACCGATTACGTTCAACGGCAGAGGCAAATCACCGGGAAGGAATACATGGGAAATGATTATATCAGAACAAATTATTAATGCGTACTATTTCCTCTGCTGAGGATATTGTATAACATTAAAAACTGTTTCTGTTTTCTCAAGAATAGGACCAGATGAACTACCACTACGAGCCATCAACAAAATAAATGATTCATTGCGAAACATCCATTTCCTTCTCCCTGGATGGAATGTTACGATTTGTATTTCAGTTAAAAAGATTGAATGGACAAATTTAATAATCTGAGGAAGCAAGCCAATATGTTAATGACAGGATGAACAATCGCAGATTTGCTTGCAACTCTCTTCGCTCAACTCGGAACCATGCAGTATTCTTGATAGAGCGTCGTATTAATCTGTCCTATAGAAACAGAACTGCAAAAAAATGAAATGGCTGCTGGGCATCTGCTACAAAGGTGTCCAACATTCGTGGAGCAGAGATGGAACGTGTGGTCATCAAGATACCATTCTTGATCAATCTTCATGGAGATAACAATAGCCTCTGGCAACCACTGGTTTCTTTAGATACATTCAAGTTGACGTGTAAAAGCGTATGAAGATGAAGAAGGAGGAGAAAAAGAAGGAAAGGAATAAGAAGAAGACAAAGAAGAAGGATTACAAGGAAGGAAGGAGGAGGTGGAAGAAGAAGAAGAAGAAGAAGAAGAAGAAGGATTACAAGGAAGGAAGGAGGAGGTGGAAGAAGAAGAAGAAGAAGAAGAAGAAGAAGAAGGATTACAAGGAAGGAAGGAGGAGGTGGAAGAAGAAGAAGAAGAAGAAGAAGAAGGATTACAAGGAAGGAAGGAGGAGGTGGAAGAAGAAGAAGAAGACGAAGAACAACAACAACAAGACGAAGAAGAAGAAGAAGAGCAACAAGAACAAGAAGAACAAGAACAAGAGCAAGAAGAAGAAGAAGAAGAAAAGGAAAAAGAACAAGAAGAACAAGAACAACAACAAGACGAAGAAGAAGAAAAAAGAATAATAATAAAATAATAATAATAATAATAATAAGAAGAAGAAGAAGAAGAAGAAGAAGAAGAAGAAGAAGAAGAAGAAGAAGAAGAAGAAGAAGATCAACAACAAGACGAAGAAGAAGAAGTGGAAAACGAACAAGAAGAACAAGAGCAAGGAGAAGCAGAACAAGAAATTAGCCCGCTGTCGCCAATTAAAAATCATTCCTAAAATCTGACTCACAACTATGACATATAACTAAGACTATACCATGCAGAATGCAAACATTTACAAACAGATGTCTCAGTCGCGTGCCATTAGTGTCAAAAAGTCTAATGTGATTTTTTTTAAACAGATCTACAGCAAAGAACGGTGCAACAATAGATACAGTTGGGCAATTCGGAGGGAAAGTCAAATTGGAAAGAACACACCCTGAGAAAGATATCTAACAATATATCTAGATGTGCTGGATTGCAACCAGCGGGTGAAAAAAAAAGGTTAAGAGGCCAGAGAGCACCTGTCGAAGAAGTTAGGGAAATGAGGGCAATGCCGCTGGAGACGTAGGCAGGGTTTAATAAGATGACCTAAAATATGGATCCGTGGAAAGCAGTCCCTGCGGAGTTATGCTTCAAGTGGAACCAGAGGAAATATGTAAGTAAGGATTCTTCTAAGCAATCTTGTCAGTATTTTTTTAAGTGTTCTTTTTCTTCGTCTTCCTTCGTTTTCCAATTCCCGCGACCAAGCCTTGAAAAGAGTTTTGCAAGTAGCAGGATGTAGTCCGGAGAACGGAATGTGTTGTGTCATAGTTTACAGCTAGACTGCGATATCTGCACCTTTTGGCCCGACACATCCGACATATTTGGACATATTTGGGAACCGGTTTAGTCTTCGTTCTTCGATCCCTGCTCCTTAGTCAGTCTGCCCTGTTGCAGCCAGTTATTCAGGAGCATCACATGGAGGAGTAGAAGGGTTTTGACCGCTCTGGGTCCCTAACCAGGGCATTGGCAGTCAGCTATGGGTCGCTGACAGCTGCAGCTCCGGCCCTGTTCAACAACTTCATCCCCAAATGTGTTTTTGTAAGTATTATTGTAAATAATCTTGCATTAATTCTTCTAAGTATTCCTGCAAGTATTCATGGGAGTTTTCAAGTGCGTATTTTTGTAAGTAAGTTTTCTTGTAAGTAAGTATTCCTGTAAGCAAGTACTTACTTGTGTAACTAAGTGTACTTGTAAGCAAGTATTCTTGTAAGTATTCAAGTACGTATGTTTTGTTAACAAGCTATCTTGTAAACATTCTTGAAAGTATTAAAGTAAGTATTTTTGTAAAAAGGTTTTCTTGTGTAATCATTGTCAGTATTCTTGCAAGTATTCAAGTACGTATATATGTAAACAAGCTTTCTTGTAAGTAAGTATTCTTATCAGTATTCTTGTAAGCCATATTCTTGTAAATATTATTGTAAGCAAGATTTCTTGTAAGTAGATATTCTTGTAAGAATTTCTCTAAGTATTATGAGTGTTCTTGTAAAGAGATGCTCTTATAAGTATTCTTGTAGGGAAGTATTCATATGAGCAAGTATTCTTGTTAGTATTCATTTAGGTAAGTATTCTTGAAAGTACTCATTTAGGTAAGTATTCTTGAAAGTATTCATGTTAGTATGTATTCTTGAAAGTATTCATGCAAGTAAGTGTTCTTGAAAGCAATCATGGGAAAAAATATCCTTGACAGTAATATTTTAAGCAAATACTCTTGAACGTATTCTTGTAAGTCGTATTCTTAAAAGTATTCTTGAAAGTATTCTAGAAAGTAAGTATTATTACCAGCCTTACGTTAAGGGGGTATTCGTGTAAGTATTTTCGTCATTATTCTTGTGATCGACAGTATATTTAAACCAGCTTTGTGATAACAATGTCAAACTTCGTCCGTATCTAAGACACATTAGGAAAAATACAATGTGTGGATTGAAATGCTTTAGAAACGTCATTAATGTCATCAGGAGAAATAACATGATAAATGACAAAAGAAATCTGGTGAAGCCTGCCTGTTGTGCTGAAGGCACTGGACTGAAAATACGATTGTTTGGCTGTCTCGGGAACGTACAACCTGAACACACACCTCTACACGCTTACACATTAGAAGATCTAGCTAAACGCACGAGAAATTTCACAGGGCAGATTGATAGATGACTGAATGACAACAATAACACGATCTTAGAACAATCAAAACAACGTGTGTGTTCCACTACAGGAAATATAAACGCAACACATTGTTTAAAGGGACAAATAAGATTCTTGTGAGTTTTTTTACATTTTCTTCAAGTTAGTATTCGTGTACGCAAGTATATATATATGTGTGTTCTTGTAAGTGAATATTCTTGTAAGTAAGTGTTCTTGTAATTAAGTATTCGTGTAAGTAACTGTTCTTTTAAGTAAGTGTTTTTGTGGGTAAGTGTTCTCGTAAGTAACGACTTTTGCAAATAAACGTTCTCGTAAATAAGTATTCTTATAAAAAAAGTATTCTTCATAGAAAGTGTTCTTGTAATTACTGTTTGTATTTTTGGTAGTATGCATTTTTGTAAGTAAATTTATTTGTAAGCAAGTATTGTTGTACGTAAGTATTGTCCTGAGTAAGTATTATTATA
Organism: Ariolimax columbianus; assembly: GCA_036924085.1. Classification (NCBI taxonomy): domain Eukaryota; kingdom Metazoa; phylum Mollusca; class Gastropoda; order Stylommatophora; family Arionidae; genus Ariolimax; species Ariolimax columbianus. Next base: position 72,841,432 of record JAVGWX010000001.1, on the reverse strand, counting down.
AGAAATGTAGCTTTTTTGTAAGTAAGTATTATTGTATGTAAGTATTCATTTTGTACATGTTGATTGCCCGTTTTTCTGCAGGGCCTCTTAAATTAGTTTTTACCATTTCCTCACTACTTCGATCGAAAATAATTATTGATCAAGCTCTCTATCCTGCAAAGTTTAGATTGATCAAGTTCTCTATCCTGCAAAGTGTAGAATTATCAAGCTCTCTATCCTGCAAAGTGTAGAATTATCAAGCACTCTATCCTGCAAAGTGTAGATTGATCAAGCTCTCTATCCTGCAAAGTGTAGAATGATCAAGCTCTCTATCCTGCAAAGTGTAGATTGTTATCTTTTTTACAAATCATTTATCACTGTTTCCTTTATTGGTTTACTCGTTCCTCCCTTTCCTTGCAACAATATTAACTGATCCAGTTTTACTGAAGTTGGATGTGAGGGCCGAAAGGTGCAAATATCGCAATCAAGCTGTCAACTGCAACACAACGCATTCCGTTCTCCGGACAACATCCTGCTACTTGCAAATTCCTTTTCGGGACTTGGTAGTGGGAGATTAAGAACGAACGAAGAAGCAGAAGATGAACTGATTCAGCATTTTTATCTTTATCGTGTTTATGTTTCTTGATATAGCCATGTGTTTTACCTTTAATCTATACAAAACCTACTCACAAATAAACACAACTAAACACAAATAAGCATACAAACCAAATACATAACACATTTAAAACATAGTCTTCGCATTGTAATACGCCTCCAGGAAAAAGGGCATGTGATCCCCAGCCTATATGAATGTTCGATGACGAACGTCAAAACAAAAGAAACATGGTACTAATTGTTGATAGTCAATGTCCAAACATAATGTCCTATTTATAATTGATTGATTTGGAAAACACGGATCGGAATGAGAAACCAAATGAGAACAAAGCAAAGAATAGTAATCATGAGAAAACTTGATGGCACAGGCTAGGGAGCAGACGAGAGAATCCTAAAGAAACTATACACTGGAAGAGCGAGACCAGTTCTTGAGTATGACATTGTGGCATGGCCAACAGCAGTAAAGTCAAAGTTTGATCAAATCAACAGACTTCAAAACCAAGCCATGAGAATAATAGCAGTAGGTATGAAGTCAACGTCCTCTGTAGAACTCGAGAAAATTAATTACACATCTGCAATCAATGAACGATAGATCAGACAGCAAAGCCCTGCAGCAAGAAGAGAAATCAAGAAGACTGACATTCCACCCAATGCACTATAGACTAAATGGATTTTGAAAAAATAAACTAAAGCGGAGCAGCTATGTAGATTTAGCAAAATCGAAGATGAGAGTAGATCCTATGAACGCCATATCAATACCAAAGCCCATCCTTATTGTACGCAAACCCATCTGGAAGCAGCAGCTCTTTCCAGAGGTGGTAGAAAATACACCAGGTATCGGAAGTATGAACAGTCAAACTGAAAAGAAATTAAGAGTAATAACCCTGAGATAGAAAATAACTACCAAAGCACTGGCTGGGCTCATACATGCACTGACTGGATCCATGCAAGCACTGACTTGATCCAAGAAAGCACTGACTGGATCCAAACAAGCACTGACTGGATCCAAGCAAGCACTGACTGGATCCAAGCAAGCACTGACTGGATCCATGCAAGCACTGACTGGATCCAAGCAAGCACTGACTGGATCCATGCAAGCACTGACTGGATCCATGCAAGCACTCACTGGATCAAAGCAAGCACTGACTGGATCCAAGCAAGCACTGACTGGATCCATGCAAGCACTGACTGGATCCAAGCAAGCACTGACTGGATCCAAGCAAGCACTGACTGAATCCATGCAAGCACTGACTGGATCCAAGCAAGCACTGACTGGATCCAAGCAAGCACTGACTGGACTCATGCAAGCACTGACTGGACCCATGCATGCACTGACGGTTCTGCAACAAACGCAACAGAATATTGAGGTTGAGAGGTATTCTTCAACATAACAAACAAACAAAGAAAACGCTGGTAATTTCTAATTTGAAAATTCTCAAGTAATTTCAGAGCACAGACAGAGACAATGAAAGCTACCGTAGAAGCTTTGCTGGCAGGCGAAAGCAATGAAAACCAGGTAATCTTTTTTTTTACAGATGCCCTGTCCTTGGTTATAGCACACTATAAAGCCAGGGAAATACAGACCTAAATGACATAATATCACTGTCAACTTTGGCAGCAGTCCAAACCGAGAAGAGTGGCAGTACAGTGAGCCCCATCCCATTGCAACATTCAATGCAACGAAGAGGCAGGCAGACTGGCGAAAGAAGGTGGAAGGTTACCACAACCAGATTCAAGTGTGACTTACGAAGAGTCTAAAGGGTTCATTAAGCCCAGATATATGGAGAAATGGGCAACAGAGCATACTGGCTACACAAGAAATGATGCTTATTAACAGTTGAACAGCAGAGAGAAGGTAGTGGTCTTCACACTACCCACAGGCCCCAACAGACTCTATTCAATAAACTGAATGTATGTGCTACTGATGAATGCAAGGAAAATGACCCCCGAACATCTGCTAAAACATTGCCCGACATAAGTGGACCAGAGAAAGCACATGTGGACATCACCATTGCCAACACAAGACAAGCTCTATGAGACTGTCAACAACCTCCGGATGGCCACTGCTTTCTTTGAAAAAACTGAAGTCAACGTCTGGCAACCTACGAAGACGAAGAAGGTACATATGAGCTACACAAACTAGTCAGAGTTCAAGCTTTAACTCTTGTGCAGGGCTAAAACGTTTCTAGGCCGAGGAAATTACTGGATAACCTAAACATATTCACATTGTATCGACTTCTTCTATAACGATCATTCCTCGGATGCGATCAAATGAATAAAAGACACCGTGAGAATGACAGAGTGCAAGTGTAAGAAGTGTGGCTCATGATGTTGATTAACCCTTTGCAGTTCAGCTAATTGATTATATTTGTTTCTTAAAACATGAATCTTATTGGGGTTTTTTTTTGTTTTGTTGCGTTAGCCTTATTTCTATATTTCCCAAGGCGGTGTGCGTTGCACTGCAGTTTTTTATTTTACGCCTGTCGGATCAATGCATCCGACTTCGGCATGCATTTTATGTAAGTGTCTGCCATCTCCTGCATTTTAAAAAGGTTTGCATCCGCGAAGTAACGGTCGGTGCTGTTAAGGGGATCTAACCCAGCACCTTCGGTCTGTGAGTCGTGTCACTTAACCACTAGCCCACACCGTCCCCATTATGAATCTTATGAATTAGATTGGACTGTAAAAGGTTAAGACGCGAACCTAATCAGTTTGGCAGAACTGTAAAGGCTTAAACCGTGAATTTAATCAGTTCAACGGTGCTGTAAAGGGTTAAACCATGAATGTAATCAGCTTAGCGGTAATGTAAAGGGTTAGATTATGAATGTAATCAGTTTAGCGGTACTGTACAGGGTTAAGACACAAATATAATCAATTTAAGCATGACTGTAAAGGGTTAAGACACAAATATAATCAATTTAAGCATGACTGTAAAGGGTTAAGGAGTAAAACATTTTAAATTCTAGCCTACACAATGACAATGTCGTAACCCGGAAAGTTCCAAAACGAACTGGCCAAAGTGCAGTTATCCATGAACGCATCTGAAATAAATCCTCACTCAACTCATTCTAAAAACCATTAACAACGCCTAGACACTAATCGACTTTAGTGCAACAGAGCAGAATCCAGTACATATGAAAGCAAGCAGAACGTGGTTTACCGTCGATTTCGTGAATAATAAACACTGGAAATGAGAATTAATTCTTCTTTTGCTAATACATTATTCAGGTTTCCCCAACGGGGTTGGCGTGAAGCAGGAGCCGAAAGTCTCGGGTGCAGTAGCGTGTGATTAGACACATCCCAAACGATGCAGTAACTCATCACGCACGAAACGGAGTTCAGAAGATTAGCCGTTTTCGTTTCTTTGGAATACTCAACAAAGGAATGGATGTCCGAGTGGAAGATTGCTGGACGAGCAACCGTGACACGCCACAAAAGATGCGATAACAAACGGGTACGGACGGTAATCGCGTCTGCGCCACGATCAATGACAGCCAGTTTTCCCCTAAGGGATAATCTAGATTTATCCAGATGCTTCAGTGCGTCTTCCCGCGGCCAATACACAATGCCCTGCTAGTCCAAAACGACTCCACAATGAGGCTAGGGGATTCCCAAACAGCCTCCACCAACAGACGAAGTATAATAACCCCAGCGGTCATTGGAAAGGTTATCTCGTCCCGCGGTTGACAATCTTCGAAAACCATCCACACCGTCTCTTCTGTCGTTTAACTCCAACGTGTCAAGGTATTGTATCGTAGATTGAAAGTAAACTTGCTACTCAATAGCCTGTGGCGACTCTCTGTTATACTCACCGCTTCAGTGTAAGCGCGTCAATGCCTGGGGGGAGAGGGCGGAATAATGTTAAGGAAAGACGTCTATGCCGGGATCTTCTTATTATATTGGCAAATACATTCTGCTATATCCACAAAACACTATGTATGTTTATTTTTCTTCAAAACGGCATGTTTTGAACATGAGAACGATACGCCTTTAATACAGATATCTTATTCTTGAAATTTCTCCAGGACAGTTACCTAGCTGTGGGTAGTCTAAATCGTGCTGAAAGTTCAATGTTTTCATTCCTAAATGCTAGCTGTTTTTTCTCTAGATTTGCTGTTTGAATGTTTATTTTATTTATTTATTGTGGTGGTCTATAATAGTAGCTCCATTTCAGTCATGATTGACTGTAGGTTGGTGGAACCTTTTAGAAGCAGTTCTTTAATGGATTTTTTTTGGTTTTCCTTCTCCTTGCGAAGGCGTCTTTTTACTATTTGTTGCTGCACGTGTTTGTTTTCGTCCAGCCCAAGGTGACTCTTCAGGTTCATCTTCATTTGAATTTATCTGCAGCTATATTTTCCGAAGATGTCAGATCCATATCCATAGCTTCCATGTCCCGCTTACACGCGTATTTGAACCAAAGCTGTGGTTGGCCAACTGTTTTTTTTTACCACGCGCCAGCTGTTAAAAGACAATATCTTTGGAGATGAAACAGTCTTCCATTTGACGAACATGACCGAACCATGGCACTCTTGGCTGCCTAACGGGAGTATATGTACTTGGAAGAACGGTGACAGAATGTACCTATGCGTTTGTCACCAGGTTTCTCCGTGAGACGCCAATGATAGATCTAAGGCAACATAGAGGAAAGGTGTGTGGCATATGTTGCATACGTTTCGCTACTATTTAATAATATATTGATGACACAGGCATCGTAGACCATTCCCTTGGTCTAGTCTGTAAGTTCGGCGTTATTCCAGACCCACGTTGTGATGCAGGAAAATATGGCAGGAGCTTTGCCAATGCGATTGCCTTCCGGGGTCTAGGAAGAGATTATCGATGATGAAAAACCCCAGGTAAGTAAAATGCCAATTTATAGTTGTCGATGCTGATAGTTGTGGTGGCATCTACGTCTTGTCCCAGCACATTTATTTTATTCAGTCTTGTGTGTCCAAAATCTTTGCCCACGCCTGGTAGAAGCGATGGATCAAGCTCTGGAGTTCCTGCTGACTGTGAGGGACAATTATGTAACAGCCCTGGCTTACCAAAAGAACTATGAGAGTTCGTCTTCTTTGCGTTCAGGATCTTTTGGTCATGCTATATCTGTAGATCAGTCGCCATGATGAAGTTTGTAGTCTTCACTAGGTCGGAGAGGCTGCCCCACAGCTTTTGTCTCAGCTCCGCACCCTCTGCCAGGTCTGGCATCTCATTTCTCTATAGATTGTGCATTCCTTTAGAATATGCTCAGGGTTCTGGCATCCTGTTCCACATGGGCACTCATCGGTGTGTGAGATCTTCAGTTGGTAAAGATGTTCTAGTAGTCTACAGTGTCCAGTTCTCAGGCGAAATAAGGTAGTTTGTTGATTTCTTTTGAGTTGGTGATTTGGGTCTGTCGTACTGCTTACGTTTCTGTCTTCTCTCCATTGGTGTATATACTGATTTCTGATGATGTTCTCAATTTCTCTGTATGGTACTCGATGATTGAATTGTGCCTTTTTGCTGCCACCTTTTGCCAGAGCATCAGGTCTCTCGTTTCACGTGATTCAACAATGGGAGAGTAGCCACTGGAGCGCTATTGTTGAGGAGCTCTGGAGTTTTCCTAGTTCTTCTCTGATCTCTGATAACAGCGGTTCGTTGTTTGTTTTTTTGTGTGTTTTCTCTAATAGTACTCTGCAGTCCGTGAATATAGCTATTTTTGTTTGAGGTTGCCTTTCTGTTTGAAGTATTCTCAGTGCTCGCAGGAGGGCCATCGGGCATATTTCGCTCAAAAAGTTAAACTGCTTCCTCGACAAACTTCGTATATCTCCTTTGTGAGCTGCTTGCACAGTACATCATCTTATGTTCCGCCTATTGTTTGCTTCCAACCATTCACAGGCTGCAGCCAACAGGGACAGAGGGATTAAAGAAAAGGCTTACCACTGTAACTTTTGATGAAATATCTCAACAGGTGGCTCAAAACAGGATTGTGTGTGCGGCTAGCCGTATTATCATGTAATGGGAATTCCTACAGTAAACCATGCCATCAAGATCGCACATCAGTGTTTTGATACAGACTTTCTGAAGTGGTCAGCTATATTGATTTTCCCTATGAATAATCATCATCATATGTCTGTTCTCTTAGAAACAATGGGCCGCAACAGATGCTCCATACTGTTCCTTTTATGTGTCGTCATCTTTAGTTCCACCTACAAGACCCCGAATGAACTGATTTCCACTTCGACCGTTCATCGACAGATGCTTCTTGGCCTTCCTCCTTGTCTGATTTCCTGCGGATTCCAATCAAGACCATGTCGGGTTATACTGTCCATCTTCTTTCTTCGAGTGTGTCCTGTCTTCTTCTTCTTCGTACGCAATCAGACAGTAACCATTATTTTTTCGAAAAAAGCGGCGGTCATCCTGAGGCTGTCGCCACTGCCATAGAGCTTGTCTTGCAGTTCCACTGGTGATGGCCACATCTGCTCTCTCTGATCCTCGTATGTCGGGCAGTTCTGCAGCATATGTTCAGCGGTCATTTTACCGGTACCGCACGGGTATTCGTCGGTACCACCTATCTTCAATTTGTTGAATAGGTGGTACCTCAGTCTATTGTGGCCAGTGCGAAGTCTGAAGACAACGACCTGCTCTCTTCGGTTCAACTGGTAATAGGCATCGTTTTTGGTGTAACCAGTATGTTCGGTTTCCCATTTGGTCATGTATCTGGCTTTGATAAGCCGTTTTGACTCTTCGTACGTCATACTAGTATCTGTTTGTGGTAGTCTTGCACCTTCTTTTGCCAGTCTGTCTGCCTCCTCGTTGCCTTGGATGTTGCAGTGTGATGGGACCCACTGTACCACTACCCTTTTTGGTGCGGACTGCTGGCACAGTTTGCAGAGTACTGCTCTTAAGTCATTAAGCTCAGTGTTTTTCTGGCTTGTTAATGCTGTGACTACGGCGAGAGCATCTGTAAGCAGGACTATATGGCTTTCATTTTCTTTGTGTGTCACCATTTCTTCCACTGCCGCCCTCAGTGCCTCTGCCTCCGTCTGAAATTGCTTGTGTACTTACCAGTAGCGAATGACAGTGTTATTTGTCTGCCATTTGGTAGGTTCAGGAATGCCCCTGCCCCTCCGTTCTGCGTAGTGTTTGTTACAGAACCGTCGGTGTATGCATGGGTCCAGTCCATGCTTGGGTAGCTTTTCGATATAAAGCTTAGGGTAGTATCTCTCCTTTCTTTTTCAGTCTGGCAGTTTTTGTTTGCAATACCTTGTATATTTTCTACCACCTCTGGAAATATATCTTGCCTCCAGGTAGGTTTTCGTACAGTAGTGATGGGTTTTGGTGTTGTTAGTGCGTTTATGGGATCTTCGTGCATCTTTCCTTTGGCTATTTCTGCAAAGTTTCTCCGCTTTAGTTTCCCATTTCCCAAATTGTTTAGTCTCTGGTGCATTGGATGGTCAGTCAGTCTACGGAGTTTCTCTGACTGCAGCTGGGCTCTGCAGTCTTTCCTATCGGTCATGGATTGCAGTTTTGTAATCTTTTCAAGTTCTGTGTGTCCTATCTATCTTTACTTACCCGAACCCCCCCCCACCCCCCCACCCCACCCCTTCCACCTCCCCATACCCCTCGCCCCAAATACAATATCCCACTCTATTGGTTGTTGCCATGTTCTTTCCCACAGGAATGTGTAAGCCATTAACTCTAATAATCTCGCATAAAGGATTCAACGGAGCCACTCGTTGATGAAGGTCTGCAATTTGGATGGAATACTCTAAGACACATCCCATGTCTCCCAGACATATAGATTGACATTACATTCGTGTTAAACAATCTAACTGTATCTTCCATGGTGAATTCTGCTGAGTTGAAAAAGACAATTATAGCAAATCTGGCCTTGTTAATCCTTCCATTAACTGACCTTGTTAATCCTTCCGTTTACTGACCTTGTTAATCCAGGCGATAACTGACCTTGTTAATCCAGGAGTTAATTGACCTTGTTAATCCAGTCGTTAACTGACCTTGTTAATCATTCCGTTAACTGACCTTGTTAATCCTTCCGTTAACTGATCTTGTTAATCCAGGCATTAACTGACATTGTTAATCCAACATTAACTGATCTTGTTAATCCAGGTGTTAATTGACCTTGTTAATCCAAGCGTTAACTGACCTTGTTAATCCAGGCGTTAACTGGCTTTGTTAATCCTGGCGTTAACTGGCCTTGTTAATTCCGGTCCTTAACTGATCTTGTTAACCCTTGGGTTAACTGGTCTTGTTAATCCTGGCGTTTAGTGGTCTTATTAATCCTGGCGTTCACTGGTCTTGTTAATCCTGACGTTCACTGGTCTTGTTAATCCTTGCGTTCACTGGTCTTGTTAATCCTGGCGTTCACTGGTTTTGTTAATCATGCCGTTCACTGGTCTTGTTAATCATGCCTTTCACTGGTCTTGTTAATCAGTATGTTAACATCTTGATACGTTCCTCCATCGTAATCAATGATAGTTCTCAAACAAAAAACATTTTGTACTTCTTCATTTATCAGAACATTAATCTTTATGGAGTTTCTTTGCCTAATTATTGTAATTTTCTTCTTTTTTTTTGTTTGTTCACACTTAACTGCATTCCCGCCTTTTCTGCATCATATGTTTATCCGTATTGACCATACTTCTTATGTGACACCATACATATCTCCCCCATAGCTCACGTGGAGCAAAAAGAAGAGATACGCCAAATAAAAGGTGACAAACACGAGCATTGCCGTCAACAGCATTATCACTTTATAATATCTTCAAACGTGTAGATCATTCTCTATTCCAACGTTCGAATCATGAAAGAACGGATACAAATAATTGTTTCTATTCTGACAATCTTTGCAAACAAGTAATTATATCCACATTTCACACTCTAGCACACGGTATCACGCGATATCACATGGTATCACAATATAATATCTTCAAATACCTGCAGCAGCCTCTCTTCCAATTCTCGTATCGTGTTGGAAACCGTTCAGTAACTGTTAGGTCTCAGCCAACCTTTGTCTACAATTTATTACACCTATGTATCACACGTAATATGTGGGTCGTAAATATATTAATATAAAAATAATTTGTTTTTTGGGTTTAATTCTATAAACTATATAAACATTTATTTACAAGGGTGAATATTAAAAGCTGCTAGAATCGTTGGTCAAAACTGCATGAATAGAAAATACAATCAGACACACTGACCTAAACAGCTGGCCAGTCTGCCCTATAATCTTTGTGGCTGTCCCATCTGTCGACTGATCTACATGGCTGCTCAATCTTCCCTCTGATCTACGTGACTTCCTGTTCTGTCTACTGGTCTACGTAGCTGCCCCATCTGTCGACTGATCTACATGGCTGTACGGTCTGTCCAATGATCTAAATGACTAATGGTCTTGTTTATTTATCTAAATGGCTCATTGATCTACAAGGATCCCGGTCTGTTCACTGATCTACATGGATGCCCGGTCTGTTCACTGATCTACAAGGATGCCCGGTCTGTTCACTGATCTACATGTATGCCCGGTCTGTTCACTAATCTACAAGGATGCCCTGTCTGTTCACTGATCTATAAGGATGCCTGGTCTGTTTACTGATCTACATGGATGCCCGGTCTGTTCACTGATCTACAAGGATGCCCCGTCTGTTCACTGATCTACATGGATGCCCGGTCTGTTCACTGATCTACATGGATGCCCGGTCTGTTCACTGATCTACAAGGATGCCCGGTCTGTTCACTGATCTACATGGATGCCCGGTCTGTTCACTGATCTACAAGGATGCCCGGTCTGTTCACTGATCTACAAGGATGTCCGGTCTGTTCACTGATCTACATGGATGCCAGGTCTGTCCATTGATCAACATGGCTGCCAGGCCTGTCCCCTGATCAATGTGGCTGTTCGGTCTATCCACTGATCAACATGGCTGCTTGGTCTGTCCACAGATCTCTTTCTTCTTCTTTGCGTTCAGAATCTTCTGGTCATGCTATATCTGCAGGCCAGTCGCCATGATGAAATATGTAGTATTCACTAGTTCAGAGCGGCTGCCCCACAGCTTTTGTCTCAGCTCTGCACCCTCTGGCACGGTCTGGCATCTCATTTCCCTATAAATTGGGCATTCCTTTAGAATATGCTCAGGGCTCTTGCACCCTGTTCCACATGGGCACTCATCGGTCGGAGAGATCTTCAGTCGGTAAAGATGTTCTAGTAGTCTGCAGTGTCCAGTTCTCAGGCGAAATAAGGTAGTTTGTTGATTTCTTTTGAGTTGGTGAAATGGGTCTGGCGTACTGCTTATGTTTCTGTCTTCTCTCCATTGGTGTATATACTGACTTCTGATGATGTTCTTGATTTCTCAGTATGGTACTCGATGATTAAATTGTGCCTTTTTGCTGCCCTCTTTTGCCAGAGCATCAGCTCTCTCGTTTCCCGTGATTCTGCATTTCCCGTGATTCTGCAATGGGAAGGTAGCCACAGGAGCGTTATTGTTGAGGATCTCTGGAGTTTTCCCAGTTCTGCTCTGATCTCTGATAACAGTGGTTCGTTGTTTGAACAAGGTGCTGAGAAGTGCATGAGCTACAGCGGTCAGCGTCCCAAAGCTGACTGCTAGCGTCAGGACCAGCGAATCAGAGCTTCTGCCAAGGCTCTTCTACACCTCCACATGGTGATCCTGGAATGGCGGGTGCAACAGAGCAGGCTGGCTAAGGAGAAGGGATCTTCTTCTTCTCCTTCTTCTTCTCCTTATTCTTCTTCTCCTTCTTCTTCTTCTTCGTACGCTGTCAAACGTCAACCTGAATTTTTTCGAAAAAAGCAGCGGTCATCCTGAGGCTGTCGACACTGCCAAAGAGCTTGTCTAGTGTTGCCACTGGTGATGGCCACATGTGCTTTCTCTGGTCCTCGTATGTCAGGAAGTTTTGCAGCAGATGTTCAGCGGTCATTTTCCCGGTACCACAACTACATTCGTTAGTACCACCTACCTTCAGTTTATTGAATATGTGGTACCTCAGTCTGTTGTGGCCTGTGCGGAGTTTGAAGACCACGACCTGCTCTTTTCTGTTCAACTGGTAATAGGCATCGTTTTTTGTGTAGCCAGTATGTTCTGTTTCCCATTTGGCCATGTATATGGCCCTAATTAGCCTTTTGGACTCTTCGTAGATCACACTAGAATTTAGTTGTGGTAGTCTTGCACCTTTTTTTGCCAGTCTGTCTGCCTCCTCGTTGCCTTGGATATTACAGTGGTATGGAACCCAATGTACCACTACTCTTTTTTCTGACTTTTTAGTGCTGTAACTACGGCCAGGGCATCTGTAAACAGGAGTATCTGTCTTTCATTACTTTCGCCTGTCATCATTGCTTCTACTGCAGCCATCAGTGCCTCTGTCTCCGCTCTTAAATTGCTTGAGTATTTTCCAGTTGCCACTGACAGTGCTATTTTTCTACCATTTGTTAGGCTCAGGAATACCCCTGCCACTCCGTTCTGTGTTGTGTTTGTTACAGAACCGTTGGTGTATGCATGGGTCCAGTCCATGTTTGGGTAGTTTTTCGTTATGTACCTCAGGGTTCTTTCTTTTCAGTTTGGCTGTTCTTATTTCCAATACCTGGTATATTTTCTACCACCTTCGGAATGATATGCTGCTTCCAGGTAGGTTTTCGTACAGTAGGGATGGGCTTTGGTGTTGTTAATATGTTCATTGGGTCTACGCTCATCTTTGCTTTGGCTATTTCTGCAAAGTTTCTGCTGCTTTAGTTTCCCATTTCCAAATCTATTTAGTCGCTGATGCATTGGATGGTCTGTCAGTCTTCTGTGTTTCTGTGCTTGCTACTGGGCTCTGTTGTCTCTTCTGTCGGTCATGGATTGCAGATTTGTGATCTTTTCAAGTTCTACAATTGGCGTTGACTTCATGCCTCCTGTTATAACTCTCATGGCTTGGTTTTGAAGTTTGTTAACTTTATCGAAGTTCGCCTTTGCTGCTGTTGTCCATGCCGCAATGCCTACTCGAGAACTGGTCTCACTCTTCCAGTGTACAGTTTCTTTAGTATACTTTCGTCTGCTCCCCTGCTTGTGCCAGCATGTTTCATCATGATTGTCATTCTTTGTTTGGCTCTCATTCGGTTTATCTCGATCTGACTTTTCCATGTCATGCGCCGATCAAATGTGACTCCCATGTAGTTTGGGTTGTCGTTTGGCCGCAGATATTTGCCGTTAAGACTTATTTTGGTCTTTTGTGGTTTATTTGAAAGCGAAAATATCGTACCTGTTGTTTTTTCTTCATTTATTTTGACCAGCCATGAGTTCGCCCACATCTCCAACGATGTTAGGGCCTGCTGCATCCGATTGCTTGCTATGGTGAGATTTTTGTCAGAGGTCGACATAACTAGATCGTCTGCAAACATGGAGCTGTGGACTGTTCTTGGTATATTCTCTGTGATGTTGTTTATATACACCAGGAAAAGTGTGGGTGACAGTACTCCCCCTTGGGGTACTCCCTGCTCAAGTTTCACCTTTTTGCTCATCTGCCCTTGGACTTGAACTTTGTCTGTTCTGTTTTCGAGGTAGTGGCTGGTCAATCTGTATATTTTCCCACAAACTTCACTTCTTCGTAGCTTGAATTTAAGTCCCTCTTTCCATACCTTGTCAAATCCTTCTCTAAATCCACCCAAACCGCTACTGTGTGTTTTTTCTCCTGGTACGCATCCTCTTTTTCCTGGGCTATGAGAGTGATCTGGTCCTCAGTGGATCTGTGCTGTTTCTTCTTATTCATCGTACGCAGTCAGACAGTAACCATTATTTCTTCAAAAAAAGCGGCGGTCATACTGAGGCTGTCGACACTGCCATAGAGCTTGTCTTGTGGTTCCACTGGTGATGGCCACATCTGCTCTCTCTGATCCTCATATGTCGGGCAGTTCTGCTGTGCTGTTTAAAGCCTGCTTGCTGTGGAATTAGTATGTGTTTTTCTTCCAGATGCCACGTCAGTCTGGTGTTTATCATACGCTCCATCAGTTTTCCTACACAGCTCAGTAGACTGATAGGCCTGTATCCATTCTTCTATCTTTCTATCTTTTTCTTTCTTTGGTACTGGTATAAGTACAGCGTCTTTCCATGCCTGCGGTACAATTCCCCTTTTCCAGCTTTGGTTCAGGACTGATAGTAACTTCCTCTTTGCTGTTTGGCCCAACCCCATCAGCATTTCGTTTGTTACCCCATCTTTTCCAGGCGATTTTGTTTTCTTTAAAGTGGAGAAGGGATCAAATAAACTCGTAAGGCTAATGCGAAACCCGAAAATGCTTGATGAAGTCGGATGTGTCGGACCAAAAAGCGTAAATATCGTAGTCAAGGTGAAAACTACTACACAACGCAGTCCGTTCTCAGGTCACCATGCTGCTACTTGCAAAGTCTTTTTCATGGCGTGGTGTCGGGAGTTTGAAGACAAACGAGGAAGAAGAAGACACCCATGTTTTGACAGATGAGAAACAACCAAGCAAGAGCACACACGTTCATCAGTTTAGTTATTCCAGCCATGGAAGATGGCTCCGATTTTATACCTACGAAAAGTAGAAACACAAAATCTTCAAGTTGCTCAACGGGCAATGGGGCGATGAACGCGGACAATTTGTCCCATCATCATCATCATCATCAACATCATCATCATCATCATCATCATCAGTACCATAATCGGAAAAGCGTTGAGTCACCAATATTGCAGATTGTTGGACCAGTTCCCGCCACTCTACTTGGTTTTGTGCCAGGATATTTGTTTTAGCTATGAACATTCCCGTCCACTCTGTGATGTTGTCTTCCCATCTCTTTATCTGCTTCCCTCTTTTACGTTTCCCAGGCCCAGTACATTGCAGAACCGTCTTGGTCATCCTATACGATCTTGAAACATGCCCATACCATGCGACCTTGCGTGCTTTTACCATAGTCAATAGGTCTCTAATTTGCCGACCCCTCTTTTAACGGTGTCCCGAACTGCCTTATTCGTGAGGTGGTCTAGATATGAAATGCCGAGAATTCGACACAGACATCTCATCTCCATTGCACAAAACCTTTGCTCTAAAACCACTGTCTAAGTCCAAGTTTTTTCACACGTAAAGGTACACAGAAATGACAATATAACACATTAAACTCAACTTGGATTTCAAGTTGATGCTTTTATCCCTCCATAGGGGCCTCCGTTTGGTTAGAACAGCAATGGTCATCACTGCTCTTGCCTGATTCTCACTTCTGGAACCTTCCGCGTCCATCAGGGCTCCCAGGTATTTTAACTCAAATACTTTGTTCATAAAAAAAACTTTAGACTGTCCGGACATGTGGTGTGCACGCCTGACAACATGAACAAGAAAATGGGCGTTCTCGAGACCCTACAACTGTAACCACATACTCCAACGTCCACTAATGAGATGGAGAGATAGCCTGACTAAAACCCCTAGCCCAGCATGGTAGCCAACACAAATATGAGTTAAAACAATTTTTGTTCAAACACTTGGCATGCCTAATTGAATACCAAGATTCCTTTTTTTTAAATTTTTTGAATTTTTGTGTACGCCTTATTTCTCAATTTCCCAAGGCGGTGTATGTTGCGCTATGTGTTGCCTAGTCGACTGTGGGCTGGCACGTTAGATTGGGATTACAGCGTGCCAGGGTTCGAGATCACGGACGGACATAAAAAATGCGGACTGGGGTTCGTGCTTGACACAACCTCTCCGTCAGTCGATCCAGCTGTAAATGAGCACCAGACGTATGATTTGGGGAAGGTTAAAAACAGCAAGGAAGGGAACTAGTCTTCCCACCTCACATTGGCTGCGACCTAGAACTTGAAGAGATATCTTCATCCCCAATGGCAAGTGTTGTCATGGGACTGAACTGTCTTTTATTTTATTAAATCAAAATCTCCTGAAGAATCCATATAGTCTAGATCCCTATAGAACAAAGGTTGAGATACTCGTTAGACCTACATTTGTCTACGTGATCCCCATTTTCTGAATGCTTCTAAACCTGGTTCCTACGAGATCATCATCACAATGTGTCCAATTCAATTATTTGTTGCCATTTGCATTTGTGCACATTTCCAAATATGGGCAATATGTGACTCCAATGGAATCGATGCATTCGTGGTTTGGCGCAAAATTCTAGCAAGCCAGCCAGCCAGCCATTTGTATCAAGGTAACGCGTCAAAAAATGCCAAAGTCGAGAGTGGAATTGGGGACAAGATATGTATACCATTTAAATGCTACAAAGTCGTACGTCACATATAACTTAATTAATCTCTTTTTACTGAATTAGCAGACTCTACAGAGTCTATATACAACCAGCTTCTTGGAGAGTGGCTAACCGATGTGCGAATTCATCTGAATAGACTCAAACACTAGAGAAAAGTAGACCCGCAGCCTGTTAGGCGCCATCTATTTTGATCTTCACAAACCCTCTAACCATTGCCGGTGTTATGTCATGTTACACAGCTAGTCGCCTCTTACGATATGCTCACTGCTGAGCAGTGGTGCTATTATTGTCCTTGTTATACACAAAGACCCCGGCAGACCACTCTGGTTCAGTCGAGACACATAGCCTCATGCAACAAAATCTAAATCCTATTATTTCGTGTCAGAGCTGTTGATATTAACAGGAGAATTAGCAACGAAAGAGTCTCTGGCATCTAAAGAAACCAGATGCGTTAGGTAGTTGAAAATCATTAGTCTGAAAGGCAGCTCATACAGACGAAATTAGACCACCTGCTCTCTTGCAGACACGGTACTGACATATTAAATGCAACAAAAGAAACCAGAAAAGCCTGGATAGATGATTCTCATTAGTTTGATGATCCAAATCACTTGCTGTCTTGCAGGTAGACTAAGAAGACTCAAAGGTTAAACAGAGTTAACCTCTAAAATAATGTTTTCGTATTACGGATGAATCGGGCTTGGCTTCGTTCATTGTCAATCTCCCACTATCAAACACTGAAAGGGCTTAAGTAGCAGAATGTAGTCCAGAAAACGGAATGCGTTGTGTCGTAGTTTACAGCTTGACTGCGATATTTGCACCTTTCGGTCCAACACATCCAACTTCAGCAACCATTTTTTGAGTACTAGGCTAGCATTCCCTCTACGATCCCTTCTCTTTAGCCAGTCTGCCCTGCTGCTGCCTGTTATCCAGGATCACCGCTTGGAGGTGTAGTAGGGTCTTGGCAGCTCTGGTTCGCTGGCCCTGACGCTAGCAGTCAGTTATGGGTAGCTGACCACTGCAGCTCACGAGCTGCTCAACTTCTTGATCCCACGGATGAATCAATGCGCAGATGTCGCAATTTAACTGTAAACTGAGGCACAAAGTCACACGTTAAAAAAAAAACAACATACAAACAAGAGACGGTGGTCCACCGTTTCTCATACCGGGCTGCTAGTCGTGAGGATCAAGACTAACCTCCGCTACCATCTTACTTGCACACTGCATGGCGACTGCTTGGAAACACTTGTAGTCCTTAGTCTTTTAAATCTCCCGTGGGACTATATATAAACAAGGCAAAGGCCGCCGTCCATTGTAGACGATGATGGCATAATTAATTCTGCTAGCGCTATTTTTTATTCTCTGGCCTCGAGCCTCCCGGCCCCAGTGGCACGTCAAGGACAAGATCACTAGGGGATGGGGGGGGAAGGGGGGGGTGAACTACGAGATGCAGGGGACCCCGCATCAAGCACCCGTGAAAAAAGACGGTGGTGTCCGGAGTCGAACCCACACCACCTGATCACGAGGCCGACGGCTTAACCACTTCGCCACGGAATCTCCATCATCATTATGTAGCATGTCCTTTGTAGAACGTCGCTCCCATCACAGTCTGTCTGAAAGAAACTCGTTCCCTTGCCAAAACACCAGCTTCCACCACTGTCACACTCAGGCACTCCTGAATATCTTGGTGCCATCGTCTTCTTGGTCTACCCCTTCCTCTTTTGCCTGGCACCATACCTTCCATCACCGTCCTCTCAAGACCGTTGTGTCTCTTGATGTGACCAAAGTATTTACATTTTCTAGCCACAGGAAAAACACAGGCTCTCAAGACTTTTACTTTTATCGTTTTGTTGGTGCCCTGCTATAATTTCTTCAGGCTGTTCAGGCTTTGCATTGCCATAGCTAGTCTTCTTCTGATTTCTTTCGAGCAGTCACCCTTTTTGTCAATTCTGGAGCCCAGATATTCAAAATGTGTAACCTGATCTATTTCCTCACCACCCACTGTAAATTTATGCTGACATTGTGTTTTATCGGTGGTCATTATGTTTGTTTTGTTTATGAACAGATTTTGATCTTTACTATGTCCATTAACGGCTGAAAGTAGCTGCTCTAGCCCTTCCGAACTTCTTGATAGTATCACTGTGTCATCTGCGTATCGTAACTCTGGAATCTCGTACCCACCAATCGTAAATGGGTCGAAACTTTCAATGTTCTCATCTTCTCGTACATTTCTCATTATACATTCCGCATATATGTTGTACAGATAAGGTGAGAGGATACATCCCTGTCGGACTCCCTTTTGTACTGTAAACCAATCTGATGTTTGCCCAGATACTCGGACAACGGCTTGTTGATCTTGGTATAATGTTTCAATGAGATGGACTATATGCACAGGAAACCCCATTACCTTCATGATTCTCCATAGATTTTGATGTCTTACCGTGTCGAAGGCCTTAGTGTAATCAATGAAACATGTGTACAGATCTACATTAAACTCTCTACATTTTTCATAGATATTCCTTAAATTGAATATGTGGTCCCGGGTCCCTCTGTCTTTCCTAAAACCTGCCTGGACTACGTGAATTTCAGACTCAAACCTTTTCTCTATCCTTCTTAATAGGATTCGCAAGAGTATCTTGCTAGCATGGCTGATCAGTGAGATAGATCGGTAGTTCGTGCACAGCTTCAGGTTGCCTTTTTTCAGGAGGGGAATATAAATTGATTTCTTCCATGCTTCTGGCCACTCTGCACTGTGCCATATCTGTTTACACAACTTGTGATAGACTCGACCACATGCCTCTCCTCCTGCTTGTATTAGCTCTGCTGGGATATCATCGCATCCTGGGGACTTTCCCTTTTTCAGGGTTTTAATTGCAGAGCGTACTTCTTCCAATGTTGGTTCAGGTTCTTTCTCATCCTTTGGTAGGATTGTAACTGAGCGCTTTGTGCTATCTCCATACAAGGTTCTTCAGTACTCTCTTCATCTATTCAGTATGTCTTTGGTTTATATATATATATATATATGAACGTAGGAACAGTTGCTGTGTTTTGTTTTAGATGCCAGTAGTTTGAAGAATGTGTAACTTGTATACTTGTTTGTAAACTTTATAAAATACGAGTTGCGGTGCGGACTAGCCTTTTGTGTTATAATGAAGTCTGTTGGGAGACAAGATTACTGTCAAGATTGCTATTGCTGTTATTATAGAAACCACTTGTACTGAGGTTTGCTTATACTCTTGACGATTTCTCAAATAAAGGGTAACATAGATTCTTCTTAAATAACGAAGTGTACTTGATTAAGTTGACCGCAGTCCTAAAGCTGTAGTGTAATGTTAGCTAGCATCTTTGGGAGTTGTTGTCTCAACCCCACCTTATTGGCCAGACTGCAGTGGTACAACCTGTTTCCAGGAAACACGACGAGTAAGATATGTGGGAGGGGTATATTTTACACGAACAAGGCGTTAGTCTTGACTCATATCAAAATCAGGTGAGACATACGGACCAAGCAGGGCTGAATTTCCCAATATGCGAACCCAGCTACAGCCTAACGCCGGAAGACTGCCTGCGCTTTATTTTGGGGTAATGTCTTTTTAAACCAAAAAATAGCAAAAAGTGGTCTCAACTAAACTTCTGGTCTATGGCTACATGAAGGGTAGGTCCGGCACTGCGCACGTGAATGTGACACCTAGCGTCTGCTACCTTCAGTAATCATAAAGCTGAATACTGCTGCCACCTATAGAAGCTACCACCTACATTTTCCAGCTATTCCATATCATTGTGTGACCTATTTATTGACTTACACTGGCAATAACATGTATGCACGTGTTCTCGTGGTTATTGCCCTAGCTTACCAGTAAGGAGATCAGGGTTCAATCCCCAGACAGATCTGGGAAGTACAGATGGCCATCGTGATGCTGACCATATCATCCACTATGTGCCGTTGGTCACAAAATAAAATGGGCCTAATACCATATGTCCTATGTGCCGCACGGCGTGACGGATCTTTACTTTTTTAAACAATTGTTTACGTGTTCCCCATCACCTGAAATTTTTTTCAAATATTTGTTCATGATAAAAAGGTTCACAAAGATTTGAAAGAGTAGTGCCATTGAACTAAATATGCGTCACATTTGCTAAAAGAGCCAAGCGATCCTCTTCGTCTTCTCTTTCGTACGCTTTCAGACGGGACTTCAATATATCTAATGATAGCAATGGTTAGCCAGGGGCTACTGATATCTCCAAAGAGTGTGTCCAAAAATGGCATTATTGATCGGCGATCACCGCCTGGTGGGGTCCGACAGGATGATCACCACCCTGATTACACTTCATCCTTAGTAAACAAAAATGATGTCGCACTGCTTTGTTTAACCATATGGCCAAGTGCATCCGATACAACAAGCGTTTCTGTTATGTATGCTTTCCCTTGCCCTTGATTGTTCCCAGTCTGCCTGCAAGGCAACAAGTGTGTGTCTCCACTTAGGGCCCTTTGACCTGTCCTGTTTGGGAGGCCCTGCTGGTGGCTATGCTCCCACTGGTAAAGCTCTTGAGATTATGGGAGCACACACGCTCCTTAACCTCGACAATGTGGAGACACGGAGAGACGAGAGCCAACGATCTAACCACTTTGCCACCACACCCATGCATCTAAACCAAGTTTAACATTAAGTCCAAACACGAATATACAGCCTCATAAATTATATTCTAGGACGAATAACTATTCCCCTAAATATGCGGTCCAAATAGCTCGTGAGACTTATGTAATACACAAACTGGTGTTAAGTTTTCAGTTCCGTCCCTAATAATTCTTCCAGGTGTCACAAACATCAAGTTGCGTGAATATTAAAACGTTGTGTCGAGTTTCGTGTTCCTGATGTTAGGGCCAGCTCACGGGCTACTACATACATGTAGGAAATATTAAATATTTTATTAACATAACAACTACAACAACAAAACACAATTTTGCAATGTGTTGTTGTTGTTAAATGCCCACAGTGAGTAAGATTACTATTATGTGCGACCTGAAAAGGGTGTTAAATGGCGGGTTGCAGTAGTTTGTCTCACATCCCGAGCGTGTTGATGAATGTGAACCGGCGTCCTCCAGACGGATGTACTATGCTGGCTTCATCTGCGTGTCGCTCACTACTACGGGGATCACGTTGATTCTCCATCTCGTAAGCCAGGCTGCCATAAAAACAGCCCACTTCCAGGGAGACATGCGTGGATGTGAGGTGAGGGTCTTGGTCAGCATATTTTACCTGACCCTTACTAACATGTCTGATCAGTATGTTTTACCTGGCCCTGACTAACATGTCCGATCAGTATGTTTTACCTGGCCCTGACTAACATGTCTGATCAGTATGTTTTACCTGACCCTTACTAACATGTCTGATCAGTATGTTTTACCTGGCCCTGACTAACATGTCTGATCAGTATGTTTTACCTGGCCCTGACTAACATGTCCGATCAGTATGTTTTACCTGGCCCTGACTAACATGTCTGATCAGTATGTTTTACCTGGCCCTGACTAACATGTCCGATCAGTATGTTTTTCCAGGCACTGACAAACATATCCGATCAGTATGTTTTACCTGGCCCTGACTAACATGTCCGATCAGTATGTTTTACCTGGCCAGACGTTAGTGGCCTGTCCTCGATGTTGCTGTCGACGCTATTTGTACTGAGTTATTTAACCTTGAAGGATTTTCTCCGATAGTCAGTTTCAGTTGCTCTTCGTATATCAAATAACATATAACAAAGTAGATTTAGGTCCCTCTCGTGCAAATGCAGTCAGATTTCAAAGTAGGTTCACCTCTACTGGGACCATAATGTCGATCCTCTGCCTCGTTATCCAAAATACTGGAGAAGTTTAGGGCTCTTCGCTCATTCCTCTTTCGGCGATACGGAGCTTCTCCTAGTCTGATTTTCGTAGACTCCAAACCTCGCAGCCATATAAACTATTGCTGGGATAACTATACCATTGAAGGTATGACCTTTAGCCTTAACGTCCGTCCTCTGCTGGAGTATCGGTTTAAACCGGTTGAAGCTGAGCCAACCCGCCCTCTCCTGCGCGAGATCTCATTGTCAGTGTTGTGGCTGTTGCTGTTTTCCTGGTACCAAGATAAGAGTTTCAAAATTGTGCTGTTGTGGATTGTCATTTCACCGATTGCAGTGTTGAACGTGTAAGTTTCGGCCATCGTCCTTGCTATACATGCCCTAGATGAGAGGACGTCAGGACATCCATTGCCATGGAGTACACCCAGAACAGATCACCACTCTCTACTCATTCCGTAGGTAACCTTTTGTACCTTCCGTAGGTAACCTTTTGTACCTTCCGTAGGTAACCTTTTGTACCTTCCGTAGGTAATTTTTTGTACATTCCGAAGCAATTATTGAGTTTATTAATTATGATATCTGCAGTACGTCACAACACTTCTCTACAATAACATGACAAATAAATAATATTATTTATGTTTTTTGAAGCGAGAAAAATATATGTTTGTGTATCTCCAGTGTGCTACTGGGGCAAAACATTAGGATCTAACGTCAATACCACTGTAAACCCCCGGACATTTCGTCAAGTGCAAATAAGAGGATTTACCTTTTCCCGTAGAAATTTAAAACCACAAAAACTGTATCTCCCGCCTTGGGGATTAGAGAAATAAGGCGAACGCAGAAAAAAAAAATTGTTTAACGTCATTAGGATGTTGACAGAAGCGGACACAGAGTTCAAGGTCAGTTTTCCCAATATGATGTTCGTCCATCACATGTGATTAAAACCACTTTTTTTTGTTCAGCTGTGTGAACATTCTTTTCTCTTTCCATGTACATTGAAATGGATGACTTATGCGGTGATTTTGATTAAAGTGAGAAAGAAACTGCGCCTTTTGTTAGCCTCACTCTCTGGTACTGAGAAACCTTTGGCCAGTTGCAAGAATGTATCGAGACGACTGGAGATAGGACAGGATGCATATTTATCCTCAGGGTTTGCTTCAAAAGCCTTTCCCTTAAAGAGGTATCCCGCAAGGCAGCAGAGGGAGTGACATCTATCGTTGTGTGCCGTGTCTTTCCCATAACCACATGAGGTCACAGGGACATCACTCAGCGTGTGAGTGATGTGTTGAGTATCTCTCCCGTGCCGTGTCTTTCCCATAACCACATGAGGTCACAGGGACATCACTCAGCGTGTGAGTGATATGTTGAGTATCTCTCCCGTGCCGTGTTCTAGTCCATTATAGTCGTGTCTAAAGTTCACAGTCACGCCAACACCGACGCTGTATGCAGCTATGGTGAAAGAATACTGTAGATTAGGCTATGACCATCACAAGCTAGCCCCTCTTTTATCTCAAAAACTGACTGCGGGATTGGATACAGAGCGTGTCGGAATAGCATAGGGACAAGCTACGCAACTGCGCTTGTTTTGGAAGGCAAGATGTCACGGTGGTTTCAAATTTTATTCAAATTTTATTGTTTGTGTAAAATGTTTGCCTTTCTGTATTCAATTGAGCAGGACGTATGCTTTTGTCAGGAAGGCATCGGGCTGTCATGAGCTGTCAGCTCACAGCTAAAGATCATGCTAGTTAGGGCGATCTCAGTGGTCAACCACAATCAAAGTCCAATGGCAGGGCCTCACGCTGAGAGCATGTGTTAGAGTTGTGTAAGAGTGTGATTGATCCATATGAAAGGGAGTGATGGGGTAAGAAAATGATTTTAGAAAAGCCACAAACTGATGGTCCATAATGTGAGTTATGAGTCGATCAACAGGTCACGCAAGTTTCTGTCATGTCTGTAAGCCACCGAGGAAAATACCAACCGCGCAGAAGGATCTCATTGAAGGATAGGGAGATGACGGAACTAGGTCTCACAGGCTTTGGAGGTGTGAGGATGACGAATAAGATTCAGCTTAAACGGTCTGATGAGAGACCGTAAAAACACCATTAATCTTCTGCAAATATCTCCACTTTTAAAATGCTTAAAACAGAGAAAGGGATACAACCACATTAATACTAAAATGGTCTTTAAATAAGGGAAGCAATTGTGTAAAAATAATAATCTGTGAAGCAAGTTATTAATCGAGTCCATGCATCTGTATTTTCAAGTAAACACGTATATACACAAGGTAACACACAGATATACTCGATTAGACATAATAACATAAAGAGCATATTTGGGAGAGATTTGAGATAAGAGAGAATTCAGCACATTTCTCATCTTTGGTGTTCGCCCTGAAAAGGACAGTGTGTCATAGTTTACAGCAAGATCAGTGTGTCATAGTTTACAGCGAGATCAGTATGTCATAGTTTGCAGAGAGATCAGTGTGTCATAGTTTACACTAAGGCCAGTGTGTCATAGTTCACAGCGAGGTCAGTGTGTCATAGTTTACAGCGAATTCAGTGTGTCATAGTTTACAGCGAGATCAGTGTGCCATAGTTTACAGCGAGGTCAGTGTGTCATAGTTTACAGCGAGGTCAGTGTCGTAGTTTACAGCGAGGTCAGTGTGTCATAGTTTACAGCGAGGACAGTGTGTCATAGTTTACATCGATGTCAGTGTGTTATAGTTTACAGCGAGATCAGTGTTTCATAGTTTACAGAGAGATCAGTGGGTCGTGGTTTACAGCGAGGGCAGTGTGTCATAGTTTACAGCGAGGTCAGTGTGTCATAGTTTACAGCGAGGTCAGTGTGTCATAGTTTACAGCGAGGTCTGACAAAATCGGTTTCAGATGAGCCTTACCTTCCCACTGCGATCCTTACTCTATTAACCAGACTATACGGGTGCAGTCTGTTTCCAGGACCGCCGCTTGAGGACGGAATAGAGCATTGATGATCTCTGGTTAGCTGACCCTTATGCAAACAGCCAGATATGAGTTATTGGCAGATGTCAGATCATTAATTTAGCGTGTTTTCGGCCTTCAGAGAATTCAGTCAAAGTAAGCAGCCAAGTGATACATAGATTTAGCTTGATATCGTTTTCCTTGCCAATAAAACAATGGGCAGCACCCCACGTTTACCATGCGAATATCGACGCCCTGGCACATTCAACAGGATAGGAAGGTTTTGAAGATTACATGAATGTCTAATACCGAACTCCGGAAGACCCTTAAACGTAAAAACAGGTAAAGTGGAAATTTTGCAGAATTAACCGCTGGCTGGAAGTGCAGTTTTTGAAGACTCCACTGTACTAAGTCGCAGCCTGTGAGAGTTTGGATGACCAGTGCTCTTCCTTGCTGTTTTTACTTTTCCCAACTCATGCGTCAGGCAGTCATTTACAGCTGAGTTGACTGGAGAAGTGGCCCCCGATTAAATTCACGACCCAGATTGTGTTAGTCTCCGGACGCGATTAAAACCGAGGCACGCTGTTACCAGAGAAAATAGCGAATTGTTAGCTATGAACTGAGCTAACGCGTCTCCCAAAACGTACGCCAACACACGATGTTCGTCCATCATGGATGATGATGAGGACCACTGTCTCTGTTCATCAATTATGCATATGTTTTGTCAGTTGATGGGTTCAAGGGGGACTGATAAACCCGATATGGTTCGGGACAGATCTTGGACAATGTGGACATGAAATGTAGGCCAGATGTGAAGCTTCATTTGACGAGCTATTCTAGCTTGTCTCCATTGTTCAGTCTGCTACATGTATGGATGCTTCCTAAGACGCTGCACTTTCACGAAGATATGTGCATCAAGGCGGTTCGGTCTTGATCAGCAGGTTCCCAAGTGTCGGATATTACGGCAAAGGAGTTTAGCTCGTGTGTTTCCAGAGCCTGAATAAGGGACAAAGAAGTTACACTGTTTACTGCTTCGTACCCAGCATTTTATAAGCAAAAAAAAAAAAAGGATGTAGTATTTCCGTTGCAGAACGTCGCTTCTTACAATCGTCACCTAGTTGGATGTTATAAGTTTCTTGGCAAGTGTGCAGTACTGTAGGTTGACATTACTTTCCGTACGTGGAAGAGCGACAAAAACTCGTGTCTGCCAAACTGGACATGAGCGTGATTTGAACAGCGTGCGATGGGATTGTGAAACTGACGCTTCACCCCTAGGCCACGTAGCCTCCATTTTATAAGCAACAGACAAACAAGAATGTGTGGGCATCGTACTGGCACACATCTCATGTAGAAATTATAAGCCACAAACGAAATAAAAGAAGACCAATGCACCCCAGGGTTAGAAGTAGGGCAATTGAGTAAATACTTACTACCCATGTCCAAGCACCACGTCATACAGTATGCATCCAGTATTCAGCTTCTTTGGTTGTCTTGTTATTTGTCTCCATTTGTCGCACCTATTGCACGTTTCCTGGAGGCTGGGGCAGGTCATCAGGTGGTCTGAGTCCTGTATTGTGCCACATTCCAATGTGTCATCATCTGTGTTTCCTCATTGTTTCATATTCTCTTGCACCGAGATACACCAGCTCGGAGTCTGTTCAGCAACCTCCATGTTGTGAATGGTAGATGATGTCCAGGAGCAGGTTCCTCCCGGAGTTCTATCTTCGGGGCCTGCATCAATTCGTGCCACCTCTCGATACGGCGACTTTCAGGGTTTGTATGTATGATGGGGTTTGTTGTTTTTTGGAAGCTATGTTTGAATTTTAGTCTTCTGCCCTGTACCTGACGTCCAAACATTGGAGCCTTGGGTCGTACTCCTGAATTTCTCGTTCGATTTCTGCTGCGACACTTCTTCGAATCTCGGGTGGTGCTATGCCAATTATGGGGTATATTTTATCAATGGGCGTGGGTTTTAGGCACCTTGATACTATCCGACCCGCCTCATTTATTGATGTATCAACTAGTTTCGCATGAGCAGAGTTTTTCCAGACTGGCGCAACGTATTCAGCTTATTTTGTGCGTGTATCTTACGCTTTTGTTTCCTGGCAGTGTGTTATGTAGTACAATGTGCGGTCTAACTTCACGTCTATATATTTGGGAGCCGTGCAGTGCTCAAGCTCCTGCCCTTGCCACCTAATCTGAAGTTTTCTTTTTGCCTCTCTGTTTCTGAGGTGGTAAGCACATACCTGGGTTTTACTGGGATTTGGTTTAAGGTGGTTCTTGTAGTAGTATTCTGCAATGACATTGAGAGATGCCATTCATTGTGTCTTTGTCCATGGGTTGTCTCAATTAAAACAATGTCACCAGATATTGTTTTACATATTACAATTAAATATATTAAAAGAAACACTGTGGAGGTTAGATTTACAATTGATATTGTCCTACGGTGTTCATGATGGCTGGAAAACATCACTAACAATAGGCGAATGTTGAATTTGTGGTTCACAGAATTATATGCAATTCTTCTTGTCAATTTTCTGAACCATGGTTGATAATTTGTCTGGCCGTGATATCCATGAGCTTAAATCGTCTGTGTTTTAAAGTTTTCACTTAACGATAAATGGCGAACATTGAAATATCAAGATCTCTTCAAAAGTTCGTGCTTTTTACGCATTGGTTGGTAGTCTGGACTTGGCTTCGTTCATTCTCAATCTCCCACTACCAAACACTGAAAGGGCTTAAGTAGCAGAATGTAGTCCAGAGAACGGAATGCGTTGTGTCGTAGTTTACAGCTTGACTACGATATTTGCACCTTTCGGTCCAACACATCCGACTTCAGCAATCATTTTTTGAGTACCGGGTTAGCATTCCCTCTTCGATCCCTTCTCCTTAGCCTGTCTGCCCTGCTGTAGCCTGTTATCCAGGATCACCGCGTTGAGGTGTAGAACGATCTTGGCAGCTTTGGTTCGCCGGTCCTGACACTAGCAGTCAGCTATAAGTCACTGACCACTGCAGCTCATGCGCTGCTCAGCATCTTGATCCAGTGGTATCTGAAAGTGTTTGTAAACTGTTGTTTAGTTCCGTATATAGTTTTCTATTTGTCTGCCCTCGGAGGGAGAAGCACTTTCCTAACACCAGACATTCAAAAAGATGATGTTCAACAGTTTCATAGGGATGTGTACACAGTGGCCACTCTGGAGTATGTTCTGGTTGGATCCTGTTCAAGTGACTGCTAAGTTCTATGTGTTGGACGCGAAGTCGGAAAATGGTGCTTTGGTCTCTCCTTTTCAGGAGCTTGCTGTTATCTTTGGGATTTAGGATGGCCGTGTGTTTGTAGATTTCTCTCCAATTATTTCCTATTGCCCATCTCTTCAGCCAAACCTCCTTTGTTCGTAGTCTTCAGTAGTTGTTTAACTGCTCATTTAGATCCCCAATCAAAATTGTGCTATCTCGCTTCTGTCTCTTGTCCATGACATCTTGAATGTTGGAGTAGAAGTTAATGGTGTATATTTAACGTGTGCGCCGTACGCCCAAGTAAGACCACTAACATTTATTTTTAACAGTATTTAATGATAGTCTGTTTGTTAATTAAAAGATCCATTTTTTTTTGTTCGTGCACTAAGACGGCCGAGTCGTCCGACGGGGTCTTTTAGTATGACAAGGACAAGAATAGCACCCCTGCCCCACAAAAAGCACGTTATAAGAAGCGGATAACTGTGTGACATGGCACAACACCGGTCATGGTTTGTTAAAAGCAGCATAGATGGCGCCTAACAGGCTGTGAGTCTACTAGTGTTTGAATCTAAGATGGACTCGCACATCGGTTAACGACACTCTGCGGCACTTGTTCCAACGCAGCGGAGTAATAAGCTGCTCGAGCCTAGCCCACTAAGCAGGAAATTTCCTCACTGCTACAATCAAAACAGGGACCTGCACAAGGGCATCCGCCAATGTAGAAGTACAGGTCGATAGAGACGCCACTGCACTTGGCTCAATGGTCGCTGACTTTTGCGCGTCAACGTTCAAAAGAGAGAACGATGAAGCAAGAAATGAGTACCGGGCCTTTGCTTCGGTGCGTCTAGAATCGGGGGCACCCTTACATACGATAGAAATGGCGATGAGAAGAGTGTAGACGCTAACGACGTCACGGCTTGATGTTAGCGTTTAATTAACCATCGACACGTGTGCGCCAAGCGTCCCACACTCAGCTAAATCCAACGTGCACATACTGGTGTATTTAATATTGTGAGCATCTATTAGTGTATGGGGTATTATGAAATGCATATATTTTATACAATTTCAGTCAAATTCCTTCCATGCAGTGAAAGAACATTGCAAACAATTGATTTAATTGTTAATATGTAGTACGAACTTCCAATGACTGAATGAATGGGATGCAGATGCTGTTGAAAATAAAGTCCAAACAGTTTTTAGTATTTTTGAGTTACTTTGGCAACAATTTTTCAGTTGGAAATATTGTCATTATTATTTTTATGCACAGATGCATTGTATATTGCTCTTCAGGCTACGAAAGTAAATATTGTTCACTACAATCAGAAAGTGAATAACACTCTTCTACATGTACCAAGTGACAAGCAGGATACATTCAAAACGCTCTGGAACTTCAGGTCAGGTCATCCCGTAACCAGTGAGGTTGTTCGGGCACACATGAAGACATCCTCACAACACCACGCCACACTTCTCTGTCAGCGGCGGCTGCCTGTGCCTCTGCTGGTCAGAGATTGGTCCATTCTTTTATGTTGGAACTTAGCAGCACTTAAAAAGTCAGCGATGTTGCTTTAAAAAAGAGCCCGGTTTGTGAGTGCTATTTAGTTTTACAGGAGGCTGTATTATGAAATTATCAATAATTTAGAACAGTGCTTTTCAACCTGTTATACTTGGCGCCCACTTTGATAACTTTTGACTGAATTTGCCATGCTGCCACTAAAATCTAAATTTATAAAAGTTCCGTATTTGTTCACCGAGTATTTCGTATGTTTCTTTAATATATCATTATCATGTAGCATATCCTTTGCAGAACCTCACTCCCATCACAGCCCGTCTGAAGGAAACTCAATCTCTTACCAAATCTACAGTCTGCTCCAGAGTCATGCCCAAGCATTTACTAGCTATCTTAGTGACATCGTTTTCTTGGTCTGCCTATCTTGCCCGGCACCATAACTTATATTGTGTCTTTTGATGTGGCCAAAGTATTTCAATTTTCTGTTTATGATGAAATTTATAATTATGAACTAGTTCTACTCTATGCCCAAGTCTAGTCAAATTTTTTTTTTTTCAGTCCACAGTATTTTCAAGACCATTCTATAACATTTTGAGTCGAAGGACTCAATTTTCTTCATTGAGGATTGGGTAACTGCCCATGTTTTACGGCCATAAAAATACAGGTTCTCAAAATGTGTACTTCTGTTGGTTTGCTGGTATTCTGCGATAGTTTCCTCAAGTTGTGTTTTTAATACAGCATGTAATTATTCTACTAGTGCCCGTCTGAAAGTTAAAATCACCCACTAGTGGGCGCTGGGGTCTAGGCTGAAGAGCACTGATCCAAAAGAATAAATTAAAACAATACACATTATTTTAAATAACTATCATTTTCCCAACTTCTTGCAGACCAGAAATTAGACAACTACAGAAAAACCTGTCCTGATGAACTCTTAAATACATTTAGGTTGACATTTGAAACTACATTTGATAACTACATTCTAGAAAGTGAACTAACTATGTAAGTCCTGAATTTCAAAGGCTGCCTATTTTTGAACTTGTTAAAGTTATGAAAAATAATGATCTAGAGTCTGAACTGAAAGAAGTGTACAATTAAGTGAACTTATTTAGACAATTCTGAGTGCTACAAGCTCTGTACAGCGCTCATTTTTGCTTTGAAGTAGATACATAGCTGTAGTATGCGCACACACAGCCAATATTGTTTGAATGACTAATTACATAATTTGTATAGAATAGGAAATGTAATATGACTTAAGATTGAAATATGGATTTTATGTTTTAGTGATTCAAAAAGTTTGTGAGTAAAGTACACACAAAATGATGCATATTACCAGTTGAACAGGAAGAGAGCAGGAGGTGGTCTTCAGACTCCACATAGGCCACAACAGACTGAGCTACCATCTATTCAATAAATTGAAGATAGGTGTTACTGTAAAAATTACCCCTGAACATCTGCTGCAAAATTGTCTGATATATGAGGACCAGAGAAAGCACATATGGCCATCACCAGTACCAATACTAGACACACTCTATGGCCTGCTTGACATCGTAAGAAGAAGAAGAAGAAAGGCGACTGGAATTGGTATACAAATGAAGCATTGGAAATAAATCTAAATTAAATGTATTAGATGTTTAAGATTGACTTATTTTTCCTTACCAGAAATTATTTTACTTAAAATACAGCTAAGATTAAGCAGACAGTTTAATGTTTACCAACACTGTATAAAAGTAATAATACAGGCAATACATTGAATTTATACTGTGTAAAAATCCTTCTAGAAACATTTATTTTAAAGACTATTACATTCTAAGACTGTAGTACATCTTGTATCAGGGACCAGAATAAGCTATTTGTAGAAGTCTTCGGTCATGGACTCGTCCTTCTCCTCTGTAGGAATGTAACATTAATAATAATAATGTTGGCTTAGGTGTCTGAGGCCCGCTGCGTCAGCCAGCCATATCCATGGCCCATAGCTGTTATATGATTCCAGGCCTCGTCCAGGGCCGAGAAGGAGGTTACTACTTGCTGGAGTCATACTGTGCAAGGACGGCCTCTTCTGCGCCTCCAGCTGGGGGAAGACTTTTGGCGCTCAGGAACGATTTGTCGTACTGAGTCTTGTGGTCCGAGGTTTCCTAATCCAGCCATACAACATGACCGAACAAAGAAACTCGCCGTCGGTCAAGTGTTTCTGAGATTGGGTGGAGGCCTGTTTTAGCAGAGACCTCCACTATGCGGATGTAGTCATGCCATCGGATACCCAGGATACGTCGCTGGTTGCGCATATGAAAGGCTTCCAGTCTCGACATGTCATGTTTTAGCAATGTCCAGGTTTCGGAGCCGTAAAGCAAGATGGGGACCACGCAGGACTGGTAGATGTAGATTTTTGTCCGAAGGGAGATCTTGCCATTACTTCACACACATTGACAGTCGTGCATAGCAGACACACCTACTACGATCCGCTTTGACATATTGGGACCGCAGTGTCCATCGGATGATATCATGCTACAGAGATAGATGAATCCGTTGGTGCCCTCCACAATGTGACCTTCTGTTTCAAGACCCTGGGGTGCTGTGTCGGAAATGAGTTTCTGAACTTTGGTTTTGGCCCAAATCAAATGTAACATTGTAGGACATTAAACTATGCCTGTGAGACATGAACAGTTGCAGCTGACCTTCAGCGAAAGATGCAGGCCTTGGAGATGAGATGTTTCCGAAGACTTTTAAATGCCACATGCAAAGATAGAGTTACAAATGAGGAAATACGAGATATAATTACAACAGCAATAGGGCGTTTTGAAGACCTCTTGGCAACTGTCAAAAGAAGGAAACTCGCTTGGTACGGTCACATATCGAGATCAAATGGTCTTACAAATACGATCCTCCACGGAAAGGTGCAAGGCAGACGACAAAGAGGATCTCCCAAAAATAGGCAGGAGGACAACATAAAAGAATAGACCAATCTCCATCCAGAAGAGGCACAGGCAGTGGCCGCTGAAAGAGAAGAGTGGCTTGGTGTTGTGAGAATGTCTTCATGTGTGCCCCAACGACCTCACCGGTTACAGGATGATCAGACCTGACCTGAAACTTTATATTATTTTTGTGATCTTAAATGTAGCTAGTAGCAGCCTGTGTCTTACTGCTTCCCACTCAATGGTGCCTTATCTGCTACTACTGACAACATGAGGACCACTACTTCAGCATGGTGTGCCGTTTCCTGTGTGTCCAGAAGTTAACAGCATTGCCCCTAAACTCAATCTTTTTCTTTGCAGCTCCCTTCCACAAGACCCAGTATGTCAATTCTGTAATTTCACATCTCTGTATATATTTGTATTACCTTCCCTTGTTCATTGATTGTAACAGCATTACAACAACGGATCTTGAAGCTGCGCCTAGATAAAATTAAAATGTCACTGTAGTGGTGGAGTCAGTTCAATCTTTTTCTTGTCATCTCTGTGCAATTTCTACTCCTTTATAAATTTTAGTTGCCGTTTTATTGGCCTAGGATTTCAGTTGGACGAGGAGGTAGACCCCATGACCCACCATTGGTCGGTCTTACCACAATATCTTCTTCTTCGTTCGATCTTAATCTCCCACTACCAAGCCCTGAACAGGGCTTTGCAAGTAGAAGGATGTAGTCCGGAGAACGAAATGCGTTATATTGATAGTTTCCAGATTGACTGCGATATTCGCACCTTTCGGTCTGACACATTCATCTTCGCCAGGTACAACAACATGTTTGGCATTTGCACTGTTCACTGTTGTACTCATCTTAACACAATACCCCCCCCCCCTCCCCCCTTCCAATAAATAAAATAACAAC
The DNA here is from genome assembly GCA_036924085.1 of Ariolimax columbianus. Lineage (NCBI taxonomy): Eukaryota > Metazoa > Mollusca > Gastropoda > Stylommatophora > Arionidae > Ariolimax > Ariolimax columbianus. The sequence continues at coordinate 72,808,303 of JAVGWX010000001.1, read as the reverse complement.
ATAACATGAAAAGATGTTAAACATGTTTTATTCAACCATTGTACAAACTAGCACTGTTTGAGTCTAGGCAGATTAACTCGTCGTGGAATTAACAGCCCCGGATCAACAGAATCATTCAAAATCTCTGGTATATTTGATATATACTTTTGAAACTTTTCAAATGCTTTTGAATTTTTGTAGGAACCTATAAACGGTATATTATAATTTTAGTATACAATTAATATGAGCTATATTGTAGGACACAAATCAATAAATGTCCATCAAACACAAATCAGCAAATGTCCATCAAACACAAATCACCAAATGTCCATCAAAAAATAAACCAGCAAATACCCATCAAACACAAATACTACAAGGTACAAATTGGAATGAGCTCATCATCTCGTTTTTATTTAGAAAATATTCTCATAAAGAGAACCATTGAAATGAAAGTGATAATAACAATAAGAAGCATGAGCCAAATCCACCATGAGCATGACTTGGTGTGGGCTTCAAGTCTCTCGCTCTCGACCTTCAACTTGTTCATGTTCACGTCTGCCAGACGAGTGCTCTCTGTGATTTTCTGAAATGGTGTCACAATCAAAAGATTTTTGCAATGACAAAATTCTTCTTCTTGTTCAATCACTTTATTTTTCTATTGCATAAGATGTTATTGTTCAAAGCTATTCTTGTTGAGTTGAGTAAACTCTTGGAGCCATTTTTGAAAACGGTGGTTTATAGTTGTTTTTCTTACATCCCAGAGCATACTTGAGAAGGTGAACTGGGGGTCCTCCTGTCTGTAGTGAAATGTGAGACTCATTAGTAAGCTCAACAATATGGGGATTACAGTGTTCTCATTGGTTAGTGCTGTGACACAATCTGTTTCCAGGAACAGGAATGAGCGCATAGAGTCGGGATCTTCATCAGTATGTTTCACCCGACCTTGATTGACCTTAGTTCCCCAACCTTGAGGTATTAAGAATAGGTATATTGCAACGTTCCCAGCACGACGAAAGGCTGTAAGGGCTTTGAGGTCAATCGAACACACTGACCAAGACCCAACCTCATGTTGAAATGGAAACAGATTGTTGTGTTGTTTTTGTTTAACAACCACAATGAGAAAGTTTACTCTCTTGTGTGCCCTAAAAAGGATGTTAAATGGCGAGCCGCAATAGCTTCCTCACATCCTGAGCATGCTGATGAAGGTATACTGAGGCCCTCCAGGCAGTTGTGCTATGCTTGGCTTCATCTGCGTGGCACTCACTATTACAGGGATCACATCGATCCACATCTTATCAGCCAGGACGCCATGAAAACAGCCTGTTTCCAGGGAACGCTACATGGAAGAGAGTGTGGTCTTGATCAGTGTATTGTGCCTGACACTGATGCAATGTCCTGGCCAAAATGTTGTGCCTGACTGGACTAGGGTCTCAGTTCCCCAGATTAATGTGGTAAATAGATGTGAATACATGAGGATTAAAAAATAAGGACGAAGAAGCATGCTTACCTTTGTGTCATCTCGTACTACCCGTCCAGCATCTGTAATATTTTGTTTCAGAGCTCGAGCATGCATGAGCATCTCTTCAGCAAGCTTCTCCTGCATCTTGTGATGATGTTGCAGTATTGTGTTGATATCCTCTTCTTCTGGAATCTTCCTTCTCTCACGCAAACTGTTAGAAGCTTACAAGAAATAACATTCTTTACCATATTGTTGGATGGGACCGAAGACGCAGCAGTGAATGAGCTAACAGCGTCCAGTGACTAAATAGCTGATCAAGACTCTCTTCTGCGTCCCCATGGCAGCCCTGCACTCATGCAGCTCGGTTAAGAAAATTAGGATCGAAGAGGAAAGGCAAACCCGGTCCCAAAAAATGTCATTCTGAAATTGGTTGTGTCAGACCAAAAGGCGCAGACATCGCAGCCTCACTGTAAACTACAACACAACATCCTTTTCAGGACGCACACCAAAGAAGAAGATACTGTTGCATTGGTCATACCTTGAAGAAGGATGCTGCAAGCATTTCTAGACAGACTTTGTTCTGGAACCCAGTGGAAAAGACACATAGGGGCAGACTAAGGCACACATAGAGATAGTAAGTGGAGGCAAATAGGAAGGTTTCCAGACAGTCATGAACAATGTTGGGACAGATGGTATCTGGTATTCCCACCTGGTAATGATTTTTTGAAGACCTTTGCTCTTAGTGGATTTTAGCCCATTACATCTTATGGTGTTCAATGTATTTTGTTGGGAAACCATCATTATTATTCTGTTCAATGCAATCTGTTACTATTTGTTTGTACTAATACAACATTTAAATCTCTTTTGTAAGCAAATAGTATTTAAGTGAGGCAAATAGGAATCTCCTTGCTTTTATGGATATATATTTTCTGTTTCAAGGCTTAGGGTTAAAGGCCAGAGCTCGACTTCATCACCGCTGGTCTCCCCATATGGCCTGGTCTCTCTCTGCAGAGCGGTATATCACCTGCCGAGAGCATCGCACAAAGCACGAACTCCGTAGCTTCAGCGATGGACCTAGGGTTCTCCTGAAAAAATTGCCATCATGAACCGACCGCGGCAGCTCGAAATCGAACCCTGACTGTTTGAACACGAGGCAAACGGCTTGAACACTTCGCCACGGAGACCCCCTGAAAAGGCTTAGGGTGTAAAGGGTTAAGAAGTTTTGACTGATTCTTTAGCATTTGTCCTGAAATGGACGTTTGTGGCGCTGTGTCACAGTTTACAGATAAGCTGCGATATATGCACCTTTAAGGCTGTACGGTTGCAGTCTGTTTCCAAGGCCGCCACTTAGAGGTGGTCAGTTATGGATCACTGACCTTGATGCAAGCAGCCAGCTATGAGTCTCTGGCTGCTGTCAGCTCATCCACTACTGCAATGTTGGCCCCTGTTTGAATGATTGATTGATGAAATAGGAAGAAGGGTTACAAAAATTGGGTCACTGTAACCATCCAAACATGCTGCAAAAGGTGACTAAAGAGGGCTGTGGATGGGGCTAGTAACCTCAACATGTAAAACCTTAGTTTAGACATTGTCATTAACAATTATCGGGGACAAGCTTCATTTAAAGGGGCAATATGTAGTGGCAGCCCTATAAATGTGATACGTTGTTAATGCACTGCTTATTTTGCACTGATTTTGGCCATAATATCATTACGTCTATACAACACACACATTTCCAAAGATAACATATTTGGCGACATCCACAGAATTGGAAATTGGCTATGAATTTTGTGATTTTCATAATGGGAAGTAGTTTTTAAAATTTGAGATACTGTCGTTCAAAAAGGCTAACCTTAGAATAAGCTGTTGAAAGTATTTTCAAGGATTTGGAAGCCATTAAATTGGATTTAGATGGTCAAAAAAAAACTTGTCACACCATGCGGATAGGAAATGGGGTGTTAATCCCATATTATTTTGTAACCCTCGGCACATAGTAGATGATGTGGTCAGTATCATGCCAGCCACCTTTACTTCCCAGATTTTTCTGGTACCCAATTTATGTGGCTGGGTTGACCCCAGGAGCCGGTTTGCGCCGGGAGAAAAACCCTGATCGCTTGACTCGGAAGCCAGTGCATTACAGCGTGCACCCCACCACTCATTTAGATGGTGTATATTCTGAAAAGGACAAGTCATTAATTAAATGACATGTGTGATAAAGCTAGAACTATTCCTGTCCCTCAGAGGATCAGACAATAGTAGAGGGAAGGGGGTGGCGTGGAGGGGGTGTCGTGATGTATCCAACGTAATGTATCAAGTACATTTGATACAGTATGGTCTTCAATAAATATATCCCCACAATTTACTGGCTAACAAGTTGGAGATGATCAGGTCGATCAATTTAAGATAGATTAATGAAATTAGACCACACAGTTTTGTCATAGTAAATAGCTTTCATCAGACCTAGTGCGTATTTAACCAGAAGCACAGGAGAATGGAATTTTACAGACCAGATGGCAATGGTTCAAAAGGCTAACTTGGTGGTAATTTTGATTTTCTTAAATTGCCATATATTATTGATAACGCTGCTTATTCACATCTTGCAATATGTTTGACAGGTTTTAAGATTACTTTCATTCCCCAACTGGTCTTAATAACATTCAGGTCCTTATAACTTAATGTTTTAAATTACCTTTATTGGAGACTGGTTTCTTAGGAGACCCAAACAATTCTGCTCTCAAATCCTCTTCACATTTCGCTTTAGCCTTAGCTTGTAGTTGTCTGGCGGGTGCACTGCCAATATTAGAACTCACAGGTCGCAGTCGCTCTGTGATTAGTGCCCTCTCCACCACACTGGGCTGAAGTGAAGAAACGTATCATTTACAGAAACAATATTTAACCGCCCTAGTCTCCTCCTTCAGATTTTATCCTAAAAAGGATGTTTTTGTTATGCTGTGTCCTAAGTTTTTACAGCGAGGCTGAGATATCTGCATTCTTCAGCCCAACACATCTACTTTCCTGCATGGGTGCAGCCTGTTTACTGGGCCACCACTTCAAGGCGGAATTAGGTCATGAACAGCAGACCCGGACATAAGAGAACTCAGTGGTCTCAAGATAAGGTGTCCACCTCAGGTGCCAGAGGTCGCAAGATCGAATCACAGTGGAGACTGGGATTTTTTATCACATGGATCTTCTGGTAAAAATTCCCCTGATTTCTGAGTGGCGATATCGGACTCCAGTGTTCAGTGTCAAGCATGTTAAAAATCCCTTGTCAGTTAAAAATCTAAAAGAGTAGGCTTAACGGCGGCTGCCCAGACAAAATTCAAAATTTTAGCTTAAAATCGACCCAAAAATTATCTGTATCTTCCCCCAGGTGGTTTGTTAAGAGCAGCATATATGTGGAGCCTAACTGGCTGCGGGTCTACTTAGCTCTAGTGTTTAAGTCTATTAAGATGGATTCACACATCGATTAAACCACTCTCCAAGAAACTGGTTCCATGCACACTGAAAAAACTTTTAAACCAGTATAAAGACGTTAAGTAAGTAAGTAAAAAGTTAGCTATGAGTAACTGACTGCTGTCGTTTCATTCGCTGCATCTTGTGACCTGGAGAGACTTCTGAAAATTATTCTTATCAGTGGGGTAACAAGTTTTATTATTCCCTACTGTGTGTCAAGCAGTGGAATGTACAGGTTTTCTTTAGTTATTTTGTATTTCCATTATGGATATTGGAGATGGAAGGGAGTTGCTTTCACAGTTCTGACAATCATGGGCAATCTAAAAGATGGTATTTTACTGGTTGCCGTCTTGCATGCTACAGTGTTTGCAGTTTTGTGGTCAGTCGGTGGATGTGTTTGTTCAGGGGTCTTATTCACAACTTCAAGAATGTCACCCAAAAATAGAAATCACAGATGGAGAGAGAGTGTGCAAAAGTAAAATATTAAATAAACCACAATTTGACTCATTTTTCTCAGCACTTGCTTAAGCTGAAAACAGAAGGCGCTTTCCTATCAAGAAACTAGAGAAGGAAATAGTGGAGTTTCAATTACCACAAATGTCAAGCATCCTATGATCTCAAGGGAAGTAAGACCAGCGTCTAATCATATTTGGGATTGATGAAAAACATGGAGATACCATGTACACATAAAAGAATCCTTACCAGTTGAAAATCAGTAGGCTGTTAGCTGCTGTATGGTAAAAATTCTAAAGAGTAATGGAATTCCCATCCAATACACAATCTACCTTCCACTACAAGCTGGCAAACCACATCAAGATACTTTCAACTACCTGACAGCAGGCATAATCTGTCTTTTTTAATACCATTGTCATTTTCACCATTCTATGCTGCATTAGTAACATATTTTCAATATCGGTCTATAGAAATGTAACAAGGGGATTGAATGCATAATAAAAATGTGCTAGCATTCAACTTACATCAAACTGAGAAATAATATTCAGCTTTCAATCAAGTTTGCTGGAGTTCCTCACAAACTATATTATCATCATCATCATCAGTCCTGCAACCTGAAAGGTTATTTAGCCACCAGTACTGTAGTTTGTTGGACCATTTCATGCCACTCCACTCAGTTTTGTGCCTGGATATTTGTTCTAGCTATGGATTTTCCCATCCACTCTCTGGCGTTGTCTTCTCATCTTTTTTTCTGCCTACCTCTATTATGCTTCCCAGGCACAGTACCTTGCAGGTCAACCCAGATGATCTTGATACATGCCCATTCCATGTCAGTTTGCGTGTTTTTACCACAAACTATTTATAACTACCTGTTTCTCTGCTTCAGACAACCCTTTGAGAAGATCAACTTTTTTCTGGTATTCCAAAAGTGTTTCTTGTGAGGGTTTACTGTGAGGAAGAAAAAAAATAAACATGAACTGAAAAGAATAAAGGATAACAGAAACATCTAATGGTGTAAAGAGAGCTTGTATTCACTGGATATTATGGTCGCAATTGGAGGACCTTGATTGCGCTGATGATTTTGTCACACAGTCATAGACAAATGCAAGACAAACTTGACTGACAGCGCAAAAGAACAATCAACCAAATTGGGACTGAACTGAATATCTGAATCCAGACAACAGTGATCAACTGAAGATCAGATCACACACATTTCTCAGGGACTTGAAGATGTCTTTCAAGAAAAAAGAAGAAAAACAACTTCACTAGTAGTCCAGGTGGGTCTAGAAAATGCGTTTGATAAGTATGGAAAGAGGAATTGAAAGTTAAGCTGCATAGAAGTCAAGTCTGCGAGAAAATGTGCAAATGAATCCGTCACTATCTTGAAAACAGAACAGTTAGAGTTGAAGTTCAAGGATAGACTAGCAGAAAGAGGACATTAGAGCAGTGAGTCCTGCAATGATGTGTCCTGTCACTATTTTTTTGTCCTATAAAATGATATTATGTAGACCTTTCCAAAAAGTGCACATAGTTCTGTTTTTACAGATGATTTGGCCTTGTAGATCTCAGAAGAAAACATAGCACAACAGCAAGTATTCAAATGAAGCACGTTCTAACATCAATGGAGGAGTGAAACAAGACATGGCTAATGAAGATAAATGAAGAAAAAAAACCACATATACAACCTTTTCTCTCTCAAACAAACCACAAAGCTCTAATCTAAGACTAAATGGGACAAATCTGCAGCTTGGTGTATACTCTTATCTATTTAGGTATTACATTTGACTGACGTATGATGAAAAAGACACAGATAGAGAGAGATAAACCGAATTTGTTCAAGGCAAAAAATGTCAAACATTAAAAATCTTGCTGGAACAACTAGGTGAGCACATGAAAGTGTATTAAAGAAGACGTACGCTGGATGAGTAAGACTAGTCCTAGAATATGGCATAGCAGCACGGGTAACTGCAGGGATATCAAACTTTGACAAAATAAATAGTCCAAAACCAAGTAATGAGAATCATAACATGGATCATGCGGACCACACCCATTGGAAAACTATAAAGCATTATGAAACTATTAAACATTACGAACCTGCAACCAATGAAGAACAGAAGAGAAATCAGGGCCTAACAACAAGGTAAGACATTCGGAAGAGTGATAGACTACCAAATCTATCATAGAATAACTGGGCTTGGAATGGGAAGACTCAAGCAGAGCAACTTTGTGGCATCAGTGACAGAAAAGTGGAGAACAGATCTTACAAGTGGCACACCACAAATAAAACCTATGCACACTCCACATGAACTTCCAACCTGCAGAAAACAGCATTTCCCAGAGCCGATAGAAAACATTCCCGACATTGTTAAAAAAGACAGACAGGCAGAAACAAATAGAAGAAGAGCCCTAACTATAAAACACATCAGAGAATCACTACTCAAGCAACAGCTGGAAAAAAAATATGAGCAGACTGATCGGCATCAAATGCAACAGAGAACAAGGTTTTGGGAGGAATCTTTCTGAGCCTAAAAAACAGTACACAAAGACGGATCGGCATCAAATGCAACAGAGAACGATGTTTTGGGAGGAGTCTTTCTGAGCCTAAAAAACAGTACACAAAGACGGATCGGCATCAAATGCAACAGAGAACGAGGTTTTGGGAGGAATCTTTCTGAGCCTAAAAAACAGTACACAAAGACAGCTATCAGCAGCAACTTCAGATTTTCAAGTAACTTTAGAAGCAGAGGCCTTGAAAACTGCAGCAGAAATTAGAATGGCAGATGAAAACATAGAGACAAAATTGGTACTCTTCCCTGACATGTTCTCAGTGGCTACGGCACTGGGGAACCAGAAGAATACAGACTTAAAGGAACTATGAGTGATACTCTATAATTAAACTATATAACCAGTTCAAGAGAGTTGTGATAAAGTGAATTCCATCTCATTGCAATATTTTGGGTAATGAAGAGACTGACTGAATGTCCAGAGAAGGTGGAACGATAGCTCAATCTGATATAAGTATAACTTATTAAGAGGCCAAGTTATTTCCCAGGTGTAGATACAGGAACAAGTTGGAAGCAGAGCACACAGGTCATCAACCAAATGACGCATATTACCAGCTCAACAGAAGTGAGGCGGCAGTAATATTTAGACTTTGTGCAGGCCACAACAGATTGAGATACCATCTGTTCAACAAACTAGGAAGGGCATACAAACGAATGTGTCTATTACCCTGACAAAATGGCTGTTGAACAGCTGTTACAAAAGGTGTCCAACATACGAGGAACAAAGAAAGCATGTGTGGACATTATCAAAACCATCTCTATGGAGATACCAATAGCCTTAGGCTAATCACTGCTTACTTTAGATATATTTAAGTTCACATCTGGAAGAAGAACTGAGTATCAACATAAAGAAAGCAAAGATCCTTAAAATTAACCCAATCAACAAAGAAACAATCATGTTGGATAGAGAGAGCTATTGAAAGAGATGGCTGTCTTTATCTATTATAGCAGCACAATTGACACATCAGGAGATACAGATGCAGAAGTACAGATCAGAAATGGAAGGGCAAGAATGACATTCATACACTAAACAAAATATGGAAATTCAGATTCACGCCAAAGTTCAACGCAAGTGTCAAATCAGTGCTGTTGTATGGAACGAAAATATTGAAAACAACTATGGTGATGCGTAAATCCAGTCCTTCATTAACAGATACCTATGAAGAATAATGGGCATAAAGTGGCAGGACATGGTGACAAATGAAGACCTGTGGGATAGAAGTCAAAAACAGTCCCTGAAACAACATATTAAGAGAAAAAAATGGAACATGAGGCATTTGCTGAAGAAAGCAACAATCTTGTCACAAAAAATGACTGAAGTCTAGACTTGCTGAATGTAAATGCTATACCAAAATAATTATAAATATGGCATTTATCCCATTTCTGGGGTCCAATGGGAGAAATTATAGGACTGGAGAATAAAAGCAGCTGCCCCTCCATTGTGCAGGCTAGGTATTTATTTAGCTTCAAACATAGAAACCTAAACCAAATCAAACTGACCAGGTCTCCAGACAAAGAGGTAGATATCCTGCTTGGTAACCTTTTATAGATGAGTTTCTTTTTTTTTTTCTTAATTCTGAATTGTTCTTGCTAATAACTTAGCTTGGAACTAAACAGCCTATATTTGTTAATACTTACGTTTGAGCTGTTTTAAGCTTCACCAGAAAATTTTGAAGGGCTCCAATGTACTGAAAAAATTAAAAATAATTACTTAAACATTAAATGCTACTTAACAAATAGGTGCTTATATGCCATTATTAGGTTTTTAATGCAAGCACAGGTAATAACTGCTGCACAATGTGTATGTGATGTGGTGTTACATTATAATTTTGATTGTACCGATAGTTGGTAGACAAGACATTAGTGCACAAAGCCTTGTTGAAAGCTATTATGTTTTAACTGCATCACCTCATAGTACAAGACATCACGGTAAATTTCTTACTGCCAGGGAAGAAAAGACAGCAAGAATATGAATTGGTCATCCTGCCGTTAGTTAGTCACTTAGTTTTAATTCCACTTATGTCATTAAATGTCGTTGGGAGCTTAAGTCGTCTGTCCTGTGACAAGTGCATTGCGTCGGTCAATGTAAACCTGTGTTGCTGCACAATTATTCTAATGTCATCTGTGCACCTGCCTCCCGGCCACCGTCTTACCCTGTAGTCATATATATCAGCATTGTAAGCCATCATTGGAAGTTGATGAGGGTGTATTCTCATGAGATGACCAAACATCCCCCCCCCCCCCAGGATGCCATCACCTTGTCGGGGGGGGGGGGGGGGGGAGAGGCTTGCATGCCTCAGTGATCCAATAAGCTATGTTGGCGTGAACATATGTTCCTGGCAGGGCCACCCATGTCGAACAGGTCCCTGAAGAGGGGCCAGCCTAAAAATGGTAGCAGCCAAGTGGTATTTAAGCGTCCAGGAAGACAGACCAACTAGGAGAGAAAACTCGATCAGATGGAGCCCGCAACCCATGAGGGCAGGACAACCAAGGACTATCATCTAGCAAGCCCAAACAAGGAAAAGTAATTCCTAGACCTTAATATCTGACCAAAAATAGCTCCAGCCGATGGGAAAAATGACTTTGAGTACACTGCGAGAGGAGCGGCGCAAGGCTCATGGACTCCAAATAGGACATTCCCTACCTCTTCACTGACAAGGGGCAACTGTCAGGTGACCGTATAAGTACACCTTCAAACCATATATAAAAATAGTCTAAAAAAATAACCTGCTGCCTTGCAGGTTTGGCCGCAAGGTCGGTGCGGACAACCAAAGGCTAGGGATGCGAGACCGAAGAAAATGCTTGCGGAAAACGGAAGTTGGACCGAAAGGTGCGAATAAAACAGCTCGCTGCTGCAAACCACGACACTACGTATCTCATCCAAGGATTATCAAGGACTCGAACTATACAGTGAGACACTATAATGTGCCGACACAGACATGTATCTCCCTTCATTCCTCTGCCACTCAAACAACTGCAGGTGTTGCAATGGAACGCTGAAAGTATATACAACAAAAAGGAAGCGTTGTCCAGAAGAATATTTGAGGAAGAAATACACGTTGCCTGCATCCAGGAAACCCACCTTAATTCAAACCACATGTTTCGCATAAGAGGATATGAAACCCATAGACTGGATAGGGACAGACATAAAGTGGGGGGGGGGGGGGGGGGGGGGTGTGTGTGTGTGAATTTATCCTCTCCAAAATATCAATCCCAGCAAAGATTACCTCAGTGGAAACAAACAGAGAAACTGAAACAATAGGGGTGGACATAACCTTACCAAATCAGACAGTTCGAATTTATAAATACATACTGCCCGCCAACAACAAAATCTGGCCCTAGAAGCCATGAATATTATGGACCAGGCAACCATAGTGGTAGGAGACTTTAACAGCCAGTCTGAGAGTTGGTATTACGCACAGACCAACGCAATGGGATACGAACTAGAGGAACTGGAGATTGACAACAACCTCTATCTGACCAACCTCTCAGATGATCCTCCCAGATGGACATCAACGTCATCCCCTAACCTTGTATTTACCACCGGAGACCTAAGACAAAAATCCAAAAAAACAGCACCTCTTGCAGAAAGCGACCACAGACCAATCAAACCTACAATAAACCTGGGAAACATTCAATCATACCACCAGCTATTGCCCAGGTGGAACTATAAGAGAGCAGACTGGCAGAAGTTTGCCACAAGTACAAATCTTTACTGTCAGTCCATCAACACCCACCACAAGAAAGTAGGCTAGATAGTGAAAAAAATTCAACCAGTGTCTTCTAAAGGCAGCAACGGAGAAGATCCCAAGAGGCGCCAGAAGAAATTACAAACCGTATTTGTCACCTGAAGTGCAACAGATGGAACTTCAACTAAAAGAGGCAAGAGAAAGAGCAGAAATTGGCCAAAATCAAGAAAGCAACATCGCACTTCAGGCAGCTGCTGCAGGATATAGGAAAGCAGTCAACCATGCAGGTAAAGCTGGCACGAGTATACAGAAACCCTCAACTTTGATAGAGAGAGGAAGCTAGCAAAGGTCTTGAGTGAGGAAAATAACTAGAAGTCAACAATTGCGAATGAAAATGAGGAAAGGTACTAACTGGGAAAAAAGCAGCGGATGTTCTAATCCAAAATTATGCAGAAACTAGTAGAAATAAATCCCAGCAGACATGAAAAGGTATATTATGAAATAAATAAACCACATGGAGCACTCAATGCGAGTACCTGAGGAACATCTGATAGTAAATATCACCAAGACAGAATTAAAGTCAGCCATTAGTAAACTCAAGAAGAGAAAAGCCCCAGGAAACGATGGTATCACTAATGAAATGCTCTCTAGCATGGGAAAGGTAGCAAAGAGCAAACTGCTTCATATCTTTAACACAAGCTGGAAACAAGGAACTGTCCCCACAGCATGGAAGGAGGAAAAGGACTATCCCCATCCTTAACCATGAGAGAGACATCATGAAGCCAGGCAGTTACAGACCTATTAGTCTACTCAGCTGTGTGGGGAAACTAATGGAACAAATAGTTAACACTAGAATAACCTGGCATAAGGAATAAAAAAATGTACTTATCCCCAGCAAGCAGGTTTTCGTAGAAACAGATCGACCGAAGATCAGGTGACATATATCTCACAAGAGATAGAAGGTGCATTTCAAGAAAAAAGAAAACACTGGCAGTCTGAATAGATCTAGAAAAAGCCTTTGAAAAATTATGGAAGAGTTGAGTTAAAACTCAAACTACTACAAATGAGTGTAAGCAACAACATGTACAAGTCGATCAGTGATTACCTAGATAACAGGACAGCAAGAGTGCAACTCCAAGGACACCTCAGCAAAAAGATGAAAATGGAACAAGGAGTTCCACAATGTGGAATACTCTCACCTGTTCCTCATATATATCAATGATATAATAACAGAAATCCCTAAAAGAGTACACAGTGCATTATATGCAGATGACTTGATACTATGGACATCCGAAGAGTCTACACATGTAGCTGGAGCTATGAGAACAACACCAATAAATGCAATGGAGAACATCACACGAGTCGAAAGTATTTAGATGCGCACAGACCAAACAACACTCCAGCAGGGGAAGAAGTTCAAACGAATGCCTGATCACCCAATATATGACAGGATAAATCGAATGGGAAGAGGGAGATTAAAGAGAAACAACTTCATATCAAAAACAAAAGAACTTGCAAGAGCAGACCAAATCATAAGACAGGCAGTGGTTAGAGATCTAAAACAAACATCCCAAATCCCACCATGGAAAACAGCTTAAGTCCCCTGAGATGGTAGAAACCATGGAGGGAATAGGGAAAAGGGGAACAGACAGATTTAGAAAGGAAATTTATCACAGAAGAATATCTTAGTATACCCACCAGGAACATGAATTCTTCTTCTTCTTCTTCTTCGTACGCAGTCAGACAGTAACCATTATTTTTTCTAAAAAAGCGGCGGTCATCCTGAGGCTGTCGCCACTGCCGTAGAGCTTGTCTTGCAGTTCCACTGGTGATGGCCACATCTGCTCTCTCTGATCCTCGTATGTCGGGCAGTTCTGCAGCAGATATTCAGCGGTCATTTTACCAGTACCGCACGAGCATTCGTCGGTACCACCTATCTTCAATTTGTTGAATAGGTGGTACCTCAGTCTATTGTGGCCAGTGCAAAGTCTGAAGACAACGACCTGCTCTCTTCGGTTCAACTGGTAATAGGCATCGTTTTTGGTGTAACCAGTATGTTCGGTTTCCCATTTGGTCATGTATCTGGCTTTGATAAGCCGTTTTGACTCTTCATACGTCATACTAGTATCTGTTTGTGGTAGTCTTGCACCTTCTTTTGCCAGTCTGTCTGCCTCCTCGTTGCCTCGGATGTTGCAGTGTGATGGGACCCACTGTACCACTGCCCTTTTTGGTGCGGACTGCTGGCACAATTTGCAGAGTGCTGCTCTTAAGTCATTAAGCTCAGTGTTTTTCTGGCTTTTTAGCGCTGTGACTACGGCGAGAGCATCTGTAAGCAGGACTATATGGCTTTCGTTTTCATTGTGTGTCACCATTTCTTCCACTGCCGCCCTCAGTGCCTCTGCCTCCGCTCTGAAATTGCTTGTGTACTTACCAGTAGCTAATGACAGTGTTATTTGAGAAACATGAATTCATGTATATACAGATGGCTCATCTAACAACACCACATCCAATGGAGGTGGAGGGATATGTTACAGACTATGGAATTGAGAAGAAAAAAACTTAAGTATTAACAACGAGAACATACTCCAATAACTTCTGTGCAGAAGCAGAGGCACTGAAGGCCACAGCTGAGCTTGTAATTCAAGATAAAGATATCCATCAAGAAAACATAGTATTCCTGACTGATGCCGCGTCAGTATTGGCAGCGCTAAAACAACACAAAGATGAAGATCTCGAGCAATGTACGTTCTCCCTGACACAGCTCTCAGCAGAACACCCAAGGTTGGTCATATAATGGATCCCATCCCACTGCAATATTGAAGGCAATGAAGTTAATTACAAACTAGTAAAGTGTGGAGGAACATCCCCACAAACAGACCTGAGTATCACATATAATGAGGCCAAGACCATAATTAAAGCCAACTTCAGGGGAAAATGGGCTGATCAACACCCTGACTTCCAAAAAGAAGACACCTACTTTAACTTAACTAGAGAACAGCAAGTCATCATCTTCAGACTTAGAACTGGGCATAACAGACTCAAGGATCATCTTTACAACAAAATAAGGATTGAGACAGATGACAAGTGTCCATGTGGGGAGCATATTATGACCGTGGAACACATCCTGCAAAGCTGTATGCTCATGCAGGAAAAGAGAGAACAATACTGGCCTCGCAAGACAGATATGAGACAAAAGCTGTATGGATATAAAACAACCTCGATTTCCCTGTCGATCTTGCCGTCTGCCAAAAAAATACTTGGAACTGATGCATGGGCCTGTTGAAAAATGTATATTTATGACTATGCTAAGTGGCCTAGGTGTTCTGCTGACACCTTCTTTATTTTTATAATAATTATTTATACTTATAAATAGTGCCAGTGAGTATATTATATAAATAACAACTGAACTACAAGCTAAGACGAGTAAGACTTCCTAGTAATTACTTACTAATATTACTAGTAGTTAGTAGTAGTACTAGTACTAAAGTACTAACACCTCATTCTCAATGACAACATCATAGATATCTTACTTAGATACTAATATAACTAATTTCACTAAGAATAAGATATTTAGATCTAAGATAAACTGTTTCGGTCATGAAACTACCTTACCTAATGGTAAACTATCAACTCACTTTATCAAAAGGCCAGTTCTTATAAAGAAACTATGACTTGACGAATTAATACTACTACTTGACTACTTCGTCGACACTCGGCTAAAGTTAAACTTAACGTCTACATCTGAATACTCTGAACGATGCAGCTTCTCTTCTGGAGCTTGCGACAAATCACCATCGCACCTAATAATAAACTTAATAGCAACTAATCTTATGTTCAAAGCGGTAGTCCGTATATAAGAGCGATTTGACAAATTATCACCTTATCAAAACGCCAGTCTCTGTTTTCTTTGTCTTCAGCCATGGTTTGACATTGTCCGAGAAGTCTGTTGAAGTTTATCTCTATACGTGTCCCGCCTGCCATGTTTGTTGTGATCTGGAGACCAAATCTTACCTTTCTATGAGTTCAGGTAAAGAGCATACCAGTTCCGGTATTTGTTACTGGCTATCTCCAAGACAACCTTAATACTCAACATTGTTTTCATCAGAAAAGTTTGAAATAATTGTTAGATCTCAGATATCCCCTACATACAAATTGATTATATCTAAAGACAAAGTACGTTAGCGAGACCAACATGTTAACTTAACTTAACGTCTGTATACTGGTTTAGAAGACTGCAGAGTCTGTATACTACCAGTTTCATTTACATTACCTTGGCTTGCTCTAAAAAAGCTATGCGCATCCAATCTATTCTTAAATGCATTAACTGTCTCTGCTTTCACTACCTCCTGTGGCAGTGCATTCCAAGCATTCACCGCTCTCTAACTACAAAAATATTTCCTAATATCCAATCTAAAACTTTCTTTAGTTAATTTGTATCTGTGCCCTCTTGTTCTTGTGAGTGGCTGTATTTTGAAAAACGTGTTATAGTCTAATTTAACCTTTCCTGTGATTATCTTATAAACATGTATTTAGTCACCTCGAATTTTTCTCTTTTCAAGGCACTGTAAGCCGGTTTTTCTGAGTCTTGCCTCGTAACTGTAATTCTGGAATCCCACTATCAGTTTTGTCGCTCATCTGTGCGTGCTTTTCAGCATATTTATATCTTTTCTACGAAAAGGACTCCACACTTGTACACAGTACTCCAATCCAGGTCTAACTAATGCATTATACAGTTTGTCTATCACCTCCTTACTCCTATGTTTAATACTTCTTGTTATCATTTCTAACATTGCATTTGCCTTATTAACTGCTACCTGGACTTGCTCACTCACTTTACTTGTATGATCTATCATGGAACTGTCACACTCTGATGTCCAAATTACTGAAGAACAACGCGAGCAGAATTTCAGAAAGAATTATGTGTCCAATTAAACAGAAATTTATCACTGGCAGGTTTGTTCTTCTTCATGAAACTGTCACACACTGATTACCAAATGAATGAACAACAATATCGTTATATAACATTGACTTCTTATTATTTTATTTTCTGTACGGTGAGATTTTGTAAGTGACTCATAACTTATTTTGAGTATTATAATACTCAAATAATATATAATGTTGGAGATGAGTTAGTGGAACATAGTTATGCAGAGTTAAAAACCAGTACTTTGTTCAACATCTCTTAACGTATGGCAAATTTCCGACCAACGGAAAACGTCAATAGCCATCCTAATCCATAGAAAGAGAGACTAGGAAAACCTGGTAAATTGTCGTCCGATATGTCTGCTCTCCTCCATTTATACATTCTTTACCAGAGTAACCTCCAACCGCATAGAGAAGCTACTAGATGAGAACCAACCACGAGGGCATGCAGGTTTAAGAAAAGGTTTCTCAACCATTGACCACCGCCACACAATCTTCTTCTTCTTCTTCTTCGTACGCTGTCAGACGTCAACCTTTATATTTTCGAAAAAAGCAGCGGTCATCCTGAGGCTGTCGACACTGCCATAATGAAAAAGGTTTTCTAGTGTTGCCACTGCTGATGGCCACATCTGCTTTCTCTGATCCTCGTATGTCTGGCAGATTTGCAGCAAATGTTCAGCGGTCATTTTCCCGGTACCACACGAGCATTCGTCAGTGCCACCTATCTTCAGTTTATTGAATAGATGGTACCTAAGTCTATTGTAGCCTGTGCGCAGTCTGAAGACCACGACCTGCTCTCTTCTGTTCAACTGGTAATAGGCATCGTTTTATGTGTAGCTAGTATGTTCTGTTTCCCATTTGGTCATGTATCTAGCTCTAATAAGTATGTCACACTAGTATCTGGTTGTGGCAGTCTTGCACCTTCTTTTGCCAGTCTGTCTGCCTCCTTGTTGCCTTGGATCATACAGGGGGATGGAACCCACTGTACCACTACTCTTTTTGGTGCGGACTGCTGGCATAGTTGACAGAGTACTGCTCTTAAATCATTAAGTTCTGAATTTTTCTGGCTTTTTAGTGCTGTGACTACTGCCAGGGCATCTGTAAACAGGACTATATGGCTTTCATTTCTTTTGCCTGTCACCATTTCTTCTTCTGCAGCCCTCAGTGCTTCTGCCTTCGCTCTGAAATTGCTTGAGTATTTTCCAGTTGCCACTGACAGTGTTATTTTTCTACCATTTGGTAGGCTCAGGAATACCCCTGCCCCTCCGTTCTGTGTTGTGTTTGTTACAGAACCGTTGGTGTATGCATGGGTAGTTTTTCGTTATGTACCTCAGGGTTATGTCTCTTCTTTCTTTTTCAGTCTGGCTGTTCTTGTTTCCAATACCTGGTATATTTTCTACCACCTCTGGAAATATATGCTGCCTCCAGGTAGGTTTGCGTACAGTAGGGATGGGCTTTGGTGTTGTTAATGCGTTCATAGGGTCTTCGTGCATCTTTGCTTTGGCTATTTCTGCAAAGTTTCTCCGCTTTAGTTTCCCATTTTCAAATCTATTTAGTCTCTGATGCATTGGATGGTCTGTCAGTCTTCTGAGTTTCTCTGCTTGCTGCTGGGCTCTGCAGTCTCTTCTGTCGGTCATTGATTGTAGATTTGTAATCTTTTCAAGTTCTACAATTGGCGTTGACTTCATGCCTCCTGTTATAACTCTCATGGCTTGGTTTTGAAGTTTACTAATTTTGTCAAAGTTCGCCTTTGCTGCTGTTGTCCATGCTGCAATGCCATACTCGAGAACTGGTCTCACCATTCCAGTGTACAGTTTCTTTAGTATACTTTCGTCTGCTAACCAGCTTGTGCCAGCAAGTTTCCCCATGATTGCCATTCTTTCTCTGGCTCTCATTCGGTTTCTCTCGATCTGAGTCAAATGTGACTCCCAGGTAGTTTGGGTTGTCGTTTGGCTGCAGGTGTTTGCCGTTAAGACTTATTTTGGTGTTTCGTGGTTTATTTGAAAGCGAGAATATCCTACATGTTGTTTTTTCCTCATTTATTTTGACCAGCCATGAGTTCGCCCACTACTCCAACAATGTTAGTGCCTGCTGCATCCGATTACTTGCTATGGTGAGATTCTTTTCCACATAGCCAGATCGTCTGCAAACATGGAGCTGTGGACTCTTCTTGGTATATTCTCTGTGATGTTATTTATATACATCAGGAAGAGTGTGGGTGACAGTACTTCCCCTTGGGGTACTCCCTGCTTAAGTGTCACCTTTTTGCTCATCTGCCCTTGTACTTGAACTCTGGCTGTTCTGTTTTTGAGGTAGTGGCTGGTCCATCTGTACATTTTCCCACAAACTTCACTTCTTCGTAGTTTGACTTTAAGTCCCTCTTTCCAGACCTTGTCAAATGCGTTTTCTAGATCCACCCAAACCGCTACTGTGTGTTTTTTCTCCTGGTAAGCATCCTCTATTTCTTGGGCTATGAGAGTTATCTGATCCTCAGTGGATCTGTGCTGTCTAAAGCCTGCTTGCTGTGGAATTATTATGTGTTTTTCTTCCAGATGCCACATCAGTCCGGTGTTTATCATACGCTCCATCAGTTTTCCTACACAGCTCAGTAGACTGATAGGCCTGTATCCATTTGGATCTGTTCTATCTTTTTCTTTCTTTGGTACTGGTATAAGTACAGCGTCTTTCCATGCCTGCGGTAGAATTCCCCTTTTCCAGCTTTGGTTCAGGACTGATAGTAACTTTCTCTTTGCTGTTTGGCCCAACCCCATCAGCATTTCGTTTGTTACGCCATATTTTCCGGGCAATTTCTTTTTCTTTAAAGTTCTCATGGCCTCTTCCATTTCATTCATTGTTAGTTTTGCCATCATGTGCTCCTCTGGTGCCATATTGATGTTGTCGTGACTCTTTTGTTCTTAATTAATGTCTGTATGCCTATTTGTAGGGACATCAATGTGGTTTGCTCTGGCATAATGTTCTATAAAGGCGTTTGCTGCTTTTTTTCCAGTGAGCATGTTGTCGCCCTGCGTGATGGTAATTTGTTTGTTTGATGGAGTTTCGTCATTCATGGCTCTGACTAACTTCCATAGTTTGTTCCCTTCTTTATCTAAATTGAGGCTTTCTGTTTTGTTTTTCCAACTTTCTCTTGTTATTTGGTTTAGAGTGTATTTATATTTCGCCGTGATGGCTTTGAGGGCGATATTTGCTTCCATAGACTGTTCTCTCTCTCTGCCATGTTCCTAGCATTTGAGACTTCGTCTTCTGCTTTCTGCAATTCATCATTCCAATAAGGCTTGCAGTTTTTCCTTGCCCCTCTTGGGATGGTTTCAGTGGCTGCTTGCATTGCCACACAATCAACCAATTAATGAAGAGGGATCATGAAGTACAAAATCCTTAATGTCTTGTGTTCGTGGATTATGTAAAGGCTTTCGATAGCATCGACATAACTGCGTTGTCGAATGCTTTGAGAAATCGGTGAATTGCAGACAAATACACTCAACTGAGAGAGGAGATAAACAGCGGGTGCACAACGGATATCACCATCTTATGAAGACCGATCACTATACCGATGCAACGTGCCTTCCGACAGAGTGATACAATCTCACCAAAGCTCTTTACAGCAGCCCTTGAGGAGGTCTTTAACAACCTGGACTGGGAGGATAGGGGCATAAACATAGACGGGGAAATTCTTACCCATCTGAGGTTCGCTAATGACATAGCCATCCTCAGCTACAGCGTGGAAGAAGAGAAGAAAACCAGAATGAGTTCAACAGAGCAAGCGTTGTAGTTGGCCTACAAATCAATAGAAATAAAACTCAGTTCATGCTCAACACCTTCTGCCCAAAAGAAAATATGCGCCTTAGAGATTGTCCCATAAAAAAAAAGTAAATTCGTATATCTACTTGGAGCAAAAGATCACGAACTCTCATGCAATAAATCGGGAGATATCACAAAGAATAACAGGGCTGGCTCAGTATCAACGGTATTAAACCAATACTGAACCAAATCTGAAACGATAACCTTAGGGCTCACACCTTCAACAGTGTGGTTATTCCAGCCATGGTATATGACTGCGAGGTGTGAAACCTACAGAAAGCTGATGCAGATAGACTACGCGCTGCTCAACGAGCGATGGAGCGAAGAACATCGAAGATCTCCAATCGAGAACAAATTTGCAATGCAGATATCAGAGGTCGAACTTCATTCTCTGACATCAGAGATGTCGTGCTGTTACGAAAACACTGATGGGTTGGTCGTGGGGTGCTGGATAACAGATGGACATGTATAGGTACGTCGTGGTCATACAACTTAAGACGCGGGCGATTGAGGCTGAGGTGGAAAGATGGCACAAAGGAGGCCCTGGGCTCAATTTGGTACACCAACGCGAAATGAGGTTACTCAACATTTGGCTACCTGGCACAAGAGACACCAGCCTGATTGAATGCCAGAATTGAGATATTATGTCGGTATGCGCCCTCCCCCCTAAAAAAAGATCACCGAATTCCAAAGGTACAGCCCAAATGAAACGTATTGCAATGACATATTACATGTAAAATCTTGCATTGCATCTATATTAGTAGATTTACATTTACGTGGATCATTTTTTATTGTTTTAAAATTTGCATTAAAATACTTATATTTAAATTCAAAAGTGATTACTTAAGAATGACTTGTTACTTACAAACGTTAGATCTGAGACTTGTGAGAAACACTGTGCACGAATTGCAGTTGGAAAGACAATTCGCAACACAATTCCGCAACAGTACGTTGAGGAATGTGCTATGGGCTAAATCTGTTATCTAAATACTGTATTGAAACACAGAAGATAAAGTGGTTTTATCATTTTGCAAGAGTGCAGAATGATCAACATGCAGCGAAATCATACTACACGGAGGCTTCAGGGTTCCACGCAAGAGATCAACCATGGCGACGATGGATAGAGGGGATCAAAAAGTTCCCCAAATGTTCAACATGTCGGCAGCACAAGCCTTTCACATAAAGCAAACCAGAAGTCAATGCATTCCTCATCTATCCGAAGGAAATAGCAGTAAGACAACAGAAGAAGTGGAAGAATAACTTTTAAAAGGCATAAAAAGTGCATCGTTGCCTTATGGAATCACTAAATGGGAGCAAGATGCTGAGCAACCCATAGCTGACTGCTAGCGTCAGGGCCAGCGAACCAGAGCTGCCAAGACCCTTCTACACTTCCACGTGGTGATCCTGGATAACAGGCTGCAGCAGGGCGGACTGGCTAAGGAGAAGGGATCGAAGAGGGAATGCTAACCCGGTACTCAAAAAATGCTTGCTGAAGTCGGATGTGTTGAACCGAAAGGTGCAAATATCGCAGCCAAGCTGTAAACTACGACACAACGCATTCCGTTCTCTGGACTACATTCTGCTACTTACCCTTTCAGGGTTTGGTAGTGGGAGATTGAGATCGAACGAACGAAGAAGAAGAATAAGAAGAAGAATCACTAAATATTGCACTGATTGAGGACGCCGGTTCAATGTTTTGTTGCTGCAGATCGTCGTGTTATTTCAATAGTGTCCAGATAATGGGAGAGTTTATGGTGTTCTAAACAGGTTTATGGTCGCAGATAATGGGAGAGTTTATGGTGTTCTAAACAAGTTTATGGTAGCAGATGATGGGAGAGTTTATGGTGTTCTAAACAGGTTTATGGTCACAGATAATGGAAGAGTATGGTGTTCTAAACAGGTTTATGGACGCAGATAATGGAAGAGTATGGTGTTCTAAACAGGTTTATGGTCACAGATAACGGGAGAGTTTATGGTGTTCTGAACAGCTCTATGGCCGCAGATAATAGGAGAGTTTATATTGTTCTAAACAGGATTGTGGTCACAGATAATATTATAGTTGTTCATGTTCTGAAGAGATCTACGTCCGTTGATAACTGAATTTATCTCCACTCTATTTGGAATATTTTCTGTATCCAACACATTTCCAATAACACTGTAAACTGACTGTAAACCATATTTGTGTAGGTTTCAATCTCTGTCCTTAATAACTTCAGCTGGTAGCCTATCAGACCCTGCAGTTTTTTCTTTACTTAGAAAGCTAATTGATAGCTTCTTTATTTGGCTTATTGCATTGAACTGTTAGGCTTCTCCAACAGGTAAAATGCCAGGGTGGTTGACTGGTTAGTTCTGCTTAATCGATCAACTGATGCTATGCTTCTAGTTCGGTGAGGCTCATGATCAACTGATGCTATGCTTCTAGTCCGGTGAGGTTCACGATCAACTGATGCTATGCTTCTAGTCCGGTGAGGTTCACGATCAACTGATGCTATGCTTCTAGTCCGGTGAGGCTCATGATCAACTGATGCTATGCTTCTAGCTTCTAGTCCGGTGAGGCTTACGTTGTAGACTGCGTTTCACGTCTTCGGCCCCCCCCCCCCCCCGCCCCCCGATTTCAAGCATGGTCGCTCCCCAGACCAGACTGCCTCTCTTTGGTCTGCATAGGAAGAGAGCATTCTTTCAGAATATGTTCAGGTGTTTGCTTGGGTGCTCCACAATCGCACGTGGCAGTGTCTCCGAGACCCATTCTGTGAAGGTGGGCCTTGTGTCTACAATGTTCCGTTTCGAGTCTGAAGATCTTTGCCTACCAAACTCTGCCAAGTTTGTCTATGCTGTCATTTTCTGGATTGTATTCTTTGTGCTGGTCTCTCCATTCTGTCCTCATGGATTGTTTGTTGAATGCCTTTGGTTTTTTATAGCTCCGTGGAGGAGGAATCTGCTTGCCGCCACTTCCGAATATTGCGAGCTCATCTGCTTTCTCGTTTCCAGGGATCCCACAGTGGGCCGGAATTCATTGTAGGACTAAATCTATGTTTTTTTCCAGACAGCAATCTTGTTGTATTTTATTTCTTGTGAGAGTCTATCTTGTTTGTGGCTTGAGATGGCTTGGAGTACATTACTGGATGCTGTTAGAGTGGTCGTTTTCCTTGTTATGTTTTGGCTGATAAGAATCTGAGTTGCTGCATGAACAGCTCTTTCTTCATCTCTGAAATTGGTATGTCTCTCCAGCTGGTATGGAGTGATTTACTATGTTGCCATTGGAGTGTTCAATGTAGGTTCCACTGCCTCCCCTTTTATCTCTCACAGAGGCAGATTCAGCTGCCTACATATGTGTCCAAGAGTTGGTTGGGTACTATCTCTTGAGCTCATGTATAACGTTGATTTTTTGCTCTGTTACCGACTGCTCAATTTTCATGGTTAACTTTGGAACCTCCAAGATTATTTTGGACTGGTCCTGGCTCCGTGTCCAGGGTTTTTGGAATGAGTGGTTCGCACTTTTTGGTTTCAGCTTCAAGGGTGTCTGCGTGTTTTCTATGGATTTCTCTGGCCAGATGGTTGGGGCTTTTCCTTAGTAGTCTGTTTTTTTTTTTTTGGTTCTCTCTTGGAACTTCTGGTGCAGAGGATGATCAGGTAACCTCTTTAGTTTTTCAAACTGAGTAAGGGATTTATAAGTTCTCCTTAATTCAAGGGGCTCAATATTTGCTGTTTTTCCCAGCTCTGTTATTGGAGGGTATAATTCTGAGACCCATATTTCGAACGCGATCCAGTATTCCTGTGTTTGTTTTGGCCGCTGTTGATCAAGTGCTAGAGACATATTCCATGATTGGTATAATTGTACCAGTGTAGACTTGCTTGAGGATTTTTTTTGTGGGTCGTCAGGTTTGTTTAGCATGACTTGGTCATGATATTCTCCAGGTGTGTATGTTTGTCTGGTGGAGAATATAAATTACATATTGTGAGGTTTCCTTCGAAGGTTCTCAATGCAATACTTATACGCTCTGTGCCATGTAGCTTGGATCTCTGAAATTCCCAGGTCGGGTACTTGTTCCTGATGGCAGTCAGGACTCCTCCTTTTGGTCGATCTTCTCTGTCCAATCGGAAGATCTCATATCCTCTTATCGAGAATCTGTGATCGCTGGTGAGGTATGTCTCCTGTATACAACACACGTCGATGTCTTGCTCTTTCATGAACTTTTCTAATTCCAGTTTCTTAGGTCTTACCCCATCGGCATTCCACTGCATTATTTTAAGTCTTCGTCTAGTATCATTACTCTGATCTTCCCTGGACTACTCGGAACTATCAGAGTTTGTGCTTCCAGTAGCATTTGGCTGACCCCTTCAAGGTGGGGGCCCCGGCATCATCCCTACCTGGCCCCTTCCTATAAGGACGATGCCAAAACGGTCTAGTGTTTGTTGCATAGCATCCGTTGTTTTGTTTAGATGTCAGTTTTCTACTTCCGTGCCACTTAGGCCTACGTCTTCCAACTTTGACTGGTGAGTTTCTCATTAGGGATGCCTCCTTCCATAAACAGATTGCCTTGCCAGGCGTATGTGCTCTGCCTGCCAACATTCTGTATTCGGGCTTTGTTGCCTTACCCTTTGTTCTTTCTGGAACTACCACATCACAGCGGCGGTTTTGTGTAGCCTTTACTTGGGTGGGTATAGGACGAAAGCAAGGAATGAGACAAGAAAAGCATTTAACCCATGAAGTGGGTATGGATTGGTGCGGACCAGAGCGTGTACCACGGTTGGGGTCTACGTCCCCACCTAAAGAGTTCCATCTGCTCCTCAGCCTCTTGATCTGGCCCCTCTCTCAGGACCTGCCCGGCTCGGGTCATCCTGCCAGGAGTAAAACTCCCGCCGGCATAGCTCCCGAGGTCACTGGGACACACAAGCTCTCCAACCATGTCAATGTAGGTCTGCGTGAGGAGAGTGACTGGTAGTGTATATTTAAGAGCTTTTCGAAGAATTCCGCTCATTTTGTGTGTGTAGTATTTTCATGACAATATTCAAGTAGTGTCCTAGACTATTCAAATTGATCCTTCGGGATGCAATTCGAAGAAATCGTGCAGGCCTGCTGGCTAGAGGAGAACAGCTCCATCATGACAATGTCAGGTGCAGGCCTGCTGGCTAGAGGAGAACAGCTCCATCATGACAATGTCAGGTGCAGGCCTGCTGGCTAGAGAACAGCTCCATCATGACAATGTCAGGTGCAGGCTAGAGGAGAACAGCTCCATCATGACGATGTTAGACGTTTGGCTCGACTAGCCCAGGAAAAAATTGACCAACTAGGGTTACAACATCTTGAATATTCACCTTACAGATTCGACTTAGCCCTGGGTGTTTTACACAAGTTTGGCACACTCAAAATTCCCATTGGCTCGTTGGTGGCCATGTTTCGCGAATGACGAGGAGGTTGACGTGAAGTACAAATGTGGCTGAGACAACAGACCAAAGACGTGTATTGCTTCGGTATTGGATGCACTGATAAAGTGACGGAATAAGTGTATCAGTGTTGCTGGAAATTATGTTGAGCAAAAAAAGCCATGTAAGTGCAATTATAAATGGTTTTCAAATTAAATTGATTTTAAAACAATATTAAATTGTGACCTATTTGCCCTCATATCTTTGAGCCTTTAAAAATCGAATAGAATTATGATAACGACACAACTTCCTAAATTTGTGACACATCTTTAATCTTTCAGTGCAATAGCAGAGCGCATTTACCATTTTCCATTACAAAATAGTACAATATTTGAGTTCTTAAGTTACCTGTCATACACAGTACTGTAGAACTCTTAAAATACTATCCACCAAAAAAAAAAGAAGATATATTTACTTGTAATGTATGAACAAAAATGTGAGACAACGTCAATTTCACGAAAACTAAAAACATATATACATTTTCATCTATTTATATCGCATGGTTGTCGATATTATTTTCAAGATAGTGATATATATCTGAACGCACTATGAACTCTGCTTTCTAATAGCAATCAGACATCAGGTGCAAGTTAATAATAGTTGTAAATCATAGCATATCTTGACGTAGTGGGATAACTTGCGTGCCTTTGTGATTTCACGAGATATGTCAAAAGGATTCCTAAACTCACGTCAGGTTAAGTAAATCTGAACAAGTAATCGGGGAGAGACCAGACAGTGTCTATATTCCATACTAGCAGATTATCTTAAATCCGCGATATAGTGATCTGTCTCTCTTTCCCTCGATTTCCCCTTTTCATACAAAGAAGATAGGAAATGCTGGAAACTGATTCTTTTATAATATAAAAATACAATGTTCTTCATTTATTTTATAGTCCAATCATTTACAACTTTATCAACTAATCTAACTATGAACAATCTTTTTAAATATAGTTAGCATCTAGCTTGGTGGAATCTCTGGATCTGTGCCCAAGTTTGATCTTCTATCACTTACTAACAATAGCCGCTAATACACTATCTAATCACTTGTCTTGTGATCCTTCATTGTGGCGTGACTGGCTGGTCTCAGGCGGTCTGCAGCTTCCATTTGTCTAGTTTCCACTGTGGAATTAAAGGTTTCCCACGCAAGCTTTGTGAGCGTGTTCACTGAGGAGTTTAGGATTCTTCTTACTGTCTGTCTGGAGAGGGCGGGGGTAAGGCTATGATGGACCCAGCTGACAGGTCTCACATGGATATTGTTCCCAACGGTCTACGAGACCACCCTTCAGATGTCTGTTTTACACCTTACTACCTTTTCCAACAGGCATGGCCTGCCAGTGGAATCTACAGTTACGTTCTGACTCCAACTGAATCTGATTAGTTTGTTGTGCTTTCCAGCAGGTCCTAGTACGAGTCCTGTGACATCCACAACTGCATTGCCATCAACTGAGTCTGACCAGTTTGTTGCCCTTTCCAGCAGGCCCAAGTACAAGACTTGTGGAACCCACAACTGCATTTGCCAAGAACTAAATCCCTAGAAGTAATCAGTTTTCTGTCATTTTCAGTAGATCATCAAGGGCTGATGTCCACGAACTCCACAGCTACGTTGTCAACAACTTTCACACTTGAAGAGATCAGTTTTCTTTCTCAGTCGCTCGGGTTGGTTTACCGTCCCTACCATTAGGCAATTGTCGTGCGATGCCCAAGAAACACAAGGTGGGAAACTTCCTGGCAAGATCTGTCGAAACTCTTTTTTGATGTAGTCTTTATCCATTTCCTATGGTCCTTAGACCCTGCTTATACTCCTGTTCCAACATGGCTGCCGGTCACGAGGTACTTCTGTCCCCACCATGTTGACCAGTTTGTTGCTCGTGTCATTGCGTGTCCTGCACCGCCTGTCAATCTGACTGTGACATCTTGTCACCAAATAATAATAGCTCAAATCACCTATTAATTTACTAGTGTCATTCTGCACACTAGCGCCTGGGAGAAGCAAAAGCCTCTGCCAAACATTTCTGTGTCTGCTAGCCATTACAACATTTTCGACACACAAAAGAAGCTGAAAAAGGTAGACGTTTCAAGGATGCATATTCTGATAATTCTTATTGTGGAACTCAGGAAGACAGCCAAAAATAGAAATAGGTGGTGAGCATCAACTCCGACAAGTACCAGGTAGGTTAAGTAAAGACATAGGCCTAGACTTTTACCAAGCAATGTAATATTTTCTACCAATTTATTTCATACATATAAACACCTTTAGAAACAATAACATTTGGTGAGTACTGACGTTTTTATTTGTACAGTTGAGTGCATGGTCATTTTTACCGCATACAAATGTCTTTAATGAAGAATAAAATGATGCCAAGTAATAAACAGATGCAACATAAAATAGAATAGTACCAAACAAACAATATTCATATCATAAAATATATTTACATGTGAAATTGGCCTTTGATTAAAAATATCATGCAAATACGATGCAATTTTAGTGTTTCAATTTAACAACACGATTGTAAGCCAATTTGGCTTGCTAGTCAAGCTAGAAATGTAACCCTTGCAGAAATTACGAGCACAATGTACATAACTACAATTTTTGTCTCACACATATACAGGACACAAAACTTGTACAAATTTAAGAAGAAAGATAAATGTGTAAATATAAATAAATCATATCCCATTGTCTTGTCTGATATAAAAGTAGATTAGTGATTCACATAATTTCATATTTCAATTATTCTGTTCCATCAAAGAGATGACAATTCCCATATATTTCAACGTCAAGACTCATCCAATAATGGATTGCTTTTCTTCTATAATATTCTGTTTTGTTCATTTCATAGAAAAGTGTATTATTGATTACAGTTATCTCATATTTTGATTGTAATATCTTATCCAATTGTGGATTGTAATTCCCACCATGTTATATTTTTTTTTCTTCTGTTTCATTCAAAAATGAATTTTTTATTTTCATACACTCATTTCCATTTTGCCTAAAAGTGGAATAGTATTTCCATAAATACTGTATTTTAATTATCTCTTTTCATCCATATTTCTGTTATGTATTGTGACGCTTCATTTTCACCAATTAGTGAATTATTCATTTCCATCACATACAGTGACTCCTCTTTTTCACCCATTGGTGAATTATTAATTTACATCATATAATGGGTTATAACGTGACTCTTCCTATTCATCCATTAGTGGATTATCAACTTCATTAATGTAATATTTTCCTATCTTAGTGGATTATTAATTTCTACCATGTTGTATTTTTATTCCCCCATTTTGTCTAGACACATATTAAGTCTCAAAAAGTATATGTCATTGTTCTGTTTCATCCAAAAGTTGATTATTAGATCCTTTCAGATTTGTCTCATACAAAAGTACTGTTAATATTTCATAACTTATTCCTTTGTCTCATCCAGAATAGAAATACAACTCTTATGATTCATTGAAATGATCACAATTTGATTGGTTGATTACATCAAAAATGATAAAATTGTGGCTGAAAAACAAACAAAGTTTTATGAATACACTGAACAGGAGTCTTTTACTTTTCGGCCGAATATTAACATGCCTTTAATTATTTGGCTGGAAACAAATACAAATACGAATAGTGGGTGAATGTTTGCCATTAAAAATTGTATTCTCATGTCTACCGGGGTTTTCAATAATTATAAAGTAAGTATCATGTTCTATGCAGAACATCGCTCTTACAACTGCCGACCTATTTGACTGTTATATGTTTCTTGGCTTGTTTGCAGTACGGTAGGTTACCATTACTTCCTGCATATGGAGAAGCGATCGTTCAAAGAAAAAAAACCTCGTGTCTGTTAAACTGGACACAGTGGGATTTGTATCTGGTGTGTTGAGATTGTGAAACCAAGCGAGTTTCACCCCTAAGTTACGCTGCCTCCTTACAATAATAAAGTTATCAACAAAGAGATAGGATGTTTCAAAGTGATACATCACTACACAAAAGCGGCAAATATATTTAATCACTTATCAGTTTTTAAATTCAGAAAAAAAATAATTGTTGCATGAAACATACATTCTCTTGTTATTCCTCTGGGTGCTTAAATGTCAGGTGATTGTTGAACGGAAATGTTAAATATGTTACACCATCACATGATAAAACCATTTTACACAGCGAATACACTGCTTTACTATCATCCTCCTCACAGATTTCTAAATTGCTTACTCTTTTTCATAATGGTTATTGTTGCTATAGAATAATAAATCGTATCTTCAACATTCACTAGAAAATTTAGCAAAGCAGCATGCAATGAATTGCGAAACTGACACACAGGACTCGCTGAAGACTGCAGGTTGGTGGAGTGGTACCCCGTCAGGATTCTGGTGCCAGCTCGGCACTGCACTAAGAGTAATAAACTCAAGTATAGCACAGCGCTGAGGTTGCCCAACTCAGCATTGGACAGAGTTGAGTGTACCTAATTCAGCAATGAACCTTGAGAAATGTGCCCCTTTCTCATATGCAAATTTGAAACATGACAGATGTCAGACTCTGTTTGGGGCTAAGTATGTTGGTGGAGATAGTAAGGCCTACCTGGGGTTCAGAAAGGTTTTAGCTTGACACTGTTCACAGTCAAGCGCACCTTATTCCATTCTTTGGTTGAAAAGGAGTCAGACACCTGCCTGACTTTTGACCGGGTTGAGAAGAAAAGCCAGTGCATCGAACTTCAGCATGCATTTTATGTTAGGGTCTGCTTCTTCCTGCATTTTCTAAAGGTTTGCTTCTCCGTGGATCAAATCCAGCACCTTCGGATTGTGAGTCGTGTCACTTAACCACGCTGTTCCCCTTATATAATAATTAATTTGTGGCTGCGCTCTCTTGTTCTTGAAGGTGGCTGTACTTTGAAAAAAACTTGCTATAGTCTCATTTATCCTTTCCCTTATTTATCTTATAAACCTGTATTAAATCACCTCTAATTCTTCTTTTCTGTGGGCCAGTTTTTGTTAGTCTTCTCTCATAACTATAATTGCGGAATCCCACTTTCAGTTTTGCCACTCTTCTTTGTATCTTTCCAGCCTGCTTATATCCCCTTTACGGTAAGGACTCAATAACCTGAAAACAGTACTCCAATCTAGACCTCACTAATGTTTTATATAGTTTGGCCCAAGTCACTTTCACTGAAGATGGCGACAGATGAGCAGAATGTTTACATATTCTAAGTAGATAATAGTCTGTGAAAGTAGCAAGCACCATTCATATCTGAAAATGTCTTGTCTTGACTTTGTTATTCTTCTTCTACTATGAAGTCAGTTTTATGAACTATTTTCCATTATTGAAAACAATGGTTATGAAAAAATAAGTAACACCCCAAGTTACGTAACCTGCAAGTTAATTAAATTCGCAGTTATGTAAATCGTAAAAATTTAGTGATAATAGTTTTTTTTAGTTTATCCTCATAACTATAAATCCGAAATGCCAATATCAGTTTTGTTGCTCTTCTTTGTATCCTTTTCAGCATGCTTTTATCCTCTATATGATAAGAACTCCACACCTGAGTACAGTATTTCAATCTAGGGCTAACTAATGCTTTATACATTTTGACTATCACTTCCTTGCTATTATGTTTAACATTTCTACTTGCACGGCAGAACAATATCCCCTTCCATCACCAGCACACACCGCCCCCCCATCCCCCCCCCAACTGTATGCGTTACTGATGTAAGCACCAGCAGAGATAAATATCTTTCTCTTCTTGAACATGGCTTTGCAAGCAGCAAGATGTAGTCCGGAGAAGGGAATGAGTTGTCGCTAGTTTACAGATTGACTGTGATATTTGCACCTTTCAGTCTGACATATCCGTGTTTGGCGGCATTGACAAATATGTTATGCACAAAGACATTTTTTTATGTGTACAGTGAATACGTCAGTCTGTGTTTATATTCCTCTATATTTTTTTTCATGGAAGGTATGGATGGTGCCATGCAAAAGAGGCAGGAGTAGACCAAGAATACGATGGCACCACGATAACCAGGAATGCCTAGGTATGACTGGCGAAGACTGGAGTTTAGGCAATGGAAAGAATTTCTTTCAGACAGGCTGTGCTGGGAGGGATGTTCTATAAAGGACATGCTACATGATGATGATAAATTTGTCATATTTTTAAATTTTATATCAGAGTAAATACTGCCACATGATGTCTCTCTTATTACCGGCATGATCAAATAACGTTTTTTTCTGTTATTCTGTGTAATATTGCAGTTTCTTATTTGAGTTACACTAAAGTGATTGAAAAATTCAACTTATGCAAAAAGCGAGTTGTGTAACATAACCCGTACGTAGGTTTGGGTGTTACTGTATAATATTATATGTAACTGAATGTAAATATTTTCAAAACGGGAAACAACTGTCATAATAAAATAGTGAATACCAACTAAGGTTGAAAAAAATATATTCAAACTTTGAGGTTATCTCTATAAAACTATTGTGTCAAAGAAGTACAATTCCTTATCCATTCTTACACCTGTCATTTAGATTATTTAGTTACTCTCATCTGTGTTGTTCTGTGTCCTTACTGAAGTACTCCTGCTGCTTTTGTGTTGTTCTGTGTCCTTACTGAAGTACTCCTGCTGCTTTTGTGTTGTTCTGTGTCCTTACTGAAGTACTCCTGCTGCTTTTGTGTTGTTCTGTGTCCTTACTGAAGTACTCCTGCTGCTTTTGTGTTGTTCTGTGTTCTTGCTGAAGTACTCCTGCTGCTTTTGTGCTGTTCTGTGTCCTTACTGAAGTACTCCTGCTGCTTTTGTGTTGTTCTGTGTCCTTACTGAAGTACTCCTGTTGCTTTTGTGTTGTTCTGTGTCCTTACTGAAGTACTCCTGCTGCTTTTGTGTTGTTCTGTGTTCTTGCTGAAGTACTCCTGCTGCTTTTGTGTTGTTCTGTGTCCTTACTGAAGTACTCCTGCTGCTTTTGTGTTGTTCTGTGTCCTTACTGAAGTACTCCTGCTGCTTTTGTGTTGTTCTG
The DNA here is from genome assembly GCA_036924085.1 of Ariolimax columbianus. Lineage (NCBI taxonomy): Eukaryota > Metazoa > Mollusca > Gastropoda > Stylommatophora > Arionidae > Ariolimax > Ariolimax columbianus. Next base: position 72,775,558 of record JAVGWX010000001.1, on the reverse strand, counting down.
TGTCCTTACTGAAGTACTCCTGCTGCTTTTGTGTTGTTCTGTGTCCTTACTGAAGTACTCCTGCTGCTTTTGTGTTGTTCTGTGTCCTTACTGAAGTGCTCCTGCTGCTTTTGTGTTGTTCTGTGTTCTTACTGAAGTACTCCTGCTGCTTTTGTGTTGTTCTGTGTCCTTACTGAAGTACTCCTGCTGCTTTTGTATTGTTCTGTGTTCTTACTGAAGTACTCCTGCTGCTTTTGTGTTGTTCTGTGTCCTTACTGAAGTACTCCTGCTGCTTTTGTGTTGTTCTGTGTCCTTACTGAAGTACTCCTGCTGCTTTTGTGTTGTTCTGTGTCCTTACTGAAGTACTCCTGCTGCTTTTGTGTTGTTCTGTGTCCTTACTGAAGTACTCCTGCTGCTTTTGTGTTGTTCTGTGTCCTTACTGAAGTACTCCTGCTGCTTTTGTGTTGTTCTGTGTCCTTACTGAAGTACTCCTGCTGCTTTTGTGTTGTTCTGTGTCCTTACTGAAGTACTCCTGCTGCTTCTGTGTTCTTGCTGAAGTACTCCTGCTGCTTTTGTGTTGTTCTGTGTCCTTACTGAAGTACTCCTGCTGCTTTTGTGTTGTTCTGTGTTCTTGCTGAAGTACTCCTGCTGCTTTTGTGTTGTTCTGTGTCCTTACTGAAGTACTCCTGCTGCTTTTGTGTTGTTATGTGTCCTTACTGAAGTACTCCTGCTGCTTTTGTGTTGTTCTATGTCCTTACTGAAGTACTCCTGCTGCTTTTATGTTGTTCTGTGTTCTTGCTGAAGTACTCCTGCTGCTTTTGTGTTGTTCTGTGTCCTTACTGAAGTACTCCTGCTGCTTTTGTGTTGTTCTGTGTTCTTACTGAAGTACTCCTGCTGCTTTTGTTTTGTTCTGTGTCCTTACTGAAGTACTCCTGCTGCTTTTGTGTTGTTCTGTGTCCTTACTGAAGTACTCCTGCTGCTTTTGTGTTGCTCTGTGTCCTTACTGAAGTACTCCTGCTGCTTTTGTGTTGTTCTGTGTTCTTGCTGAAGTACTCCTGCTGCTTTTGTGTTGTTCTGTGTCCTTACTGAAGTACTCCTGCTGATTTTGTGTTGTTCTGTGTCCTTACTGAAGTACTCCTGCTGCTTTTGAGTTGTTCTGTGTCCTTACTGAAGTACTCCTGCTGCTTTTGTGTTGTTCTGTGTCCTTACTGAAGTACTCCTGCTGCTTTTGTGTTGTTCGGTGTCCTTACTGAAGTACTCCTGCTGCTTTTGTGTTGTTTTGTGTTCTTGCTGAAGTACTCCTGCTGCTTTTGTGTTGTTCTGTGTCCTTACTGAAGTACTCCTGCTGCTTTTGTGTTGTTCTGTGTCCTTACTGAAGTACTCCTGCTGCTTTTGTGTTGTTCTGTGTCCTTACTGAAGTACTCCTGCTGCTTTTGTGTTGTTCTGTGTTCTTGCTGAAGTACTCCTGCTGCTTTTGTGTTGTTCTGTGTCCTTATTGAAGTACTCCTGCTGCTTTTGCGTTGTTCTGTGTCCTTACTGAAGTACTCCTGCTGCTTTTGTATTGTTCTGTGTTCTTACTGAAGTACTCCTGCTGCTTTTGTGTTGTTCTGTGTCCTTACTGAAGTACTCCTGCTGCTTTTGTGTTGTTATGTGTCCTTACTGAAGTACTCCTGCTGCTTTTGTGTTGTTCTGTGTCCTTACTGAAGTACTCCTGCTGCTTTTGTGTTGTTCTGTGTCCTTACTGAAGTACTCCTGCTGCTTCTGTGTTCTTGCTGAAGTACTCCTGCTGCTTTTGTGTTGTTCTGTGTCCTTACTGAAGTCCTCCTGCTGCTTTTGTGTTGTTCTGTGTCCTTACTGAAGTACTCCTGCTGCTTTTGTGTTGTTCTGTGTCCTTACTGAAGTACTCCTGCTGCTTTTGTGTTGTTCTGTGTCCTTGCTGAAGTACTCCTGCTGCTTTTGTATTATTCTGTGTCCTTGCTGAAGTACTCCTGCTGCTTTTGTGTTGTTCTGTGTCCTTACTGAAGTACTCCTGATGCTTTTGTGTTGTTCTGTGTCCTTACTGAAGTACTCCTGCTGCTTTTGTGTTGTTCTGTGTCCTTACTGAAGTACTCCTGCTGCTTTTGTGTTGTTCTGTGTCCTTACTGAAGTACTCCTGCTGCTTTTGTGTTGTTCTGTGTTCTTGCTGAAGTACTCCTGCTGCTTTTGTGTTGTTCTGTGTCCTTATTGAAGTACTCCTGCTGCTTTTGTGTTGTTCTGTGTCCTTACTGAAGTACTCCTGCTGCTTTTGTATTGTTCTGTGTTCTTACTGAAGTACTCCTGCTGCTTTTGTGTTGTTCTTTGTCCTTACTGAAGTACTCCTGCTGCTTTTGTGTTGTTCTGTGTCCTTACTGAAGTACTCCTGTTGCTTTTGTGTTGTTCTGTGTCCTTACTGAAGTACTCCTGCTGCTTTTGTGTTGTTCTGTGTCCTTACTGAAGTACTCCTGCTGCTTTTGTGTTGTTCTGTGTCCTTACTGAAGTACTGCTGCTGCTTCTGTGTTCTTGCTGAAGTACTCCTGCTGCTTTTGTGTTGTTCTGTGTCCTTACTGAAGTACTCCTGCTGCTTTTGTGTTGTTCTGTGTCCTTACTGAAGTACTCCTGCTGCTTTTGTGTTGTTCTGTGTCCTTACTGAAGTACTCCTGCTGCTTTTGTGTTGTTCTGTGTCCTTGCTGAAGTACTCCTGCTGCTTTTGTATTATTCTGTGTCCTTGCTGAAGTACTCCTGCTGCTTTTGTGTTGTTCTGTGTCCTTACTGAAGTACTCCTGCTGCTTTTGTGTTGTTCTGTGTTCTTACTGAAGTACTCCTGCTGCTTTTGTGTTGTTCTGTGTCCTTTCTGAAGTACTCCTGCTGCTTTTGTGTTATTCTGTGTCCTTACTGAAGATCTCCTGCTGCTTTTGTGTTGTTCTGTGTTCTTGCTGAAGTACTCCTGCTGCTTTTGTGTTGTTCTGTGTCCTTACTGAAGTACTCCTGCTGCTTCTGTGTTGTTCTGTGTCCTTACTGAAGTACTCCTGCTGCTTTTGTGTTGTTCTGTGTTCTTACTGAAGTACTCCTGCTGCTTTTGTGTTGTTCTGTGTCCTTTCTGAAGTACTCCTGCTGCTTTTGTGTTATTCTGTGTCCTTACTGAAGATCTCCTGCTGCTTTTGTGTTGTTCTGTGTTCTTGCTGAAGTACTCCTGCTGCTTTTGTGTTGTTCTGTGTCCTTACTGAAGTACTCCTGCTGCTTCTGTGTTGTTCTGTGTCCTTACTGAAGTACTCCTGCTGCTTTTGTGTTGTTCTGTGTTCTTGCTGAAGTACTCCTGCTGCTTTTGTGTTGTTCTGTGTCCTTGCTGAAGTACTCCTGCTGCGTTTGTGTTGTTCTGTGTTCTTGCTGAAGTACTCCTGCTGCTTTTGTGTCTGTGTCCACACCAAATTGACTCATACTTGTTTATATTATTATCAGTATAATTCTTAATGGGGGGTAGCAAGGTCTGGGCCGGACGTCATTCTCTTTAAAGGAAAGTGAAGCCAGTGTGAAGAAAGTGTAGAGATTGCAGCTGGATTTACTGTTTGGCTTGCCATTCAGGAGTTTCCATGTCAATGGCCATTCCTACAACTTCATAAGGGGCCCCCTTTTTCTTACAGAGCCTGCCTTGGGGGCGTGGCCGAGTACCCGGAGGTATAACTGGGCGGGTAGATAGGCTCATTTGCCTTGGTTGGCAGCCTATCTAAGAGAAGGTAAACTCTGACTCTAAACCCGGGTAGACAAAGCTAAGTAGACGTTAGCTTGTTCAGGCAGTTTACCTATGAGAGGAGGAACTCTGATTTTAAACCCACAAGTCCCAGGGAGTGCTGGCTAGTCTTGGGACGATGAGAGCATCATCAGATGTCTTGAGCAACTAGCATCTGCGGGCAACGACTCCACTGTCTTGTGGAAACCTTGGGAGAGGGTAGGGCTATGGGAGTAAACCCAGACAGAAAATCCAGAGTGGTAGCACCTAAGGCGGATGGTTTCAAAATTGCGCAAACTCATTCCGGCAGCTCCTGCAGCTGAGCTGGGAGCCAAATTGTCATGCTTTGCAATCGTTTCGATTACACCAGTGAGGCTGGGAGGGGGATCCTGCAGTTTGGACAGCCCAGGGTCTCCATATTCAGCGCCCAGGCATGCACCCTGAGAGGCTACTCACAGGGTGCCCTGTGCATGGTTTGCAAAGACTGAGATGCCTATGAATGAATTCTTAAAGACTGAAAGAAATCTCCTATCACTTTCCCAGAATCCCATTCACATCAGAAAAATTATAATGTCATTAATTGCACATTAAACAAAAGGTGTTTTGTTTTATCAGCATTTCAGAATTTTAGTTCATTATATGGTAAGGGAAGTAACTAATTGCATTTTAATTTTTGTGAACCCAGTGTTTGTTAACAAATACTGGCCTGCAAGAGTTAAATAAGTGAAACATTTAAGATCCATTAGCACTTTCTTAACAGAAGGTGGCAAGTAACAAACACAAATAAGACTACAGGATCACAAAAGAAGTAATACAGCGTGGCTCTTAACTACTAGCTTGTCCTCTTGTGACCCATTAACCAACAAGTTTGTTCTCTTAATGCGCCTAGGGTGGTTTGAGATCCATATTCTAGTTAATTCAACAATTATATCTTACAAAGAACAAGAAGGATGGAGGATGATAATGGTTATTGTATTGTTTGAAATACTGTTTCTATTGCAGTCTGGAGGAAGTATAAAAGTATATTGGGTGTAGATTCCAAGCATGTCCTGTACTTTGGCTGACTATTCTTCTTTTTCTTTCACAAGCAGATTCATTGGTGCTTTAGGTTTGGAGGTCTTCTTTTTCAGGTCTAGGCATAAGCACTACAGCTTCTAACTCAGTTATTCTAGGCATGAGAAGCACAGCTTCTAATTCAGTTATTCTAGGCATGAGCAGCACAGCTTCTAGCTATTATTCTAGGTATGATGAGCAAAGATTATAGCTGTTATTCTAGGCATGATGACGCCAACTTCTGTTATTCTAGGCATGAGGTTCTCAACTTTTAGCTCAGTTATTCTAGACATGAGGACCCCAACTTTTAGTTGAGTTATTCTAGGCATGAGGACCCCAACTTCTAGCTCAGTTATTCTAGGCATGAGGACCCCAACTTTTAGTTCAGTTATTCTAGGCATGAGGACCCCAACTTCTAGCTCAGTTATTCTAGGCATGAGGACCCCAACGTCTAGCTCAGTTATTCTAGGCATGAGCAGCACAGCTTCTAATTTATTCTAGGTATGAGCAGCACAGCTTCTAAGTTATTCTAGGCATGAGCAGCACAGCTTCTAAGTTATTCTAGGCATGAGCAGCACAGCTTCTAAGTTATTCTAGGCATGAGCAGCACAGCTTCTAAGTTATTCTAGGCATGAGCAGCACAGCTTCTAACTCAGTTATTCTAAGCATGAGGACCCCAACTTCTAACTCAGTTATTCTAGGCCTGAGGACCCCAACGTCTAGCTCAGTTATTCTAGTCATGAGCAGCACAGCTTCTAAGTTATTCTAAGCATGAGGACCCAAACTTCTAACTCAGTTATTCTAAGCATGAGGACCCCAACTTCTAACTCAGTTATTCTAGGCCTGAGGACCCCAACTTCTAACTCAGTTATTCTAGGCATGAGCGGTACAGCTTCTAAGTTATTCTAAGCATGAGCAGCACAGCTTCTAAGTTATTCTAGGCATGAGGACCCCAACGTCTAGCTCAGTTATTCTAGGCATGAGCAGCACAGCTTCTAAGTTATTCTAAGCATGAGCGGCACAGCTTCTAACTCAGTTATTCTAGGTATGAGCAGCACAGCTTCCTATAGTTATTCTAGGCATGAGCAGCACAGCTTCTAAGTTATTCTAGGCATGAGCGGCACAGCTTTTGACTGTTATTCTAGGCATCAAGACCACAGCTTCTAGCTCAGTTATTCTAGGCATGAGCAGCACAGCTTCTAACTCAGTTATTCTAGGCATCAAGACCACAGATCCTAACTCAATTATTCTAGGCATAAGCGGCACATCTTCTAACTGTTATTCTAGGCACGAACATCTATCTTAGTTATGCACCCACTGGCCATGTCTGGTATTTGTAGAGAAATATGAGATTAACTGTTCTGAAAAATATGCTTAGCATCCCTTTTTCTTAGATTAACCGATGCTATACTTCTAGTCCGGTGAGGTTTATGAAGGTGTCTGTGTGTTTCAGGTCCTCCAGTCCTCCGACAGCTTTTTTTTTTTTTTTGTTTTGCGTTCGCCTTATTTATCTATTCCCCAAGGCGTGTGTGCGTTACACTGTGGTTTTTATTTTGCGCCTGTCGGCCCAGTGCATCCGACTTCAGCATGCATTTTATGTAAGGGTCTGCTTCCTCCTGCATTTTCTAAGGGTTTGCTTCCCCGGGGTAACGGCCGGTGCTGTGATGGGGATCGAACCCAGCACCTTCTGGTTGTGAGCCGTGCCACTTAACCACTAGGCCACGCCGTCCCCCCACCGACAGCTTTTGAAAGTGATCTCTCTCTCAGACCAGGTTGCCTCTCTTTGGTCTACATAAGTTGGAGAGTCCTGCAGGATATGTTCTAGTGTTTGCTTCGGTGCTCCCCAATTGCAGGTAAGAGTGTCTCCAAGAACCATTCTGTGGAGGCAAGCCTTGAGTATGCAATGTCCCATTGTGAGTCTGAAGATTTTTGTTTGTCCATCTCTGCCAAGTTTGTCTAATGCTGTCATTTTCTGGCTTGTATTCTTTGTGCTGGTCTCTCCATTTCACCATCATGGATCATTTTATGAGTGTCTTGCTCAGCATCTAAAAAGCAGTCCAACATGAGCATTTCTTGTGTAAGAGATATGGAGGTGATAGAGGAAATGTAATCATCTACAATGGATTGTTATAAGGCAAAAAAGAAAAGACTTATTTTTGTTTATGACACTGATGGATTGAGCAAATTATTGCTTCTTTTCATCATATTAATGTCTCTGATTTCATGTTCTATGTTAAATTCTTTAGTTAGTACTTCCATTTTGTATGTATTCACCTAGGACAGCATTTATATAAGCTACAATCTTTATCCATTACTATCTTAATCATTTAGATTAGTTGGATATTAATATCTTTGTTGTCCTTAGTCTATGACAATGATCTTTCAGTTTCTAGGTTAGATGTAAATTTTCTTAGTTTAGTCAACTTATACATACTTACAACATGTCTACACTCAACAATTTCTAGGTCAGTCTTACAAGGAATTAACTTGTTCTGTTTGTTGTGTTGCATAATTATTATTAGTGTGTGATTTATCTCTACTTTTGTTTCTCTATGATCTGTACTTATTCTATCAATAGATGGTATGGATCAATTCTAGAACTCTCTTCAATCAATTATAAGGGAGGCATTTAAGTAGAAATTTGTAGAATAATAAAGCAAACAGTGTTTTCAGCATAATTGTGACCTATTAAGCTTTAAATTACTCACAAAGTACATAAAAAAAAACAAACAACAATTATAGGTAAACTGAAAAATGCATTAAAGGAAAGTTCAATATAAGACTTCAGTAAACTAAATATATAAGTGTTTAAGACAATGAAAGCACATTACACATTAATACATAAAACAAATACAAAATAAAAATCCCTCTCCAACCACTATTTATACGAGTTCTTCTAAATGACATAAGTAAACAATCCTCACTATGAGTTCAAAGAATAATTTGTTAACAACATTCTAATAGATAACTTCCTCATCTGTCATAGTAGCATATCAAATTTAGGCTGGGTCAACCTTATCATGTTAGTTTTAATGGCAGCCTAGAGTTATTATATTGAAATACTCATATCACACCTTAAGCAACAATAACTTTCATGATGGGCCCATTCTTGTTAAACGAAAGGTGTTTTGTGGTCTCTGTACAAGAATATTGCTGTATTAACAAGGTGGTTGATTTTCCTGCTGGACTGTAGAAGAGGAGTGGTTCACAATGGGATTTACAAAAAACTAGTTAGAACCAAAAAGCTTCACTACCACACACACACACACATGCAAGCACGCGCACACAACATTTTACTAGTGCTTCAATAGCAAAGATGATAATATCACTTCAATTCTTTTAGTTTTTTTCATATAAAAATATATCTCACAGCAAACAACATTAGCTTTAAAAAAATATTCACTCAGAGACAGAAAAAATGCATGAAATGTGACCTTATCAATCTTTGTACTATCATGACTCCCCAACAGGATTCATATTTGTGCATAATTTTCAAACAAATCTGCATTGGTGTGTTATATGTTTTTTACTAAACTAAGTCAGTATCATGGGGGAGAGGAGACTAACATCTGGTCAGGCAAAACATACTGATTGGACATGTTAGTCAGGGTCAGGAAAATATACTGGCCAAGACCTCCACCTTGACTTCCTTGTAGTTCTCCCTGAAAATGGGATTTTTTTTATGGGAGCCTGGCTAACAAGGTGAGGAATCAACGTGATCCCCAGCAGTAGTGAGCGACATACAGATGAAGTCAAGCATAGCACAACAGCTTAGCGGACCCTAGTCCACCTACATCAATACACTCTGGATGTTAAGAAAGCTATTGCAACCCACCATTTAACGCCCTTTTCAGGGCCCACAAAAGAGTAGACTTACTCATTGTGGTCATTCAACTCCAATCAATCAATCAAATCAGTATCGCAATGACTGTGTCATAGATGTACCTTTCTATATGCCACCAAAGTAAAATGAACATTCAAGAAACTCAATCTTTACATGACATTTCCAAGCATTTTAATATTCTAGGCAGAAATGGACCTGAATTGACAGATACATAACAATATGAACATACACACACTTTTAATTCATGTGTATTTCAACCTATATTGCTAATGGACAAAAAATAAGTTTCTTTTTTTAATGGCAACAACATTTGAAATAAATAAGTAAAAGCACTGAAACAAATATGTGACATATTTGACAGGTCTTTGTTTGAATTCATTCATCCCTTCCAATTGTGATGTTCTTATTGGTTGCGCCCTAATCAAGAACTTTGAATATTGGCAATGTTTGTTACTGTGCCCATGGATACCTGCCTTTTACCTATTTTAATAGCATTCACTATTGGTATTAAGCTGGAGTAAAGTTCCCCTAGAAAGAAGGAAACCACAAATAAACTTACTACTAGAAGTTAAATGTGAGTTTTGAAAGGCAGACCACGGAAGACACAAAACTGCACCATCGAAGGACTGACTAGATGGATTTGCGGAACAAAATGTTAGCTTTAAGCTATCTAGACGAGGCACTGATCTGCCTGATTGAATATCAGGATTCTAGTAAGTAACACAAGATTATATGTAGCGATTAAGATGCTGAGCAGTACATGAGTGGTCAGCGACTCAATGCTGACTGATAGTGTCAGGGCCCGCGATCTAGATATGACAAGACCCTTCTCCATTTCAATGGATAATAGGCCGCAACAATGCAGAATGGCTAAAGGAAAGGGATCGAAGAGGGAAGGCTAACCAGGTACCCAAAAATGCCCTGCTGAAGTCGGATGTGTCACACCGAAAGGTGCAAATATCGCAGTCAAGCTGTAAACTACGACACAACGCACTCCTTTCTCCGGACTACATCCTGCTACTTGCAAATCCTTTTTCAGGACTTGTTAGCAGGAGTTTGAAAATGAACAATGAAGACAAAAAAGATTATATGTGAATTTCTCCTTGCTATGATTATTACCACCAAAGTTGAGAAAAATGAACAGAACCCCTGCAACCTTCCAACCATGTTGTGAAACATGAGGAAAGTTATGAAGAAAGACTCAGAAATACCAGCCTAGAACCAGTGTGTCTAGAAATGAGAAGAATTCAAGGTGATTTACAGATTTATAAGATAATCAACTGAAAGGTTAAATTAGACTATAACAAGTTTTTTTCAAAATACAGCTGCCTACAAGAACAAGATGGCACAGCTACAATTTAACTAAAGAAAAGTCCAGATTAGATATTAGGAAATATTTTTTTAGTCAGAGAGTGGTGAATGCTTGGAATGCATTGCCACAGGAAGTAGTGGTTGTAGGGTCAATTAATGCATTCAAGAATAGATTGGATGTGCATTGGTATCTAAGATCAAGTGAATGTAAAAGAAACTGGTTGTATACAGACCCTATAGAGTCTTCTAAACTAGTATTAAAACGTTAAGTTAAAAACAAATTGGACATTAGTTTGGACCAGCCGTTTTATCACAAAAACCGAATTGCTACATAAGTGTGCAGCAGTGTTTTGACACAGGTTATCAATAATGATGGTTCTACTCTTCACATATGATGTAAAGAAGACACAACAAAGATGCTTATTAAACAGCTTTCTTTATGGTTCTTAAAATATCCTCCGCCAACATTTGAAATTTATAATTCTGGTTATTTAGAGATGTAGAATTATTTATTTGCCAAGACAGCACTTTTATATATATGAGTACTAGTGATGACAACAAAATTATATAGAAGACTTAAGTAATTTCATCAAAGTGTCTGTGAGACGAATAGCTTTCAAGCAATGTTAGATATATGATAAAAAGAAATATTAAACATAGGAACAAGGAAGTGATAGTTAAACTGTATAAAGTATTAGTTAGAGCTAGATTAAGAGTACTGTGTACAGGTGTGGAGTTCTTATCATAGAGGGGATATAAACATGCTGGAAAGGATACAAAAAAGAGCGACAAAGTTGATAGTGGGATTCCAGAATTACAGTTATGAGGAAAGAAAAACCAGCCTACAGTGTCTAGAAAAGAGAAGAATTCGAGGTGACTGAATACAAGTTTATAAGATAATCAAAGGAACGGATAAATTAGACTATAACAGTTTTTTCAAAATACAACCACCTACAAGAACAAGAGGACATTGCTACAAATTAACTAAAGAAAGGTCCTGATTAGTTATTAGGAAATATTTTTTTAGTCAGAGAGTGATGAATGCTTAGAATGCATTGCCACAGAAAGTAGTGGAGGCAGGGACAAATAATGCATTTAAGAATATATTGGATGCGCATAGCTTTTAGAGCAAGGTAATGTAAATGAGACTGCAGAGTCTGTATGGTTGTATACAGACTCTGCAGAGTTTTCTAAACCTGTAAAAAGATGTTAAGTTAAGTTAGGATAAGTTCAGAGTTATAAAGGTGTTTTTTAACAGCGATCTCCAAAGTGGGGTGCATGTTATTCTATTGAAGTGTGTGAACACATTTTGCAAGTTAGATAAACAATTTTTTGTTTGCCCATTTAAATGAAAAACATGTGAATCAAAATATAAAATTTTGAGATAAGGAAACAAAGGTTTGATACTAGAAAATGTTTCTAACAATTTAAAGACTATGCTTGTTAAGCTCACAGGTCTATAATTTGCTGGATCTGATTTTTTAATAAGGGGATAACTCCTGCATCTTTCCAAACCCCTGGAACAATCCCTTTTGCAAGTGATTGAAAATATAATATCGCCAATGGTTTTGCTAGTTTGTCTCTAATTTAAAATAGCAATTTTGGATGAATTCCATCTTGACCTGGACATTTACAATTCCCCCAATTTAAAAAAAAACCATTTCCTCCGTAATACAGATTGATTTTAATCTTACTGTATCCATATCTCTTTGGAAAACATCTATAGGCTCTAGGATCTTGGTACAATATTCTTTTGTGTAGACTGTGCCAATGTACTGATTGAGTACATTAGCTGCCTCCCTTTTCTCCCTTATTATTTTACCTGTGCTATCTATGAGAGGTCTACTTTGTCTTTCTTTTTTTTTTTTTCTTTCGTTCTTTGTTTATTTCTAACATAAGAAAAGAAGCTTTTACTATCAGTCTTGATCCTATGAGCAATTTCTTTTTCCGAAGTCTATTTTTGCTGCTTTATTCATTTTCTGAAGCTATTTTTGCTTGTCCAAATATTTTAAATGTATCTTTTGATTTACCTGCCTCTATATATTTTTTTGTCCATGCTTTATCTTTAGCTTTTCTACGTTTAACTACAAATCTAGTTATCCACTTTTTACACTTGAGGTTTACATCCCTACATGGAACACATTCCTCTTTTAATTATTCTAGAACTGTTTTGAAACTATCTCAATCTTCTTCAATATCTGTTCCTCCGACAATATCTTTTCCAGATTATGTGACTTGCTGCTTCTTTCATCATCTTAACTTAACATGTTTTAAAGTATTCGTATGATTGCGTATTTATGTTTATTTCTTTCCTTGCTATTAGATCCCAACGGATGATCACTTGAGCCAAACAGTTCCCCAGCGGTAATGTTTTCAATAATATTTTCCTCTGTAGTAAATACTAGTTAATGAAGGAAGAGAAACATAACAGTTAAATGATTAGAAATGTATACTTGACATGTGTAAAACATAAATGCATTACATGAAATCTGGATAATCAATTTCATAATGTGAACATATGTGTCAAAACATAGAAAGTCAAAGTAAAAAGAGAAAACTTCAAACAAAAACGGGAATGATAAAGTAATTAGGTGCAGTTCAAAAGTTATCATTTGGTTGTATTTCTGTGGTGGTAGACAAGAAATAAATAAGAGCAAGCAAATAATTGAAAGTGACGTACACACATAGTTACAAATAAAAAAGATGGCTTTGTGTGTAAAATAAAAATATTGATTTAACAAAAATTTTGAACTTTTCCCCCATAAAACTGTAACATTTGTTAAATTAAACAAAACATTAAAAAAAGAAACAAATATTAAAGATACACAAGAAAATACAAAGAATAAAACAGCTGTATAAGGTAGTGGTCCAAATCGTTTGCTGTTGTTGACAAATATATTAAGATGCGACTATACATCTTTACACTATCTGTAACATCAAGATTAAACAGAACAATCGTATGTATTGAGGCATTCTATACAATTATGGCGAGTATGCCACGAGTCAGAAAACTCAGTTTACGAATATTCTTTGTTATTCTTCTATCATTGCAAATTATCACAGCGAGACTGGCTACACCTTACCCCTTTGAACTTTTATGGTGGTCTGGCCCATATTATAATATAAGAGGTCATAGCAATAATTAAACAGCAATAATATTGTAAGCAGGTTTGTCCTTGTCCCAGGAAAGGTTTTATATAAAGAAAAGATTAAATATTCCTGACGATTATAAACAACAAAATTTGTTTTTAGCATTGCTTATGAATGTCCTGAAATAGCCTTGTCTTATAACTATTAACTGTAGTTTTCCTGTTACTGAATAATATATGGACATCCAGGAAAATAAACTTATACCAAAATAAGATTGTTTAATTACAATGTCTTTGGCTACTTGGCAACAGACATTGACATGCCTGTTTGAATACCAGAACTCCAAGTAACCAAGTCAAGTCGATACTCATGTGCGTGGAAAATTGGAGAAAGCAATACAGAGAAAACTTTAGTCGTTTGTCAATAAATGTCTATGGAGCATAATGGATATAGGCTGGCAAAATATGGTGAGGAACAAATACTGTAGGAAAGGAGCCAATAACAACCACTTGACCAACAAATAAAATAAAGGAAATGCGGCTAGATAGGCCGAACGCAACAGAAAGCACCATCATACATGGCATCCCCAGGGGAAGAGAGGTAGACCACGAAACACCAAGAGAAGAGACTGGGAAATGAACGAGTCCCTGGACCTCAACTGGAGAGAGGCAGAAATGGCAGCTCAAGATCAACATACAGGATGTGGGTTGTCAATTGCCTTTGCTATTGATGATGATGATGATTAGCTGTAGTACATTTCAAACTAAACAGTGTACAGCAGGAGTCATCACCCTTCTTGCTGACTGACCGTATCAGTGAGTGGATGTCACATCACATTCATGTATAGTTAATAAACTAAGGCTGCGAGCAAAATATAATGAGCTATTAACCTTTACTGTACTAGCCAAGTGAAACTAAAACGCGTAATCTCCTATCCACGGGCATTGTTCGATGCCAGCTCTAGGTTCATCACTTTATCATATATAAACTACTGGGTTAATGCCATAGAAACGGCTGACTATACTGCTATTTTGATTGTAGAGAGTTTCAACTTTCGTCATGTATGGTCAGATGAAAACAATGGTAATTTAAAAATTTGTTTTAGGTTTCTGGAAGGGATTTCTTCTGTTTTTCGCTTGGATTTGAAGATTAATCTATTATTATGAATGGGGGAGCTAAGTTTCTGCAATGGATTTTTCTGAGGTGGATATATTTAGTTTGTTTATGTAGATACAATAATTATGTTTATAGTGGAAGTGATAGACATCCATTACGGTAAACATCAATAGTAGCATTAGTACATTTTTCAGCAAATTGTTTTTTTTCTAACCAAGGGTAAGTCTATATGTTTGTGCTATTTTTCACAACTTTCACCTTCATCTTCTTGTATCTCAGAAACTAACATACACACAATCACATCAACAGGTTCTTTATTAATATATGTCTCTAAACACACACACACACAAATTAGAGGTTCTCAGCAACAATAACCATGCCGTGAGCTGACGTGCTGAATAATCAAGCAGCGCAGGAAATAGACGTAATGTTTTAATCTGGTAAGCTAAAGGCTAATAACACTTATTTTCTATACAATGAAGTCATATTAGCGTGAGGCTTGATGCTGTTTGTTGAGTGACAAGTCTCTCAACAATAGGAGACAAGTTAGCTAGATGCAAAATGTCAACTAAATTGACAACAGTCAGCTGAGTTCTTGAACAGTCAACTCAGAAATAGTACGAACCAGGTGGAACCATCTGTGTAATTAAAGCAAAGCATTGTGATGGCTGTCACCTGGTGTTGATGCAATGTGATTTCCACCCAGTGCTCTCAATATCAAAGTGAAGAAATTCCAACAAGCATGGGTAAAGGGTTGGAGTGACATTGACTCCCTTAAGGTAGCTAAATGCCTCGTTATCTAGTGATGCACAAATATGCAGATTGATCCTGTCAGGGATTAGGAGTGAGTCAATCGCCAATACTTGGAAGCTGAAGTATGGGTGGTAAATGCTGCCACACAGTCGTAGAGTTAAAGCAAGCAATCAAGAATCAGCAGGGACTAGTAGATTTATTTACAAAACAGACGATCAATATCTCAGTTGGTCTGGGGCTACAGCTGAACGCCACTTGCATGCCTCGCCAGCAATCCCGATGGTTCCCTTCCTAGAAGGTCAACACATGTGACCAGGGAAGGTTGTGATGGGGTTGCCAACCCCTCCTTGCATAAAAACCATTGCCTTGCGACCACAATACAGATTCATTATAATCATGATTATTTGTGAATGAGTAGGTAGTGCTGGGCCTATGCTTCAAGGGAACGAAGGGTTTATTATTTGTTTTTAAATTCAAGCTAATTGCTACAATTTATTAAGATGCAGCAGTTAATGAGCCGATAGCAGCCAACAACACATAGCTGGCTGCTTGCATCAGGTTCAATTACTCGTAACTGACCAAGACCCCATTCAACCTCAACAAACATCAACGTCACAAACATCCTATTCAGTATGAACACCAAAGAAGAAACAATTATTAAAATCATCATCATCTAGTTGAACAGTCCAAAGACTGGTTGTAAGGTTGCCTGAGCATGTCTCTCCATTGGACCATATCCACTGCAGCTATCTTCATTTCAACATATGTTATACTTTAACGTCTCTGCATGCCTGAGATGTAAAGGTGAGTCTTGGTCTCCCCCATCTCTTTTTCCCTTGATTTTGCCCTCTAGTATTTTCTGTAGAAAATCTTTGTTTCTGTATCATTTTCAATATTTGTCTTTGTGTGCATATATCAGTGAGGAGGACATGTGCTTTTGTCTGGGAGGCACTTGGCTGTCAAAAGATGCCAGCTCACAGCTAAAAAGATTATATCATCAGCATTATCAGTGAGAACACTGTCAATGGATATTCTTTGTCTAACTCACTCATTCTATTCTACAATAGCACATTTCAAACACTTCCAAGCTTTTTTCACCCTTCTTTGCTAGTCCATGTTTTAGCTGCATTCAAAGTAATTGGTCCCACATGAGTAGTGATTAGTCTATTCCTCAGTTCTATACTGATATTCTTTGAGGCTAGCAACTTCTGTTTTTCTCTGAAGCCCTTTTTTGCCAATGCAATCCTTGTCCTTAATTTGTCTCATTGCAGGCCTCTTCTGTGGCAGTTTGCCTCAAATATGTAAACTTCTGAACTTATTATTTCTCCATTGATGCTTTTGTTCATACAGTTTATTTAATAGGTCTGAAATATACTTCACTTAACATCATTAAAATAGTTTAGAAGACTCTGCATCTGTATACAACCAGTTTTTGTCTTGTCTTTCCTGTAACCAGGTGTTGTAGGGGCATCACTCAGCTTATGAGTGATGCGTCTTAGGCATCCTGCTAACCGGCAGGATACAATCTCTCCAGGGAATGAATATCGTGATCTTCAGATGTGCGCACTAGACCGTGGAAATATGCCAGTGTAACCGGAATACTATTACACATAGTCGATGACCGTGCAAGGATAATTGGAGAAAAAAACACACCACAAAATTAACTTACAAGTCATTGACTAGTGAGTTCCAGTAAGATGGCAACCAAGCAACAGCTGCTCTCATGGTCTGTGATTTTCATGTGGTTTGTTTGTTCCAATTAATGTATGGAGCACAGTGTTGTGTGACGATCATTTTCTAGCACATCCTACACTATTCTCAGGAAGCCTATGTGTGTAATTTTCCTTGGAATTTTGAGAAAACGCGATCTGTTCTTTATGTGTTATAGAATACACGTTGTTGGATTGAACGTCACTACAGATTGCGCACCGTCCTTGGTTGGTGTGTACAACTTACTTGGAAATTGTGTCAATTTTCATTGCATGCCATGACCAGAATCTCCCCTCAGCCATGGGTTAATAGTCCCTCATCTAGACTTAAAGATGTGGGCGCTGGTCAGCAGCAGTGTCTTCTAGTCTATGCGTGGGGGCTGCTGCTGTCAAGAGATACGACATTCGCCTCCCACAAATTTCAAGCGACCCCTAGTCTCACGGATTCTACAACCTGAATGTCTGCATCTTGAGCTACTTCCAGTTGTCTTGATTGTATGTCTTGCCACTAGTTCCCGGGAACTCAGGACGAGAGAGTGAAATTGATGTCCAGTACAGCTTCTTTCTCACTATAATCTAAATTCAGCGCAGGTTACTTCTTCAGGACGAGGACAGACTGATGATGTTGCCATCTTCGCTTGCGATAGGCAACTTACTTATTGTGAATTCCAGTCAAATTTGTGGCCTGCGGACATCCATAACGGACTATAAAAAAAAGAAGAGCAAAGTTAGACCCACAGCCTGTTAGGCACCATCTTTGCTGCTTCCCTACATTTAAATAATTTTTATGATAAGACTTTCAAAAAGCCTTCTATTTCTGTCTAATGTCCAGGTGTTTAAATAGTATTCTTGGATGCATCATAGAAAGTAATGATAGTTTTGAACCTGCCAACATTTCAAATTTAGCAGTTTCTGCACGGTTGTTTGAGATTTTCTAAGTCAAATGTTCACAAACAAACAAAGGATTTATGGCATCAACATCCCATGTAATAGCACTGTGGCTTAAATACAGTAGCAACCCTTAAAACAGGCTCTCAAAAACAAACCACACTGAGGACCACATGAAGACACATTTGAGATTACAAAGGTTTCATGAAGACAATGTAAAAAAAAACAAAAAAACCTCAAAGTCCAAACCATGAAAATAATTCAAATTAGTCCTTTGTATTAAAGTGTCATTCTTTTGAAACCTACATCACCTTGGGATTCCAGACTTCCCTGGTAAGAACTTATGTTTTTTTTTTCTACAAGGAGGAAGTAAAAACCTAGTTTGTGCAACAGTTTCTGAGGTAAGTGACCTAGATTCTGCAGTCCTATAAATTCTCCTGGTGGACTGCATCAATGGGAAAATCTGTGTCATGATAGTTAAATTTGTATTGTCTTCTGTCCCAAATAACGATGCCGCTAACAGTGCAGGCCAGAGGAAACACCGTGGCAGGCTTGTGATCCTCAGGCTGAGTATTTGAGATCCCTGCTTAAGTACATGATCTAACATAATAGAACACAAAATCAGGCTTTAATGTTCCAGTATGTAAATGTAAACACCATCTTTGATGACATTTTCAGCCTTGAGAGGCCAACATCCAATGCTGTATGAACTTGCACTATCACTCCTTGAATTATTGGAATCATCTTGATACATTTGCTTGATACATTTATCACAAATTTTGGCCATGGTCGATGGTGTTTATGTACATTTTGAGGCGAGTCTATTTGGTCATGAAACAAATATCCAGATTTTGAGATGCAATTGTTGAGCAAATCTCAGGATGGATTTGATATAACAGATAACCGAGACTGCTTTGGTTCTATTTCCAATGAAGCTTTGTATGTTTGCTCATCGTCAAATAGTCGACTTGGATCAAGCAAGTAGTTTGTTACCTGAAGATAGAAATCAGTGCACAAGTTACAAACTTTGTACTGAACTATGGTGTATACGGTAAAAGTAGCCCATAACAGAGTCTGTTGTTGGGGATGAAGACGTCATTAAACTAGATCTCAGCTTTTTATGACGTGGCTAGGCCATTTCCCTTCCCAACAGTAAGCCACATACCAATTCACAGTTGTGTTGACTGCAAAAAGTCAATTACAAGGATCGAACCCGGTAACTTTACAAACGAATGGGCATTCCAAATACAAGATCAACCTCCTAAAATGTAGAGATCTTCTTCTTCTTCTTCTTCTGCGTACGCAGTCAGACAGTAACCATTATTTTTTCGAAAAAAGCGGCGGTCATCCTGAGGCTCTCGCCACTGCCATAGAGCTTGTCTTGCAGTTCCACTGGTAATGGCCACATCTGCTCTCTCTGATCCTCGTATGTCGGGCAGTTCTGCAGCAGATGTTCAGCGGTCATTTTACCAGTACCGCACGGGCATTCGTCGGTACACCCTATCTTCAATTTGTTGAATAGGTGGTTCCTCAGTCTGTTGTGGCCAGTGCGAAGTCTGAAGACAACGACCTGCTCTCTTCGGTTCAACTGGTAATAGGCATCGTTTTTGGTGTAACCAGTATGTTCGGTTTCCCATTTGGTCATGTATCTGGCTTTGATAAGCCGTTTTGACTCTTCGTACGTCATACTGGTATCTGTTTGTGGTAGTCTTGCACCTTCTTTTGCCAGTCTGTCTGCCTCCTCGTTGCCTTGGATGTTGCAGTGTGACGGAACCCACTGTACCACTACCCTTTTTGGTGCGGACTGCTGGCACAGTTTGCAGAGTGCTGCTCTTAAGTCATTAAGCTCAGTGTTTTTCTGGCTTTTTAGCGCTGTGACTACGGCGAGAGCATCTGTCAGCAGGACTATATGGCTCTCATTTTCACTGTGTGTCACCATTTCTTCCTCTGCCGCCCTCAGTGCCTCCGCTCTGAAATTGCTTGTGTACTTGCCAGTAGCGAATGACAGTGTTATTTTTCTGCCATTTGGTAGGTTCAGGAATGCTCCTGCCCCTCCGTTCTGTGTAGTGTTTGTTACAGAACCGTCGGTGTATGCATGGGTCCAGTCCATGCTTGGGTAGCTTTTCGTTATGAAGCTTAGGGTAGTGTCTCTCCTTTCTTTTTCAGTCTGGCAGTTTTTGTTTGAAATGTAGAGATCAAAGCACTATTTTTCAGTTCTGCACTCAAACACATACAACTCAACATTCGCTTGAACAGAATCCAACCACAACAGACTTCAGAATGCCAGCTGTGCACACATTCCTACAAAATTGTTGAACACCCTATTTTTGAGTATATAGAGAAGGTTGCTATAGCTGAGAGATAAAGATGCTTGCCTCTGAAGAAATGAAAGTGTGAAATGGATGGATTTCGAATTCTACATATTTAAGCATCTCCTGGTCTCAAGGGAGGTGGGACCAGTGTCTAGTCATATTGGAGATTGATAACAAAGCTAGGAGATTCTGTGTACATGCTGTGAACGTAAGAAACCCTTGGCAGTTGAAAATTGATAAAAGTAGACTGTAAGCTGTTGTCCGGACGGAATTCTAAAAAGTAATGAAATTTTTATCAAATATGCAATCTACCTTCCAACAGACATAGTATGCTGCATGAAGCAAAATCTGCAGCAGCAAAAAATAGTCTGCGAATAGTCATTGGCTACATGACATCATGCATTCACCTGTTTAACTTCCAAGTAATTCAGATAAAAAGGGAAATGATGACGTCAGAAATTTAGTAGAAACTACTTCCTATGCCAAATACATCATCTCATGTGAATGAAACTTGATCAATTACCACTGTATGTCTAAAAAAGAAGACTCTGGTAACAATTATAAGAAAGACTACAGGGTAGATGGATAGAGAATTTAGCAGACATACAACTATAACATGCGTGTATAACAGACAACACAATACACTTAAAACAATGCGAGGAAACATTAGCTCCCTATGCTTAGCACACAGATTGTAACGGAAAATTGTTTATAGAACACAATTAAGCAGTGTCTGAGTTGCAGAGTGCTAGAGCATTCACCTCTTGTGGCAAAGGTGCTGAGTTTGATATCAGTTATTTACACTTCAGTTGACCCAGCTATAAATGGGTACCTGGCTTACTGTTCAGTAAGAAAAGACAGTGAGAAAGGGAACTGGCAATCCCCCCCTCATAAAAAAAAGCTAAGATCTAGTACAACAGTTTCTAACACTTCATTCCAGACAGCAGTGTCTCCTGTTGGATTATCTCTACCTTGTACCTACATAACAACTAGAATGTGTCAGAATTAATTTATGTGCACAGGTGCACTTCCGATCATATCTGAGGGCATTTGGATGACACAACAACATCATCATGTAGCATGTCCTCTGCAAAACGTTCACACAACAGCCGATCTGTAAGACCCTCGATATCTAGCTAAAATGCCTGCCTCTGTCACCTTCAGGACCTCTGTGATGTCTTGTGTCCATCTTCTCCTCGGCCTGCCTTTGCTTCGCTTTCCAGGTACCTTACCCTCCAGCATTGTTCTCTCTAGACCATTTTGGCATTTGATGTGGCCAAAATATTTTTAGCTTTCTGGACAAGATATTATTTACTATCCAATTTTCCTTGATATCCAGTTCTTTTAGGGTATCAACATTTTTTTCTTTTAAGCTATCCATGGTAATTTGAACACATTCCTGTAGCATTTTAGTTCAAAAGTTGTAATCTTTTCTTAAATGTTTGTGTGGTTTTCCATGTTTCGCATCCGTATATTGCCACAAGTAAGACGTAAATTTGCAGGATTTTTATGTTCGTCATTTTATTAATAGTTCTGCCATAAGTTTCTCTATTGATTTAACCCCTGCATTGCCATAGCCAGCCATTCCCCTTCTGACATCAACACAAAAATCAATAATATTTTACCCGTGGATGATGTTCAATCTTATATGATGTTTGTTGAAACAGACGGATCTCACGTATCACGTGAGCAATCTGCAATACAAGAACAACAATTAGTGTTGAGAATAAGGAATCTCTGATCTGGTCTACATAACAATAAAAATACAACAAGTCTGATGCTAACTTAATGTAACGTCTATGTACTGGTTTAGAAGACTGCAGAATATACAACCAGTTTCATTTACATTTCCTTGCTCTAAAAGCTAAGCACATCCAATTTATTCTTAAATGCATTAATTGTCCCTTCGTTCACTACTTCCTGTGGCAATGCATTCGTAGCATTCACCACTCTGACTAAAATAATATTTTCTAATATCTAATCTGCACCTTTCTTTAGTTAATTTGTAACTATGCGGTCTTGTTCTTGTAGGTGGTTGTATTTTGAAAAAAAACTTGTTGTAGTCTACTTTGCCAAGAATAAAGAAAAAAAGGCAGCCAGTAAAGGGCTGGTTTATCCCGCCTCATAAAGTTGAAGAGCCAGCATAATAAAGTTTTTAATACATCATCTCTCTGAATATGTCTTTGCTAAATCTGCAATAAAACTAACTCTTTTAAAAATATAAAACATAGATATATACATCTCTCATATAACCAGTTCAGTTTTGTGAAAAAATTACCATTCTCATCTTGGAGAAGTTGACCAGGCCTTCCTCTGTGGTATTTGGAGTGCCTTCTTCGATGAATGAGAGATCTGTGAGGTACATTCCCAGATAAGGAATGCAAGGAGGATCACATCTAAAGTGGGTGAACAAATAGAATGTCTTCAGTTTTAACTAGTATGGCATAAGGAAATGCTTTATATCATATATACAAAACTATCACATTAGCCAAATATACAAGTATATTCATAGTATGAATTATGCTTATGGTGAGGGGACGGCGCTGGCTAAGTGACACAACTCACAACGTGAAGGTACTGGGTTCGCTCCCCAACACAGCACCGGCTATAACCCTGGGGAAGCAAACCCTTAGAAAATGCAGGAGGACGCAGACCCTTACATAAGATTAATGCAGAAGTTGGATGAGCACTGGGCTGACAAGTGCAAAATCAAAATATAGTTCAGCGCACCCTGCCTTGGGATATAGAGAAATAAGGCAAAATGCAAAAAAAAAAAAAAAAAAGCTTAACACTATAAGTTCAGGAAGCTAATAGATTGAACAGATGTGCGGTCAGATTTTCTCTTCGGGCCGAAATTTTGTTTCGTTTCTATGGCTATATTGTCACTTTTATACACACCAGACATCATTTCCCACTTCCATTTACTAAATACAAAACTAGCGAGGTAAGAAATTTACATCCTGTTGAAAGTTTGGTAAAGTTTACTGATATTCATACAAATTTTCAGTGTGTATTCTACTGTATTTCTTCTTCTTCGTACGCTGTCAGATGTCAACTTGAATTTGTTCGAAGAAAGCAGCAGTCATCCTGAGGCTGTCGACACTACCATAGAGCTTGTCTAGTGTTGGCACTGGTGATAGCCACATGTGCTTTCTCTGGTCCTCGTATGTCGGGCAATTTTGCAGCAGATGTTCAGTGGTCATTTTCCCTGTACCACAGGTGCATTCGTCAGTACCACCTATCTTAAGTTTATTGAATAGATGGTACCTCAGTCTGTTGTTGCCTGTGCGGAGTCTGAAGACCACGACCTGCTCTCTTCTGTTCAACTGGTAAAAGGCATCATTTTTTGTATAGCCAGTATGTTCTGTTTCCTATTTGGCCATGTATCTGGCCCTAATAAACCTTTTGGACTCTTTGTAGGTCACACTAGAATCTGGTTGTGGTAGTCTTGCACTTTCTTTTGCCAGTCTGTCTGCCTCCTCGTTGCCTTGGATGTTACAGTGGGATGGAACCCACTGTACCACTACTCTTTTTTGGTGCGGACTGCTGGCATAGTTGACAGAGTACTGCTCTTAAATCATTACGTTCTGTATTTTTCTGGCTTTTTAGTGCTGTATTTACTGTATTTAAAATGGCAACGCCCACCTCAAGTGATAGGCCTCGTAGATTGACTTCAGATCAAGCTAGAAAGACGTTTGAAGTGATTATAGGTGAAGAATCTAATTCCGATATGAACGACAGTAGTTCTGACAACAAAGTATTGTCAGATTATCATTAGAGTCTGAAATCAAACGGGACGACAATATAGATAGTGATAGTCCAACTTTGAGCACAAGACAACCAAGTAAGACAACATCAGCGACTGTGTCTGAACCAAGAAGGAAGAAAATGAGGAAGGATCGTAGCGTTGTTACCCATGGATATGGTGGCAATACTAACATGTCGGCTTGGCGATCAGTTGAAACTGGAGAGACCAACTCAAATTTTACATTTCGCCAGATTAGAAATAATATAAATCCAGTTTTCTATCAAATGGAAAATCCCCTTGAGTTTTTAAATTGTTCCTACATAATGCTGTTGTTGGCATTT
Organism: Ariolimax columbianus; assembly: GCA_036924085.1. Taxonomy (NCBI): domain Eukaryota; kingdom Metazoa; phylum Mollusca; class Gastropoda; order Stylommatophora; family Arionidae; genus Ariolimax; species Ariolimax columbianus. The sequence continues at coordinate 72,751,672 of JAVGWX010000001.1, read as the reverse complement.
TAATAGCAAGCATAAATGCAAATTCTGCAAAGATTATTGAAGCCAATAACCCACCAAGGAAGTACTCTACATTTGCTTCATGGACACCACTATCACATTATGAATGGCTCAAGTTCACAGCTATGATGATCGCCATGAGAATTGATCCAAGACCCAAAATAAAAGACCACTGGCATACTGTAAGAAATTATTATACACCATGGTTCCATGAAATGTTTTCGAGAAACAGTTTCCAGTGTATTTTTCACAGCATGCTACATGTTTGTGAAACAGAGTCACAAGATCAAGTCAAGATTGAGCTATTTGTGGATCTGTTACTGACAAGATTTCAGAGTGCTTGCTACCGTTTTGAGAATGTGTGCATTGATGAAATGGTTATTGGATGGAAAGGGAGATTGAAGTACAAGCAGTACAATGCCAGTAAGCCACACAAGTACCACATCAAGACATTTGGACTTTGTGATTCCGCCACGGGCTATGTATTCAATTAAAAAATTTATTTTGATAAGAATACTGTCTATAATCCGGATGTTGATCCCAGCTCCGCACATGTGAAAGTTTTCAGCACTCTTTTGAAGCTGTTGAGACATGGACATCATATTTTTGCAGACAGATTTTATTCTTCCAGGGCTGTAATTGATTATCTGCTTTCGCACAATTACAATTATACAGGAACACTAAATGTCAACCGCGTCAGCTTTCCCCCTGAAATAAAGACGTTGAAGCTTGAACACCAAGAGATGAAGTGGTTTTTGGACTCGGTGGACAAAACATAGTGGATAAAACATTATGCGTTCCCTGGAAGAATAAAAAGGCAAAGAAGCCCTGCATACTTGTTTCCACAAAAGCCACAGTATCAACAGTTGAGAAGGGTACCTGGAATAAAATAACAAAAAGCCACAGGTAGTTGATGACTACAATATGAGCATGAATGGCTGTGATCGGATGGATCAAATGGTTGACTATTATGGCATGGACAACCGTAAAACCCGAAAGTGGTTGAAAAAAAATTTACCATTGGGTTATTGAGATAACCCAGATCAATGCCCACATTATTTACAGTTTGTGCCAGGAAGGTGATAGAAAAAAAGAAGCTCACACTTCAAGATTTAAAACAGCGGCTAATTGAGGATCTGGTCATTGAAGCTGACACCTGATGGACTGATAAATTGTCCATCAAAAAACTTCAAACATTCCATGAAAGGAACAGAAGTGGAAAGGACAATTGGCACTAGACATCTTGTGGAATTTGTTGGGAAAGACAGAGATTGTGTTCACTGCAGCAAAGGCCGTAGTAAAGGGCGTTGAAGATCTAGCTATGTGTGTACAGGCTGCACAGGCAGACCTCACTTTTGCCCTAAAAATTGCTTTCTGGCTTTCCATAAGCAAAACAGCTAGCTTGATCTGATTAGTTTCAATGAAATAGCATGTAGTTTTGATAGCTAGTGGACTTGTGGACTTTAAATTATTATTGTGTGAATATTTCACTTGAATCATTATTGTCTGCAGCTTTGTGATATTTTTTCTGGATATGGATATAGCAGTTCAACAACAAGGTAAGACACTTTGTACTACTGTCTCATCATATTCTTATTTGAGTACCAATTTTATAATGCATAACCATACAAGAAAACATGTTTACATTGGCAATTTTATATGTCAAACAATTAAATTTTCACTGAAATCATTTATAGATAATAAAATTATGTGGCATAACTAAAATATTTTTAATTTAAAACATTTATACATTATAAACAGCAATCTACACCATTTGTCATCATTTTCATATCTAACAAGATGAGAATTTTGTACACAAACATCACAAATATATGTTATGATGTGTTTTGAAACGCAATGTTTTTTTTTTTAGCCTTATGACCTACTTTTGCATTCTGAGAAAGTTTTTATTTTCCATTGATTTTATAGCAACAAATTAATGTTTGGTACTGAAAGTGTTAAGGAACAAAAAGTGTTTAAAATATAATACGGGGATTACTATGACTGACATGTAGGATGCTAGCCTCTCAAGAAGCAAAATCGTGAAAAGATGGATGTTTGAGTCCTGTCAAACACACCCTGGTCTTAAAGGCATGAGAGATTTGACACTTAGTCCTATTAAAGATGGACGATAACTCAGAGGTCAAAGGTATATGCTGTGTGCATAAAAGAACCCTCTGCAGTTGAAAATAGAAAAGAGCAGACTGTTGGCCACTGTTCAGGCAAAAACAAACCAATCACCTGTTTATCTGCACATTCAATTGCCAACTTATTCAAAAGGACTATGACCCCCTAAAGGGTAGAAAAGTAGAAATTAACACAGGTCACCATGGCACCTAGCAATGTTGCTGTAGTGCCTAATATTTCAAGATTGGTGTTTTATTGACTCAGTTTCCCCCATTGTGTATATCCATTAGTTTTAACCCTTCGAGCCCGTGACACTGACGCACTGGTGTGTGTAAATACACCCTTCCTTGAGTCACTCATGGTTTGGTATGACGGGTTGGACTATTACTCTAAGACATGTTTCGAGCCATACTGCTTTTGATTTTGGCCATAATACCGTGACATCTACATAATACACACATTTCCAGAGATAACAGAAATGGCGGCATCCAAAAAATAGGAAATTTTGCAGATGAATTTGGTGATGAAAATTAGTTTTGAAAATTCTGGAAATGGCCATTCAAAAAGACTAAGAACAAGCCATTGAAAGTATTATTAAGGATTTGAAGGCCGATAAATTTAATTTAGATGGTTTTTATTCTGAAAAGAACAATTGACTATTTGAATGACAACATGTCAAATAGAGACGAGTTCAAGCCCGCTCGACCTCATACGGCTCAACGCTCTATATGCCATCTGCAGCAACTCGGCTGGGAAGTATTCCCACGTCCAGCTTACAGCCCAGACCTTGCTCCAAGCTATTTCCACCTGTTTGGACCCCTAAAAGAATCCCTGGGAGATCAGCATTTCAGCAGTGATAACAAAGGGAAACAGGCTGTCCTGGATTGGTTCAGACATACTGACAAATCCTTCTACTATGAAGCTTTTCAAGCATTACTTAAATGCTGGGATAAATGCATAAACGTTTCAGCAGATAATATCGAAAAATACATGGCATTTTGACTACTAAAAAAAACAGGATAGATTTGACTTGAATGCCCTCATGCAATTGTACATTTAGAATTAATATTTTCACTAACACAACACGCAGACCCTCATATGCTGCACAACCCTACCCTACGAGGAACCTTTCAACTAGAACTATGCCGGGCTCCTATATTTATCTAGCGCGTAGAATCTAAAGAAATGTGTCACTCCCTGACTAAGTGAGATTTAATATGAATCAATGCTACTTCATTAATCAAGATTAAAAACTTAGCTTCGATACTCTTCTATCTACTTATCAGTTCAGTTCAGTTCATCCCGTAACCCATCAGGTCGTTGGGGCACACATGAAGACATGAAAATCCCACGCCAGCTCTCTCTGTCTGTCGCCACCTGACGTATCTCACCGTGACGAAGGCCTGACCACTCAGCGATGTTGTCCACCCATCTCTTCATTGGACGTCCTCGCCCTCTCTGTCCCGGTACAGATCCAAAGAGTATCGAGTTGGGAATTCCGTTGGACCTCGCGACGTGCCCGCACCAGGCCATCTTTCGTCTTTTGATAGTTGTGAACATCAAAAGGACCAATAGCGTCTTTAACTCTCTGACGGATGTCTACGTTCGTGACACGATCCTTATGTGTAACATTTAGGAGTTTTCTATTGCACCGCGTTTCCATTGCACGTATTCTGCCCTGGATTTCTGCTGTAATGGTCCAGGTCTCGCAGGCATACAGAAATATTGACAGTACCAAAGAGTGCAGTAGTCTGACTTTTATGCCGAGGGCGAGGCGCTTGTTGTTTGTGCTATTCTTGCAATTACCTCTGGCTTCGAACCCTCTTCGCTGATCAACGATCCAAGATATTTGAAACGTTTCACCACCTCATGTACCTGCCCATTTGCCTCTATGACAGATTGAAACCCTGCAACGTTATTGGTCATGAGCTTTGGTTTATCAGCATTTATTTCCATACCAAAACTCAGGGCCGTTCTATCCATCTACCAATCAACTCCTGGAGTTCCCTCTACTTATGCTGCTAGAAATTGTTGGGAGGTACAATCTTCTTCCATGTGCCATCTCTTGTGGTCAATATTATTTTCAATTCATGTCTCTGTAGTGTTTCTCTAACACTGATGATCCATTGCTTTCATGGTCTCACCTTGACGCACCTGCTGTCTGATGTTATAGGCTCATGTTTGAGACAATTTTCTAATAATGCAATGTGATCGTTCATTTTACATATTACTTTGTCTAGTACAATCTAGGGCATGGTGTGGTTCTCTTTCATTGTGCCATTTCATGCTGCCCTGTAGTCAGAGATCCAACAGTCAAGGGCTTGTAAGCGAATACAACAGAGATGTCTGTTGAAATCAACTGCATTTTTGGGCCACATGTCTAACAAATAAGAACTTTGAAAAGAATAATCTTTACTGTTTCTTGTGGATTTTATTCACTGCTAAAGTTGGGAAGGAAGACTAACGTTTGGTCAGGCAAAATATACTGATCAGACATGTTAGTCAGGGTCAGACAAAACATACTGGCCAAGATCATTACCTTGGCTTCGTCGTAGGCCTTCTTGGAAACAGGATGTTTTCATAGTAGCCTGGCTAACGAGGTGAGAGATCTATGTGATCTCCATAGTAGTGAGCGACATGCAGATGAAGCCAAACATAGCACAACCACTTGGAGGTTGTGAGGAAAGCTGCCACTTAACTTTGTTTTCAAGGTGCACAAAAAAGTAAACATACTCATTGTTTGCATTCGAAACAACAACTGTTAAAGTTTCATTTGGTGTTTGCATGCTTTAATTTTATAGTCTTTTTCAAATGTAGCGGACCCTCACCTGTGTAATGCATCTCTCATGTTCTTAAAACGACCCTCTGATGATACTAGTGTCTGTAGTCTATCAATCATTTGTTTGGTCTGAAATATGAAGAATTAACATGAAAGTTAATTATATTTCTTGTTTGTCTGCATCTGTGTGTTAATGAGGTATAAATGGAGTGAAATTAATAGTCAGAACGTAACCTGTAAGTGATAACTAAGGAGGGTTGAGGATGGGGCTGCCTACCCCATCCTGTAAAAAATATAAGCCACATGAAAGCAGATGGGAAGACTTCTTCATCCAATGGTAGACATGATGAGTGTGTGCTCTAATCTTCTTCATCCAATGGTAGACATGATGAGTGTGTGCTCTAATCTTCTTCATCCAATGATAGACATGATAAGTGTGTGGTCTAATCTTCATCATCCAATGGTAAACATGATATGTGTGTGCTCTAATCTTCATCATCCAATGGTAAACATGATGAGTGTGTGCTCTAATCTTTATCATCCAATGATAGACATGATGAGTGTGTGCTCTAATCTTCATCATCCAATGGTAAACATGATATGTGTGTGCTCTAATCTTCAGCATCCTATATCTCTTTTATGTGTCCCTGTACTAAGAGTGCTTTGAGATGTTAAAGCATTTTCCTCTATATGCAAAACTGATAGGATATGATGTTTCAGTTATTACATGCTCCAAACCACTCACCTGTTCAAGTAACTAACTCAAGGATAATAATAAGTCTACATGACTATATATAAAAATGTCAGAATGGCAAGGCAGTTAATGTACACTAGCAATAGAAAGGCAGAGAACAGAGTGTAATAATGGTGACTAACATCAGGATGGTAGAGAATAGATAGTGCAATAATGTTGACTAACATCAGGATGGCAGAGAATAGATAGTGTAATAATGTTAACTAACATCAGGATGGCAGAGAATAGATAGTGTAATAATGTTGACTAACATCAGGATGGCAGAGAATAGATAGTGTATTCATGGAAACAATATGATGGTCTCTGACCACTCTGCCCTTCACTGACCAAAGATTTAAGAAGTGAAAGCGGTTTGTTGCTGCCCTTAAAGACACCAAGAAGCATGATGGTCTCTGACCACTTTGCCACTCACTGACCAAAGATGAAGAATGTAATGAGAAAAGAAAAGCTGGCCACCTCACTTCAGAAAACAGAGGCCAACTGTAATGAATTCTCTAACACTCCATCTCTAATGACAGTGTTTGCTTTGACCTTATTCTTACCTTCACCACACCGCCATCACTACGCGACGACTGAAAAAAATTCTAGTTTTTTTTCCAGCCACTGTCATTGTATGAAGACCTACGCTTATTGACTTTGTATTTCATGTATAAACATCAGGGTTAATGATACAGAAACGGCTGAACATACAGTATTTGAATTTAAATACTCTCACTTCCATCTTCTTTGAAAATACAGGAAACTAGCTTGCAATATTTTATAGAAAATTTTGAAACTATATATTCTCTTTTCCATTTGGATTAGAAGATTCGTCCATTATTGAGGATGATGAAGTCAAGTTGTTTGTAATAGACCTTTCTGAGGTACATCTGTTTAGATTGTTTATGTGGATGTAATAAATGTGCCTGTAGTGGAAACTAACAGATATGTCAATCTTGCAAAAGAACACTTTCCGTCCTTTGTGGTAATTTTCAAATTTGACACACACGAACTGCACCAAGAATAGGCAAGTCTAAATGTTTGCGTTGTTTTGCAACATTTTCACCTTGTATCTCAGAAACTAGCGCGCGCACGCTCACACACACACAACACAACACAAAAACAATAATACCAACAAGTCCTTTATTAATTTATGTCTCTTAACACATACAAATCATCTTTAGACCAACAAATAAAAAAGGTTACAGGCTCTCAAAGTCAACACCCATAGTAAAACTAGACGTCCTGAAAAATAATGCAGCTGCAAAGGAAATTGTATCAGTTGTTAATGTGGTGTGGTAATGCAAGACGAATTAGGTACACCGCTATGTAATGAAAAGCAAGCTAGGACTCCCTAAAGATGCATACATACTCCAAGTATTCTGACCTGTTTTAAGAGCTTCTCCCATGTTTTCTTGAGCCTGTACACAGAGCTATTTACAAATGCTGCACAGATCTGCAGCACACCATTGTAGTTGTGCATGCAGCGGCAGATGTCAGCTATGGCTGCCCACTTCTCAATGCATGCCACTCTGTCTTGCATGTTTGATCTGCTCACAATTTCAGACACAACCAAGCGACTCACCTACAGGGAAATGTTGAGTGACAAATCTTATAAAATAATCACTTAATAAACACATACATGTTGGGATACAAAGTTGACTAAATAAATTCATGTTGGGAGACAAAGTTGATTAAATAAATACATGTTGGGAGACAAAGTTGATTAAATAAATACATGTTGGGATACAAAGTTGACTAAATAAATACATGTTGGGAGACAAAGTTGATTAAATAAATACATGTTGGGAGACAAAGTTGATTAAATAAATACATGTTGGGAGACAAAGTTGATTAAATAAATACATGTTGGGAGACAAAGTTGATTAAATAAATTCATGTTGTAAGACAAAACTGACTAAATAAATACGTTTTGGAAAACAAAGTTGATTAAATAAGCACATGTTGGGTGACAAAGTTGATTAAATAAACTTGTTCTTTCGCCCTCCGCCAACTATCCATAAAGGATATCTGTGGGAACGCAACCATCTTCCATGCAACAAAAGTGACCAAACCACCATAGTTTTCACTGCAGAAGCAGTGTGTACATGCTTTAGAGACAGGTGCAAGAGTGTGCCTCTCCATTTGTAACTGTCCCTTCATGTAATTCCAAGAATGTATTACATGTGCAGATTGTGAAAGGTGTTAAGCCTGTGCACTTGTTTAGCACAGGTTGTCCAAGTTTCTAACAAGGATGCAGTATGATCAGTTTGCAGCGAAGTCATACTACATGGAGGTTTCAGGGCTACGAGGAAGAGGTTAACCCTGGTGATGATGGATAGAGGGAATCAAAGAAACAGTTCAAAAGCTCAACATGTCTGAAGCACACGCCTCCCACCTAGCGCAAACCACAAGTCTACGCATACCTCCTCTCTGCATCAAGGCAACAGCAGTAGAACAAAAGAAGAAGACCTCCATGTTTAGCTACCATATAATAGTAACATGCTGACAAAACACACATTGCAAACCATGGCTTTGATTTTAATTGTAAGTTTCTGGTTTTCCCCGGCACACATTGTGAGACGAGCAAATGTAGTAGCAGCTCTACCAACCAATGCAGCTGCCTATTTCTGGGTCTAGAGAGAGCTTGCGTACATGACATAACCTTCTGTGTGAGGTTGAGGCAGTGATTTCATCTTGCAGGTGTCAGTCTGAGACCTCTTTAGCAAGGGTAGTAACCGTATCAGACTCCTCATCTTGACTTCGGAATGAGTGGATAGCAGATATAAAGGTTTCAAACAATGGGGGAGTGTTGTATGGATCTCTTGTTGTGGCCATGCTTGGGTTCATGACAATAAAAGAGCTGACGTCCTCATCTCGCCGGCACTCATTGCGGAAAATTTGGATTTTTTGTGACGTTTTGAGGTCTATGAATGACTTTCTTGGATGTTAACACGGCAATGAACAAATTGGCAATCTAGAGACTACAGAGTTTTGAAATTAAATGTGGGTTGAGCAGGGAGAGAAACCTGAGAGGATGAAGCAACAGTTTGTATCACCAGTGGGCTATTGGAACTATCAGTATCTACACTCCTTACAATTTTCTGAGGGATACTGAGAAACTATCGGTCTGCCCGGAGTATAGTAGCATCAATCCTTGCCTCTTTACAATCTCACCTGATCGGGACAGATCAGTTGTCATCTGATGGTTTTGAAATCGACATCTAACACTTGTGTTCCACTGTCTCGTAGCTTTGATAATTAGGTTCATGAAATAACCGTGAGAATGATAGCATTTCCATCGCACATGCAGCTTTTGTTTAATGAATTTTGTTTTCCCCGTTTCATCTGTATTTATGTGTCTTGTGAATTTTTAAACTTGTGTCATTCTTCAAAATATATTTGAGTCAAGAAAATATTTATAAATTAATTCAGGTCAACAATCTCGCATCTTGATTACATGTGGATACTCAATGCGTCTGATTTAGAGCTGACAGGGATACAGAAGAAGTAAAAATAATAACAACTAAGTAGTATTTCCCCCTCCACAATAACTATATTTAACACTTCATACTAATATATATTTTGTTAATGAATACTCCATGTTACAGATAACTTAACTATGTGTCGCTAGATCTATTAATCATCTTTTTTAGCTTAATTTATTTAATATTAAATAATTTCATTTTGAAAAAAACAAACATTTCTTCTATATTAGTCCTGAAAAGGATGTTTGTGACGTTGTGTTGTAATTTACAACTGGACAGCGATATCATTCCCTTTTGACTCAACACATCCAATACAGTATTTTTGGGACCTGGTCTTCCCTAATGTCTTAGCCAGGCTGCATGGTCAGTCTATTTCTAGGGTCATCCCTTTAAGGCAAAAGATGGGCTTGGTCAGTTATGGGTAATGGATTTTGATGTAAGTAGTCAACTATGAGTCACTGACTGCTGTCAGCTCATACACTGCTGCATCTTTAGCCCCAAATAACTATTTGACATACAGAATTATGACTGTTGCTGTGAACTGTTAAGACACATATCTAGTAAATTAGGCTAGATTGTAACGGGTTAACAGAACAGAACAAAGCATATCAGGTTAATGGTGAGAGTATTTATCTGACAAATAGATGTGCTGACCAGAAGCTGACAATAAAATACTGACCTCATTAAATCTTTTACTGACATGCAGAACATGTTGGGCTTTATGGCATTTGTTTGGTTTCATCCAGGCCTGGCTCAGAAATTCTCTGAAAACATAATAGGGATAAAGAGATAATTTTATTTCCTCAAATACTGATTTTATCATTCTGTGTACTAAATAATGAATTAAAATTAGTATATAATGGCCATGTTTGAATTTTGCATTCTATGTGCTAAAATTCTATATATAACATGAGGTGCTAGCTCATTTATACTACTCAGAATATTAATTCTTTTGAGATCACCATAATTGCAGTTTTTTTTCCATTTTTGAAAGCCTTTCTGTTGTTAAATTCTTATATATGGAAGGAGTTTAGTGTGAAACCATGTACTGAACACATATATAAAAGTAAACCTAATTAAAATTTAAACCCAAGTTATCCTCACGCTGTCAAGATTACTGTGTGAATGGTTAGAATGTATTCAATGAAGGAATGTTATTGATTCTGGGATGCACTAGAGATACCCTGATCTTAAAGATGCAGTACATGCACAGACTTCTGTCTGTGACATTCAGATATAAATTGGCACATACCAAAGCCTATATGCAGGTAACCACAAATAGGCGCCACCCACAGCACAGTAACACCTTAGACATCAAGGGATCAACAGAGAAGCGTTATGGATGGCACAGGCAGATAGAACAACTGGATAAGTGACCACAGTTGAAACGATAGTCAAAGGAGAAGAATGGGTCCACACTGATAGAATGACAGATTACCACAGAGTCATCAAAACAGGCAGGGAATGCAGAGAGTGGTGCAGCGGAAGGTCAGAGCTCGAGGTTAGCCAGCTGATAAATGATAACATGAAATATAGTGATGCCATTAGTTATACTGATGGGTCAATGCTACGAAGTGAGATATCTAGTCGGGGCTTCTCAGCTAAAGTGAGAGGGCAAGTCATCACTGAGCAGAGCAGTTTACAGAATAGCAACATCCAGTATACAGATGAAAGCAGTGACTGCAGCTATGAGATGGGTATCTTGGACCTCTTCAACAGGGGCAGTCATCGTTTCAGACTCCAAATCCCTGCTTCGGAAGGTACAGGTGGGCTGGCTAAAGCATAAGTGGATGGCAGCTGTAGAGGCATCAAACCAGAAGAGGCTGGTGTGGATCCACTGAAAGAGTTGACATCCTGGCTTCACTAGCACCAATTTCGAGTACACTAGATATGAATAGAGTGACATTTTGAAGTCTATCAAGGACTGCCTGCTAGATGACGACACCGCATTAGATGAATCAACAATTCACAGACTTCAGATCTTTGATACAGAACAAGGTTTGAACTGACTGTAGCGCAAGAGGGGATGGAGCGTCTGTACAACCACATGAGCTGTAAGAACCATAAGTATCTTCATCCTTCGCCATTTATTGACAGAGACTGAGCACCAATAAGTATGCCAGGAGTTGCAGTGAAACCGATTCTTATAAACAGAACAGAACCCAAAGTTGAATTAAAATGTCAATTTTTTAATCATACATTTTCAGGTGTTCAGTTCAGCGCAGTTGTCCATCTACTTGTGTCTGTGAGTATTGAAGGAAGCTTGGGTCAAGTTGGTTGAGCTCATGTTGTTGAAGGATTACTCTTATGTCATCTATCCATTGTCTGTGAGATCTCCCTTGTGCCCTGTTGCTGGAACCTGTTGTGTTGTAACTGTGCAGCGGAAGTAGACCAGGCTGCATTTTCATGAGATGACGAAACCAACATATTTTCTGTCTTGAAATGTATTCAACGAGGGATAGTTCCCACCATATTTCAAATGTCTTCATTTCTTATTCTATCTGTTCTGGTGACACCATGATCTTTCTTAGACATTTAATTTCACATGTTATTTTTTCTCCTGGGCCTTGGATAAGTGGCAAGTCTGACATTGTAGCACAGAGTTGGTATAAATACACTATTTATCAGTTCTTGTTTAGTTAACAAGTTGATGTTTAAGAAGTGACAACAATGATAAAAGTCCACCATCATTATCAACTGCCATCTCCAAAACGGAGGTTGATGGTAATGGATCTCTATCTGTCTCTGTCTTGCACCAGGCTGGTACACACAGTCAAACTGTGTCCTGACTACATCCTGATGTTGTCTATCTATTGGTTTCTCTACCGTCCTTTGGCTCTCCTGCCCTCTACTATGGCCTCCAAAATAAACTTTAGCAGACTGTCACGATGCTTGACATGACGAAAATATTTTATTTTTCTGCTTTTCATTTCCTTCAGAAGTGTCTTTTCCGCCTCTAGTTGTTCCAGAACCTCATTATTGGTTGCCCGATCTTTCCAAGAAACTCGTCCAGGTTTTCTGAATACCCATATTTCAAATTCCTTAATGCACCACCATTTTCTTTGACAGGGTCCAGATTTCTACTCCATACAGTGAAACTGAATGCACAAAGCATTTAATTAATCTAATTTTTAAGATCTGAGATATCTACTTTGACAGAAGTGTATCTCTCATGCTGTTAAAAGTATTTTTGGCCATTGTAATTCTTTTAATGATATCCCTTTCGCACTTGCCATCAGCTGAAATGAGTTGGCCAAGGTATACATGGCTTGACAACTTGTTCCAGAATTTCTCCATTTATGTAGATGAAAGCAATTGGACTTTCTTTCCTTTTGGTGAACACAACAACTTCAAACCCATATTTCTGACTTTTTCTAGTTAACCTATCCATTAAGTTCTGCAGATGTACTGGATCATCTGCTATTAACATTGTATCATCAGCATATGACACTATTAATACTATGTTGTCCTATATTCAATCCAGGCATGTCATCTATATCTTTGAAAATCTGTTTTGCGTATGCATTAAACAAGCAAGGAGAGAGCACCCCTTTTTTAATAATTATACTAGGTGATGACTCATCTTTAGTTCTCAAACATACTGATTGATCCCAATACAAGTTTGTGATAAGTTTTATATCCTTATCATCTAGACTGATATCCTCCAGACATCTTATTAACTGGTCATACTTTACATTATCAAACGCTTTAGTGTAATCAATGAAGCAAGCATATATGCCCTTTTGCATCGCCATGTATTTTTCTACAATCATTCTCATACAGTACAATTATTTATGGTCAGTTTATTACAAATTGTGATATGAGATTTGAAAGTCTACCCCTTTATTGCAATGGAAGTTTGGCTTCAAGACCATAGAAATGATTTATTATTTTATCAGTTCAATGATCAAGCATCTGGATTAATCGTGGATATTCTTAGTTAGTTAGTTGTCCATCGCAAGTGAAGATGGCAACAGCGTCAGACGTGTTTATTCAGATAAGACTGCATATCTGTACAGTCCAATCTGAGCGTGACAAACTCTACCGCACGTAAGGCACACATGAACAGCATTTGTGATTGGGCAGTCCTGCAATCTTTCCTATCGTGCAGCTCGCTTTTCCTGTGCCTCCGTAATGATATTCTGCTGTCCAAGCACCATGTGTGATGGCAGTGCACCAGGCTGGGCGGTTTGGAGCAAGCAGCTCTCAGGCAGCAACAACTGAATTTCACCATGATTTTCCGGAGTCCGTTCCTGTTAATAGTGTCAAACGCCTTTGTCAGGTTAAAAAAAAAGTCGTGTACAGATCACAATGCTTTTCCTGACATTTCTTTTGGATTAGATGAGCTGCAAAAACCATGTCAACCGTCCCGCGACCAGCTCGGAAACCACATTGACTGTCTGGGAGATGGGTTGTTAAGCGGTTGAGCAAGGCTCGAGCTAGAACGTTTCCAGCGATCAACAAGAGGAAGATTCCCCCGTAGTTATCACAAGATTGATTATTGTCCTTGTGCTTGTACATGTGGAACATGGTGGTATCTTTCAGTTCCTGCGGCATATGACCTGTGTCCCAAATTGAGAAAAAGAGGTCCGTTAGCTTTGTGTAGCAGTACAGGGTCTCCTGCTTTGTAGAGCTCAGCAGGAATAGCGTCTGACATGGGTGCTTTGCCACTAAACATTAAGCTGATTGCTTTCCCGATTCAAACTTTGACTGGGACACATAATACAAAAGGTAGGTACATAGAAATTTACAGCTACATCTGTGAAACACACAATGGGGTAAGTACAAACAAAAAAATTATCATTTTTATTTTGAATACTTCATGTCATAGATAGTTTAATTATGTGTCTCACAATGTTTAGAACAAAATTTTGGCTCAATTTGTTCAATGACAATTAATTCTATTTTGAATAAAACTTTCACGAACCGAATTCAGTCATTTTTGCCAAAATTGAAAGACACAAATCTGCAAAATTAGCCTGGACTGAAAAAGGTTAACTGCTTAATATGTTTTTCCTCCTGTGTGCCACAAGTAAATATGAGGCATAATGGAAGTTTGACAATCTTTAATAAAACTCATTCTTTCACTGAACTACAAATGGAATACTCACTCGCTTCTTATTGCAATAAAAATTTTATGGTCGAGGTATGTCAGTTGTTCTGCAATGTCTAGTGCAGATAAGGTATCCAGGTTATCTTTCGATGGTGACTGTGGAAGAGAGATTGAATTGTGAACATGAACGCAGATAATACAGTAAATAAGTTTTAGTAAGTTTTAATAATGCATAAATTAAAAAGACAACCACATATATTTTGACCAAAATATCTTCATCAGGAATGAAGAACAATATAAATAAGAAAAACTAACTAATTCCAACAAAAGAATGGAAACAGGTAAAGAAATGTACATGAATAACATTGTGAATGAGATCAACAAAGGGGACAAGCAGGATCAAGCAAATGTGACCTAGAACTTGGTCAGTGACAAAAAAAAGTGCAAGTACTGGACAGAAACAACAAAATCAGAATAGGTGGTTAGGAAAGATTGAAAGGAACATAGAGAAGTTAACAGAGAAATGGGTTTCCCAGAATCTGACAGTTATTCTTTCTTAATTCCATGCCAATTGTAACGATGTAAGGAGATGCATACTCATGTTACAAAATCATTACTATGAATCCACCACTACAAATACTTGAATGCATGCTTCCTGAAAAAGGGTTCAGTAAAATCATTGACCAGGATTAAAAAAATGACAGTTGTTGAAATAGATAATGCAGTAAGACTTAGTTAAACAAAAGTATTAGAATTTTGGACAAACAAACTGAACATCATAAAAGTGTTTGCCACTGAATTCCTCGTCTGCTGAAATGTGAGCAGAAGCAAAAATATGAATGAACACTACAACACTAGTAATATCAAATCAAAAATATAGCTAATTAGTAAATCTTTTCTAACTCACAAATCGTTTCTATCTTTCACTAACACTTCTAGTTAGTCCCACATCTAACCAAATTTCCGCCATATTTACAACTTTTTTTCCTTTTCAAAGTGTGCCTGGGTGGCTCTATACTCTTGTTCTTTGGGGTCCAGAAAAAAAAGACTGACGGTAACACTGTTTGGTGTTCTCCACATTATGTCCTGATACACTGGGGATTGACCTATTCGTTCCAGAAGCTCTACATTAGTCCTGTTTTCCGGGCAAACACCTATTAATGAAAGACTGAACATTTCTGGAACCTGTTTTCATCATGCGCAATGCACACACTGAGATGAAAAATTCCACAAATTCTAATTATGGTTTAAGACAAAATTCGTGCAGTGAAATTAGAAAACAATTTTTTTTACATTTAGTGAAATTAATGTAAATTTAAAGGATTCTTCTTGCAAAATATATTTTACCTGTAGCGCAATTTAAGGGTAAACATAGTTTCATGGAATAAACTGCTTTGTGGAAAGAAGTGTTAGAGACTTCATTGCATGAGGTCACAACTTGTTTATAACTTAACTTAACGTCTTTATACTGGTTTAGAAGACCCTTCAGAGTCTGTTTACAACTAGTTACATTTACATCACCTTGCTCTAAAAGCTATGCGCATCCAGTTTATTCTTAAATGCATTAACTGTCCCTGCCTCCACTACCTCCCCTGGCAATGCATTCCAAGCAGACACCACTCTCTGACTAAAAAAATATTTTCTAATATCTAATCTGGACCTCTCTTTAGTCAGCTTGTAGCTATGCCCTCGTGTTATTGTGGGTGGCTGTATTTTAAAAAACTTGTTATAGTCTAATTTATCCATTCCTCTGATCATCTTATAAACCCGTATTAAGTCACCACGAATTCTTCTCTCTTCGAGACACTGTAGGCCGGTTTTTCTGAGTCGTTCCTCATAACTGTAATTCTGGAATCCCAATATCATCTTTGTCGCTCTTTTTTGTATTCTTTCCAGCATGTTTATATCCCCTCTATGATAAGGACTCCACACCTGTACACAGTACTCCAATCTAGGTCTAACTAAAGCTTTATACAGTTTGACGATTCGGTGAAAAGTTAGTGCTCTACCGATACACCAATCACATGTGTAATGTACCCTAGTTATTAGTTGACCTGTACTTCTACAGGGGCGGATGTCCATGTGCAGGTCCCAGCTCTGGTATTAGCTGGATATAGCCGAGAGGAGGATTTTCTGCTTAGCGGGCTAGGCTCGAGCAGCTTATTACTCTGCTGTGTTGGGACAAGTGTCGCGGAAGGTGGTTAACAGATATGCGAGACCATCTTAATGGACTCAAACACTAGAGCAAAGTAGACCAGTTGCCTCTTAGACTCCATCTATGATGCTCTTAACAAACCACCTAACCATGGCCGGTGTTATGCCCTGTCACACAGTTAGTTGCCTCTTACAACATGATCCCTGTGGAGCAGTGGTGTTATTCTTGTCCTTGTCATACACAAAAACCCTGGCAGACCTCTTGGATTGCAATGCATGATGTAGATAAATACAGATTTATTACTTACAGAAGGAGGCATTAGTAGCTGAGTGAGGTCAACCCATTTTTCAACAGTGGGTTCCTTGCTGATTGTACGGAGAATAGAGGCTGCAGCTTTGTGTTCTGCAGGCAGGAGGGTGTTGTTCACCACCATCTCTTCCAGTAGGTCTATCACCTGAGCCTTGAGATCCGGGTCAGATTCAAAGTCCTGTTGACAGGCATCAATATCAAGTTGAGACACTTTTGATAGATATATAATTAACCAAAGCTGAGACACTCGTTATAGTGTAACAGATTCATGTGTCAGGGACACTGTATGTGAAATGACATAGATGGAACATAGGAGTTGGGACTTTCAACTTAGACTTGGGGAGATGAAATTAGCTGAGAAAACAATAGGATATTTCAGCACAGATGGGGATAGTTCAAACAAAGGTCCTGCTAGTGGTGCATGAATTGACAAGGACAAGTTTTGGTTAGCAACTCAAGCAGGGGTGTGGAAATGTTTATTGCAGGAAGTTGGAAACGTGTCAAAGATGGTTGGGTGGGGGGGGGGGGGGGGGGGGGGGGGGGGGTGGGGTGGTGGGTGGGGGGGGGGGTGGTGTGGGTTACTGGACCAGCCCATTTTCTATGATAGCTAGAGACACAAATAGGGGATAGAGGAGTTTGATTGACATAGGAAGTTGGGGACAAACTGTCACAGTCAGATCGACAGGGGTGTCAAGATGACCAGCATAGAGAACCAAGTTGAGTGGGAGGAACTTGTTAGACTGACAAGTGTTGCAGGCACAATAGTGATTTGAGTGGCACACTGGGAAATGGGGTAGGAACAGAAGTACCTCGTGATCAGCGGCCATGTTGTTTAGGGTGGTGCCTAAGGGGCCAATAAAAGAAGATGCGGGACTACTTTCAAGCAGAGCTGACTGGGAGGTTATCCCCTGGGAGTTTTATGGGCATTGCACTATTGTCTAATTGAATAGATGGTGAGCCAACTTTAGTGACACGAGAAAGAAATCTTATCACTTCGAGTGAGAAGGTTTGTATGATAAAGGTGTGCAAACACCTGGGATACAATTCTAAAAAGAGTGGTCATAAGGTGTTGCACACACCTGGGATACAATCCCAAAGAAAACACGGAAGTAAGGTCTTGCTAACACCTGGTTTATAATCCTGAAGAGAGTGGTCATAAGAAGTTGTAAACACCTGGGATACAATCCCAAAAAGAGTGGTTGTAAGGTGTTGTAAGCACCTGGGATGTAATCCAAAGAGAGTGGTCGTAAGGTGTTGCAAACACCTGGGATACAATCTTGAAGAGAATGGCAACAAACTGACTCAGTTCAGTTCAGGCAGGTCGTAAGTAGCTCCGCCAGAGCAAGAACCAAACGCTTGGGAATCCTTTAGTTCCACAGCGCAATTCCGACCACAGAAGGGAGCAGACCGTCAGGGAACAGCCTAATAAGCAGCTGCTGAAGTGCACTACGTGACCAAGAGATTAGATAGTTTAGGTCTAGGTGAAATTGTTAGATAACAAAAGAAGATAGAAGACAGAACTGGGTGTTAGATCTAGAGGTTCCATTCAAGCTCATGCTAACAACCTCTGAGTTAGAAAGATTTAGTCATAGTTAGTTTGGAATGATAAAGTTGTAAATGACTAGATTTGTAATAAATAAATGACCTTATGTTTTATTATTCACATAATTCTGAGTATTTTCTATGTTGATGTTGTGATATAAGCCAGTATACGTCAGAGAAAGTGTGAGTGAAAGACAGATAGTAAGAAGGATAACACAGTAACATATAGGTTCATTTGAAACCTCAGAACAGGACACAACCGACTCCGCAGCCACATGTACACAAAATCGACGATTGACAACTCAGCTGCGTGTACATGTGGACAGGCACCCCATACTATAGAGCACATACAACAGCACTGCCCCAAATATAATATACAGAGAAAATCCTAATGGCCCATAGAAACAACACTGGAAGAGAAACTTTATGGACCTATATGTGAAATACAAAAGACACTGAAATTTATACAAGAGACATTGCAGATATAGACAATATATTCAAGCGAACGAAATAAGAAGGTAATTTTGTTTCATGTGACCAGTATTGATAGCACTATTACAATAGCTTTATATAATCAACAAAAGTTGAGACATTCATGATATATTTATAAATATCAAAAGTTGCGATACATGTGATAATTAACAACCTCATATTTTTGCTGCAGCCCTGTTTATGAAACGTCTGTTATACAATGATGATTTTAACTGCGTTAAAGAAAAGAGCTGAGGTAACGCAGTGGTTAGTGCACTGGCTTCCTATACCAGCAATCTAGATTCAGTCCTTAGTTGGTGCAAGATTTTTTTTGTCATCTAGATTCAGTCCTTAGTTGGTGCATGATTTTTTTGGTCATCTAGATTCAGTCCTTAGTTGGTGCAAGATTTTTTTTGTCATCTAGATTCAGTCCTTGGTGCAAGATTTTTTTTGTCATCTAGATTCAGTCCTTAGTTGGTGCATGATTTTTTTTGTCATCTAGATTCAGTCCTTAGTTGGTGCATGATTTTTTTTGTCATCTAGATTCAGTCCTTGGTGCAAGATTTTTTTTGTCATCTAGATTCAGTCTTCAGTTGGTGCATAATTTGTTTGTCATCTAGATTCAGTCTTAACTTAACTTAACTTAACTTAACATCTTTATACTGGTTTAGAAGACCCTGCAGAGTCTGTATACAACCAGTTACATTTACATCACCTTGCTCTAAAAGCTATGCGCATCCAGTTTATTCTTAAATGCATTAACTGTCCCTGCCTCCACTACCTCCCCTGGCAAATGCATTCTAAGCAGACACCACTCTCTGACTAAAAAAATATTTCCTAATATCTAACCTGGACCTCTCTTTAGTCAGCTTGTAGCTATGCCCTCGTGTTATTGTAGGTGGCTGTATTTTAAAAAACTTGTTATAGTCTAATTTATCCATTCCTCTGATCATCTTATAAACCTGTATTAAGTCACCACGAATTCTTCTCTCTTCGAGACACTGTAGGCCGGTTTTTCTGAGTCGTTCCTCATAACTGTAATTCTGGAATCCCACTATCATCTTTGTCGCTCTTTTTTGTATTCTTTCTAGCATGTTTATGTCCCCTCTATGATAAGGACTCCACACCTGTACACAGTACTCCAATCTAGGTCTAACTAATGCTTTATACAGTTTGACTATCACTTCCTTGCTCCTATGTTTAATATTTCTTTTTATCATCCCTAACATTGCATTTGCCTTTTTTACTGCTACCTGAACTTGCTCCCTCACCTTACATGTATGATCTATTATAACCCCTAAGTCCCTTTCTTTATCTATCTTTCTAATATTGTTCTCTCCCATTCTGTAATTATGTTCCATATTGGATCTACCCATGTGGATGACTGTACATTTATCTACATTAAACTCCATTTGCCAGATTACAGACCATTCTCAAATTTTATCTAAATCCGACCTCAATATATCTATTTGTGCTTTAGATGAGACACTACTGCATAGTTTCGTGTCATCAGCAAATTTTGCAATAATGGATCCCATACCTATGTCCAATCATTTATATATATCAAGAATGAAATTGGTCACAAAACCGAGCACTGTGGCACTCCACTTTTCACTTCACACCACTCAGAGTACTCCTTATTTATACCCACCCTTTGCCTTCTTCCCGTTAACCAATTTTCAATCCATTTGGCAACTTCCCCACCTATTCCATGTGATTTTAATTTTCGAAATAATCTTTGATGAGGTACTCTATCAAAAGCCTTTGCAAAATCCAGATAAATAACATCCACTGGCTCCCCTTTATCTAACATTTTGGTAACCTCTTCCATGAATTCTAATAGATTTGTTAAGCATGATCTCCCTCTGGTAAACCCATGCTGACTATTTTTAATTAGATTAAATTTGTCTAAATGCATTACAATGTTTTCTTTGATTATTGACTCTAACAATTTACAGACTATGCTCGTTAAGCTCACAGGTCTATAGTATCTTTCATCCTCTTAACATCTGTCTTAGAGTAGTCATATGTTCGCGTGTTTATGTTCACTTCTTTCCCTGCAATAAGATCCCATCGGATGATTTGATGGTCACTTGAGCCAAACAGTTCCCCTACGGTAACGTTTTCAATCATATTTTCCTCTGTAGTAAAAACTAGGTCGAGTATGTTTTTGCCTCTGGTGGCTGCTACGACATGTTGAATTAAAAAATTTTCAGTTATGCACTTAACAAAAGGTTTTGACTCTACAAGTGCTTCTGCCATATCCCATTTTATTTCTGGAAAGTTGAAATCCCCCATTAATAATAAATTCCTATCACTTGCCTTTACTATGCTACTAATCAGCTCCTCATCTTCCTCCTTTTGACTTGATGGACATCTATATCATACTCCAATCACTGTTTTTTCACCCCCACTTTGTATTTCACCCCATACACTTTCATTTTTGTTACCACATGATAAATCCTCTCTGCTAGTTATATTAACAGAATTTATACAGTATAATAAAACACCACCCCCCCTTAGCCTTGTCTCCAACTACCCTATCCTTCCTTAACATTGTATATCCCTCTATTTCAAATTCACCATCTGCAATGTCCTCATATGCCCATGATTCTGTTAACCCTATTATATCTGGTTTTTATTCCTCTACATACAGTCCTGCATAGTTTTGTGTCATCAGCAAATTTTGTAATCATGGATCTCATATCAATGTCCAAATCATTTATATATATATCAAGAACAAAATTGGTCCCAAAACCGAGCCCTGTGGCACACCACTTTTTACTTCACTCCACTCAGAGTACTCCTTATTTATGCCCACCCTCTACCTTCTTCCCGTTAACCAATTTTCAATCCATTTGGCAACTTCCCCACCTATTACATGTGATTTTAACTTTCGAAATAATCTTTGATGAGGTACTCTATCAAAGGCCCTTGCAAAGTCTAGATAAATAACATCCACTGGCTCCCCTTTATCTATGATTTTAGTAACCTCCTCCATGAATTCTAATAGATTTGTTAAGCATGATCTCCCTCTAGTAAACCCATGCTGACTATTTCTAATTAGATTAAATTTGTCAAAATGCATTACAATGTTTTCTTTGATTATTGACTCTAACAATTTACAGACTATGCTCGTTAAACTCACTGGTCTATAATTTGCTGGATCTGATTTTTTTGCCTTATTTGAATAAGGGGATCACTCCTGCATCTTTCCAATCCCATGGAACAATCCCTTTTGTAAGTGATTGAGAACATAATATAGCCAATGGTTTTGCTAGTTGGTCTCTAATTTCATACAGCAATTTTGGATGAATACCATCTTGACCTGGACATTTATTCACTTTCAACCCCTCCAATTTTTTAAAAACCATTTCCTCTGTAATACAGATTGATCTTAATCCTGCTGTATCCATGTCTCTTTGAAAAATATCTATAGGCTCTGGGATCTCGGAGCAGTCCTCCTTTGTGAAGACTGTGCCAAAGTACTGATTGAGCAGATTAGCTGCCTCATTATTCTCACTTATTATTTTCCCTGTACTGTCCATGAGAGGGCCTACTTTGTCTTTCGTTCTTTGTTTATTTCTTCAGTTAGTGCATGATTTTTTTGTCATCTAGATTCGGTCCTCGGTTGGTGCATGATTTTTTTGTCATCTAGATTCGGTCCTCAGTTGGTGCATGATTTTTTTGTCATCTAGATTCCGTCCTCAGTTGGTGCATGATTATTTTGTCATCTAGATTCAGTCCCCAGTTGTCGCATGATTTTTTTCCGATCACAAAACAGCTCTCATAGTCAACCCATCCACAAAAAAAAGTGTACCTGAACAATCTGGGAATAAAGACCGCTGACCCCATCACCACTAGTGTGCAGCTGGTCAAGAAAATATGGGCCAAACATTAAATTTCTAATATGCCACACATCGTGAAATGGGGTCTTCCATCTTTACTTAAGGAATTATAAACTGCTGTAAAATCATACAGCAAAAGTACACAAATTTAACTGCTCAGGAATTTGGTCGGCTTTCATTTTTCAGATTTCAGTACTTTTAGAATTTAAATTTAAGGAAAAGAATGAATAAAATTCGTGAACACTGAAAACAAAGAGTGTTGATTGGAGATATTGGCAATAGGGAAAACTGGGAGAGACATATACAAACATATGACCATCCAAAAAAACAACATCAACCTCCTGAAAAGGAGAGATAAAATAACCATTTTCTGACTTATACAACACATATAACTCAACAGTCACTTGAACAGAATTCAACCACAACAAACTCCAGAGTGTCGCTGAAAATGTTGAACACCATCTTTTTGAGTGCTCAGGGCTTGATGGTGTTAGGTAAGAGCTTTTTTTCTCTGAAGCCAGACAAATGGAACTAAACAACAGCTCACAGATACTTGCAGATACCACTGTATGGCATTGGACCAAATGGCAGGGGCCTACAGGCAGCTGGATTATTTACCAGCCAGCCAGCTCTGTCAACTCAACAAAAGTAGCAAAGTGAAGACAAAGCCTATAATACTTCTTTTTCTTCTTCTTTGATCAACTGATACTTTGCTTCTAGTCCAGTCAGGTTCACGAAGCGACTCATAGCTGGTGCTTGCACCAGGAGCAGTGAGACATAACTGATCAACTCTATTCTGCTACCAAGTGGTGGCCCTGGATACAGACTGCAACCATGCAAAGAAATTAAGGATCAATGAGGAAATGCAAACCCAATCCCAAAAATGCTGTGCTGAAATTGGGTGTTGCGGGCCGAAAAGCGCAGCCTCACTGTAAACTACTATACACTGTCCTTTTCAGAACGTAGAAAAAGAAAACAAGAATTCTCTAACACTTCATCATCATTGCCAGTATTTTGTATGAGACCTTTAAAACAAGCTGTTCAGCATTCATAATGCAGATAAAAGAACAAGCTAGCCTTTCACATTTGGGAAAATAAAGTACATTGTTTTAGTTAAAACAATTTTTATATCGAAAAGCTACCCAAGCATGGACTGGACCCATGCATACACCGACGGTTCTGTAACAAACACTACACAGAACGGAGGGGCAGGAGCATTCCTGAACCTACCAAATGGCAGACAAATAACACTGTCATTCGCTACTGGTAAGTACACAAGCAATTTCAGAGCGGAGGCAGAGGCACTGAGGGCGGCAGTGGAAGAAATGGTGACACACAAAGAAAATGAAAGCCATATAGTCCTGCTTACAGATGCTCTCGCCGTAGTCACAGCGCTAAAAAGCCAGAAAAACACTGAGCTTAATGACTTAAGAGCAGCACTCTGCAAACTGTGCCAGCAGTCCGCACCAAAAAGGGTAGTGGTACAGTGGGTCCCATCACACTGCAACATCCAAGGCAACAAGGAGGCAGACAGACTGGCAAAAGAAGGTGCAAGACTACCACAAACAGATACTAGTATGACGTACGAAGAGTCAAAACGGCTTATCAAAGCCAGATACATGACCAAATGGGAAACCGAACATACTGGTTACACCAAAAACGATGCCGATTACCAGTTGAACCGAAGAGAGCAGGTCGTTGTCTTCAGACTTCGCACTGGCCACAATAGACTGAGGTACCACCTATTCAACAAATTGAAGATAGGTGGTACCGACGAATGCCCGTGCGGTACTGGTAAAATGACCGCTGAACATCTGCTGCAGAACTGTCCGACATACGAGGATCAGAGAGAGCAGATGTGGCCATCACCAGTGGAACTGCAAGACAAGCTCTATGGCAGTGGCGACAGCCTCAGGATGACCGCCGCTTTTTTCGAAAAAATAATGGTTACTGTCTGACTGCGTACGAAGAAGAAGAAGAAGTTAAAACAATTTCTTGTTACCTATGAAAATGGAAACAAAGTAATCACACAATGAAGAAGACACATCAACCACAAAACAAAACGCTGAAATAAGAAACAATACAAAGAAAGCACTGCTTCTGCACCACA
The DNA here is from genome assembly GCA_036924085.1 of Ariolimax columbianus. Taxonomy (NCBI): domain Eukaryota; kingdom Metazoa; phylum Mollusca; class Gastropoda; order Stylommatophora; family Arionidae; genus Ariolimax; species Ariolimax columbianus. Next base: position 72,727,060 of record JAVGWX010000001.1, on the reverse strand, counting down.
GCAAAAGAGAACATGTAGTTTGACAACAGCTACATGCTCGAGCCACATGACCCTGTTCATCTTACCTGCTGATGTTTAGCCACCCAATGTTTGATTACGTTCAGAACACGCATGGTGGCAGCTGTACTGATTACAGACTCACGTTTTTTCATGACAGGCCGGGCATCTAAAGTACCTGTTGTCAGTTATAATATGGTGTGAGCATATGTGTTTAGTGATAGTGTCTTCATCAGTTGACATAGTGCAAACATTAACTGATTCATATAACCAAAAAGGTTAAGAGTATCTCTGAACGAGGCATGTCTTCTATGACAAGAACAAATTCTAATAAGCACCTCAAACAAAATTCATTTAATAGAAAAATATCAAACTGCATTTATTTTGTTAAGAATCAACGTCATTGCACTTTTGGCAGACCAATAGGTTCTGAGTCCTAATCAGTACATGATGAAGAGTATAGATAATGATGGTTCCTGTAGCTTGCTGCCTGTACACACTCCTTTCTCAATCCTCTCAGGCTGTCTTCTTTGTCAGACTCGCATATGATTTCAAAACTGTACTGTGATCTGTGCATCACTGGTTCATACAAAAGGCAGTCGTTGATCAACTGTAATATTTCAGGTCTATCCATTTCTAATGTCCCCACTACAGGTGTCCCTCAGGCCATGATATCAGCGCCTCCATTTCCACAAACTGCAACACCACCAGAACAGTAGATTCACATAAGATTCCTTAAGTTCCAGGCTTCTGTGTTCGCTAACTACTCATGTCATAGCCTAGCCCTATTGAAGCAGGGATTGAGAGTCAAAGACGATTACAGTACTCATTAAAGAGCTCCAAAATAACCACCTCTGAGCCAAAATCACTGTTTTTGATCTTCAGCCTCATATCTGAGTTTGCTGTCATGTACACACAACTCTGCTCAGCAGCAGCAACTTTATCTCTCAAACAGAGAAGCCCCAACTAACTTTCTAACGGTATAACACATATCCATCAACATATATGACAGCATCAACTTATTGTTTAACCTCGAGGTCCACTTTCCCATTTCATCAGTCTTTACATACTCTTCCCAAGGTGATGACTAGTCTGTCATTTTATCTCCATTGTCAATCCATTCGTCCCCTTTGTTTACGGTCTCTGACCCGGTCACCTGCCAATTATTCTCCGAGCCTGTGCCATCCATGACATTCCTCTCCTGATTCTGTTACCCTCGATACCTGAGTGTTAATGTGGACTTTCATGTAGGCTTTGGCTTGTGCCAGTATGTATCTAGACTTCACAGACAGAAGTCCAAGCATGAATCTCATCTTCATAACGGGGATATCCCTGGTGCAACCAAAGACTTGCTGCATTCTTGCATTCTGGATGCCTTCCAACCTTTACTACTTGGCCATAACAACATGAGGATGCCCAGCTGAAAATCGATAATTGACAGGACTAACTGATTCTATGGAATGAAAATCAGCTACTGTTACAGGTTGCTATCTATCATTGTCTTGAGTGATGCCAGACCCCTATTGTGTCTCTTTATGGTACTCATAAAACAGGCTGTCATCAAAGGTCACTCCTAGATATATTCCAACTTTCGTGCATCTCAATGACACGCCCATCAAATGTTATGTTAGGGAGTTCAGGCTTTACTACTGAGCTGTAAGCTGAATAATGTGAAGCACTGCATAATGTGAAGTACTGCATAGTGTGAAGTACAGCATAGTGTGAAGTACTGCATATTGTGATATACTGCATAATGTGCAGTACAGAATATTGTGAAGTACTGCATATTGTGAAGTACAGCATAATGTGAAGTACTGCATATTGTAAAGTACTGAGCATTGTGAAGCATTGCACAGTGTAAAGTACTTCATAATGTGAAGTACTATGCAGTAAAGCATTACTCAATATTACAAGTAAATGTTAGTTAGAAAAACTCCTTGATACTACAAGAAAAAATAATGCTTTATGGTTATTTGGAAATGCTGCCTGATATTACTGGCAAATATAAGAGGGGCTGTTTATTTGGAGATGCTGTCTGATATTGCTGGGAAATAAAAGAGGGGGCTGTTTATGTTAGGATGCTGATATTACTGGCAAATATAAGAGGGGCTGTTTATTTGAAGATGCTGATATTACTGGCAAATATAAGAGGGGCTGTTTATTTGGAGATGCTGTCTGAGAGGCTGTTTATTTGGAGATGCTGATATTACTGGCAAATATAACAGAGGCTGTTTATTTGACAGATATTACTGAAATACTACCTGATATTACATGTATAAATAAGGTGGAGCGAGTGGCCAAATGGTTTCCATCCCTGCCTGCTGAAAAGCAAGGCAGTGAATCGATTACCCGGTGAGATCCGAGTACTACATTACATAGTTTAGTGCATACAGATCCTGACATTTGTTGCCTCCAGTTTAGTGACATTTCTTCAACTATTTCCATCTTAACCCTTTAGATTTGTTGGTTTCCTTCATCTGTGTTGTATTTCTTCCTTGATGACGGCCATTTGATCGTTGTGCAGGTTGCCCATATCAAAATAACCCATACTTATTTTTAGTATTTTTTGAATAATATATTATCTAGTCTCCTTGCGATAATGAAACACTTCACAAATAAAGTTTACATACAAACTAACCTGTTCCAATGCTGAGGTAGCGAGCGATTCCCTTCTGTTGTTGATCAGCACAGCTGGCCAATCCTGCTGTGGCAGCAGCAAAAGCTGTTGTTGCTGCAGAAGAACTTGACCTAAACAAACAAGGAAAGTAAAACAGCTGTTATTGATGTATGAAACTACTTGTGCTGACACAACTCTTAACAATGTTTCTTTAGTAGCAGACTCATCTTACATCCTGAGGCATACATAAGAAGATAGACCGGAGTTCTCCTGCCTGTAGTTCAACAGAAGGCTCCTCAGTAAGCTCACCACTGTGGGGAATTAAGTGCTGATCCCCACCCTTGTTGACAAGACTTGTGTCACAAAGGCTGTTTCTGGAAGCACAAACAAAAACGTGGGGTTTGGTCTTAATCAGTATGTTTCCCCTGACCATGATGTTACTTACTCTTCACCTCATCTCTTTACATAATAATAAAAAGGTAGTTTTATTGTACATCTCTAGTGCTCTGTTGATACTAAAAGATATTGTTTCTGATTTGTTCATATTATATCTTTCACAGGTTGTAACAGTCGCATTCATATGATTTTGCAGTCTATCTTCCATATGATTTTGCAGTCTATCTTCCATATGATTTTGCATTCTATCTTCCATATGATTTTGCAGTCTATCTTCCATATGATTTTGCAGTCTATCTTCCATATGATTTTGCAGTCTATCTTCCATATGATTTTGCAGTCTATCTTCCCTATGATTTTGCAGTCTATCTTCCAATTGATTTTGCAGTTTATCTTCCATATGATTTTGCATTCTATCTTCATCTTCCTATGCAAGACTTTGATCATCTGCAATAAGAAGGTCATGTATTGAGGTGAGGATGGATCCATTTTTGTTGCAACTTGGTTGGCTTTTGTTATTTTATCCATATACATAAAGAACTGTGGTCAGACCACATACCCTTGACACACTCCTGCAGCTGTTTTAAAAATATATGTGGTTCCATCAATCGTTCTTATAACATTTTCATTCATAAGGTATGGCACAATCACACTGTTCAGAAATTGATCTTGTATTACATAGTTCTCTACAACTGCCCAAGGTTTGTCCTCATTTACAGGAGCAAAGGCTTTCTCTTGATTCTTTAGTTCTTTTGCTTAACTGCATTAAGATAAATAAGGCATCAGCGCAGCCCATACCTTTACGAAATCCAAATTAAGTATTGTTCAGCTCAAGTTGGACAATTGGTATGATGCTGTGTTGAAGGATTTTTGCATACATTTTTCCAGTATGACTTAGTATTGATATGCCTCTCCATGTATCAGTTTCGTTTACAGCCTTTTTTCTTCAAATTAAGTACTATTGTAGATAGCTGTCAATTGCCCGTTACTTTTATTTCATGTCATGATTTTATAAAAATTATCGCAATCTACTTCAGTCCTGTTCTTCCACAAGCCTGGATAGATTTAATAGTAATGTCGTCCAGACCTGACACCTTAATTCTAGGACTGTTCTTTACAGCTCTTTAAATGAACCAACAATATATATATATACATATTTTTTTTTTTCCCTCTATTCCTCAAAGTGGTGCGTGTTACACTGTGGTTTTTATTTTGCGCCTCTCGGCCCAGTGCATCCAACTTCAGCATGCATTTTATGTAAGGGTCTGTTTCCTCCTGCATTTATCAATGAAAACAAAGCAATGGTGGGTGGCAGTTACTTTCTGTGTTTTGGATGGACCGATTGGTTAATATTTATTGTGATTGTGGAAGTTTCCGAGCATGAATTGTTGATTTATTCCACACTGATATTCACTAAATGGGACAATTCATGTTTCAAATCACATTTGATCAGTTGAAAGTGGCAAAATGCATATAGCTGTATACTTTCCTTTTAAAATATTGATGATGTAGACAGAATGGTCATCACAGAATATATAGCGTTCTATGACTGTCGTATGTGAGATGTCTGCCTAAAGGGGCTTTGACCACAGAGAGTTGGTTGGGCTTCACCTATTTCACAACTGCCCGGACACTGCTGTGACTCGCCTTAAACAAAAGGTGGCACAGTTCATTCAGAAAAATTAGGATGGATTGGAAAGGGTTAATTATGTCTACTCACAATTGTTCAATATAACTTAAATGCATTCTTCAGGGAAGCAAGACTAACTGGTCAGGCAAAATATACTGATCAGACATGTTAGTCAGGGTCAGGCAAAACATACTGGCAAAGACCATCGTCTCAGCTTCCTAGTAGCCCTCCTTGGAAACGATCTGTTTTTATGGCAGCCTAGCTAACGAGGTGAGGGATCGACGTTATCCCCATAGCAGTGAGTGACACACACATGAAGTCAAGCATAGCACAAGCGCCTGGAGGACTCCGGCCCACCTTGATCAGCATGTTCAGGAGGAAAGCTACTACATCCTGCCACATAACGCCCTTTTCAAGGCACACAAAAGAGAAACCTACACATTGTGTGCATTCGCAAACATCTACAACAATGCATTCTTTAACTTATGTTTTCCATGATAATTGTTGGTTTCATTATCAATACAACCTTTCCTTTGATCCTTATTCTGTGTAATGTGACATCTGTCCAAGGGATATTGAAACAATGCAAAACAATTGTGAGTGGCCACTTGAAATAGTTTGAAAAGTATGTTCTAGGGGCATGAGATTACCTTCTTTTGGATGCTCTAGAAGAAGTCACAACAGCACCAGCCTTGGCCCTGCTTGGTGGTGAATCATCCATCTGAGCAAAGCTGCTGCGTGGTGTTGAAAGCACACTGATACTCTCTGCTTCAGCACTACCTCTTTTTCCTGAGACTGTTAAAGAGTTTACAAAATAAGCCTATCATTATGAATCATGTAGTAACAAGGCTGACAGTTGCATTTAATATATTGCTTACATGACATGGATAGTCTCTCTCTCTCATCAACCCCCAATTTTGTTTACACATAATCATGTAATTTAACTCATTCAATCCCAAATATTTTGGATATCTAAACGCAATTTTTAAAAATGTAAAACTCAAACACAGCATCACTTAGTTGTAATCAATGTTTCTTCAAAAAAGGTCACTGCAATTGCACACATTATATACCAAACTGTTCATAATTGAGTCCAGAATATAACGGAATACATATATTTTACAAATGGAAGAGTACTTTTCTGTATGAGGGATTACAGTTGTAATCACTTTTGTTTTTTTAAATATTCCCCTCATAAACATATTATTCAACTCTAAATCAATACACAAATAATGTAATGACTTTGCATTGACGGTAATCCAAAAAAGAGGATGTTCTGAAAGTTACACAGAATTCGGTGAAGTTTTCACAGTATTTACATTTTACTGAAGGTATGTGAAGTTGAAAAAGTGCTAACAAATAAAAGCCCTAATCAACATAAGCCTGAGTGTTTACAATTTATGCCCATTCAGAAAGAATGTTATTGTTGCATTCAATATATATTTTACAAAATAGCATGACTGTGCAGGATCTTGAACGTTTACTAAATTTGTGAACTGTTACTACCATTGCTTGAGAAAAAAAGAGGGTCTGTCGCATAATCAGTAGCTTTAGTTTCACTTTCATTGCTTGACTTTGAACTAAGACTAGGCAGTGTCGACAGCCTCAGGATGACCGCTGCTTTTTTCGAAAAAATACAGGTTGATGTCTGACAGCATACGAAGAAGAAGAAGAAGAACTAAGACTAGATAGAGGAATTGAAATAGCGCTAACAGAATGATCAATATCTTCATCACCCCTACCATGAGCAATAATATAATCGATCTATTACCGAGCTTGTACAATAAAACCTCTATTTGGTCTGGCTGATGGGGCGTGGGCTAGATTTATGACTGCCCTCTGAAAAAAATGTTGGTTACTAGGTATGAAAATAAACATTTTTTCAACAAAACACATTCATCCGGCAATGAAAAGTACATAATATGGACTTCTGTCAGGAATCAAAATAAAACATTTAGGAATGGGAAAATATGTGACTTTGAGATCAAGTTGCAAAAGCCGATATATGGGCTACTGGGTTTACTGAAAAAAAAACAACTGAAAGCTGATCTATCGGCTGTGGGAGTGAATGAAATGTTTAAAGACATTTGTGTGTCATTCTCACACATGCACACACACAAAAAAGAGAGAGAGAGAGAGAGAGAGAGAGAGAGAGAGAGAGAGAGAGAGAGAGAGAGAGAGAGAGAGAGAAAGAGAGAGAGAGAGAGAGATATATATCAAATGAGAAGTGATGACATTGGAAATATGGTGAGACAAAATGTGCAGAATACATATCATGACAGGAAATATGATGACTCCGTAGTCACTCCATGAGAATGCAAACTGATAAACGGAGTCCGGAGTCGAACCCACACCACCTGATCACGAAGCCGACGACTTAATCAATTCGCCACGGAATCCTAATTTCACCATGGAATCCCGGATACACATTGCCAGTGTTTCTAATTGAGGTAACAACCATACCACAGCAGATGCTGACGTCATGGATAACAAAATAGAGACAAGGTTTATTACATTAGGTATTCAGCTTTATGGGTGAGGTGACCATTTACTTTCTTGCTGACTTCCTACCATTAGCTCGGAGAAGAGCTCTGTGCGGTACTAAATTTCACAGCTAGGAAAAATAAAAAGTGCCATGATTTATTAGACCATATCTGTGTTTGCCTAATTTAAGCAAATTTTTTTTCATGTAGGGACACTAGCAAATATGAAATACAAATAACCAACTCATTTACAAACATCTGTCAACTTTCGATAATCAAAAAGAAAAAAAAACATGTTTCTGACAATATTGAATTATCTGTCAAGATTGTGTGATTAAAATGCTTCTAAGGATGAAAACAATCTGACAAGATGTGACAATACTGTACAATTAAGATGCTTCTAAGAATGAAAACAATCTGACAAGATGTGACAATATTGTACGATTAAGATGCTTCTAAGAATGAAAACAATCTGACAAGATGTGACAATATTGTATGATTAAGATGCTTCTAAGGGTGAAAACAACCTAACAATGTATGACAAGATTGTGTGATTAATATGGTTCTAAAGATGAAGACAATCTAACAAGATTGTGTCATTAATATGATTCTACATATAAGAACAATTATTAAGAGAAACTCCTAGAGCTAGGGAACTTATGGGAATCTAAACAAAATTAAATATACGACAAACATAAAAATATAAAATAAACTCAAGTCATATTGTACAACACTGTAACATGGGGAACAATAAAAAATAAAATAAAAGTTCAGGCCCTCATCAATAGGGGTGTGCATCAAATAGAGGGAATGAAGTGGTATGAACATGTACCTTATGTGAAACTGAGTGATGGAACTGGAAAGACAGTAGTGGCACTTATTGTGAAGAGAAGGGTGCTGGTTCTCAGTAGGACACATATTAAGGAGGTCGACTTACATCATTACAAGACCGTCTCTGTTCTGGAATCCTTAGAAAAAGCAATCTAGCTACCTTCAGTCCAATTGTCATTATCATTGTGGGGAGGTGTGTCCTCCTCTGTTACATTTTTTTTTGGCAGGCGAAAATCCACGGGTGACTTGCCATGCTAATCCCAGTATCTATTACCAACCGTTAGGATGGTAGCCCCTGGAATATACGATTGTCTATTTTTGGGACTGGTGATGGTGGAAGCGTAAATTATATCAAGGTAGACCTGCAGAATTCTCCGCTAACCATATAGCTAAGACCTGATGTTATAGCCACACAGTACGCTTTTTGCGACATATTCTCTGTGGGGAGAATCCCTAAAATAATTTTAGTAGATTTTTAACTTGAATTGTCTTAGCAGCGGCCCTTAAGCCTGCTATTTTCGATTTCCAACTGCCAAGGGATTTTTAACGTGTGTGCCACTGCCCACGGGTGTCTGATCTCACTATTCAGAGATCAGATGAAATGTTTACCGGATAATCCATGCGAAAAAATACCTGTCTCCGCCATGATTTGAACCTGCGACCAACACCTTCCCTCGAGACTACTGAGTTCCCCCCTTCAGAATAAACATACATTGAAAAGAGCTGTTGGAACAAACAAAGGATAAGAGAAAGATATGGAGTGAGTTAGAAAGAATGGCACAGGACAGGAAAACTTGGTATGTGTTTGTTTAAGACCTATGTTAACGCCGGAAGCTAAACAGTTTTGATTAACTACCATAACAAACACTACTGTAGGGAATGAAGTGTTAGGGACTTCATTTAATGAGGTCTAGTAAGGCTGGGTGACTGGTCCTTTCTCACTGTTTTGCCTTCTTTAACTCAGCAGTGTTGGGTACCCAATTTTATAGAAAAACTGGAGGATTCTGCAACAAGGCCATAGACCTACAACATTACCTGCAAGCATTATAAATTCCCCCCCCCCCCCCCCCCCCCTAGGTGTACAGCTTTATGAGACAAGACCTGTGTTCTTCCTCACTGATCTTTTTTTCCTGTCAAAGCAGTCAGGTAGCATAAATTAGAGCTCAGCCCTGCCGAAGACGGATGTGTTGGACCGAAAGGTGCAAACATCACAGCCAAGCTGTAAATTAGCGACACAACGCATTACGTTCTCTGAACTACATCCTGATACTCTCAAAGCCCTGTTCAGGACTTAGTGGGAGATTGAGAACGAACGCAGAAGAACAAGAAGAGCTCGGTAAACTGGAGCAAGTCATGACTAGAAGACATATTGTCACAAGTAATGAAAAGTCCATTAACCCTTTACACTAGAGATTCATAAATTAGTGTCTATGTGTAAACAATAAATTTCCAGAGCAACCAATATTTTGGTCTTGTACAGCTACATTAAATAGGCAGATGATTGGTAAATGAGCGTACTAATAATTACATCAGGAAGTAAACTTTTCTTGTGAAGAGTTACATTAAAATGGCTGGACCCATAAGTTGTTAACTTATGAGTTGGATCATGGTGCCCCTTTTGGGAAAAAAGAATAGGTCCGCTGCACCTCAATGCATGTCATAAGAGATAGCTAAAGAGAGTTATGCGTATGACTATCAACCTCATTGTGTCATAACAAAAAGCTATTGAAACCACAATGGCCAAAACATGCAAACTGCTCCTTAAAAGAGGCTAACTCTAATGGTGATCCTATACTAAGGCTGAAGTGAAAAGGGGACATGATAAGTCACAATAGTTTTAATATTTTGCTGTTTTCATGATAAATAAATGTCTTGAAAATCAAGGAAATTACTCAAGTAATTTGCCATGGACATTCTGCAAGATGAAGACTCTATAGCTACTTAGCATAATTGGGTACTTATAAGGTTAATATAGTGGATGGAGAATCTGGCAAAGATGGCGACATAACTGGCTGCGAGTCTACATTTCTCTACTGTTTTGGATCATTAAGGATGCCGTCAGACCACGGATTTGCCTGGAATTCACACTAGTCGACGACTTACACTTGTGTTCACAGAAACGTGGTGTTGTTTTCCGTCTGGACTTGTTATTTCGTTCTTTTTTTGTGATTTCTTCCATCCGTTTTTCCTGGTCTGGACGCCTTCTGCCGGTTCACCTTCACGAATTTGGCGTGTGGGAATTTTAGATGCTACTATGAGGAGCTGAATACAGCTGGGAAGAGATGCCAGACTCACTCACACGCTGAGTGTTGTCCATACGACCTCTTGTGGTTATCGAATAGGCACGACAAACTGCGTTAGATGCCTTCCCACCTTTCTACCCTGCGGGTTACATGTTTACGGAAAGGCTTCGATGGTAACCCTGAGGCAAAATCTGCATCCTATGCTATCTCCAGTCGTCTCGATGAATGTCTTGCCACTGGCAAAAGGTAGCTTAGGATCTGTGAGTGAGGTTGACAAAAAGGCGCAGTTTCTTCCTCACTTTAATCCAAATCACAGCGCAAGTCACCCATTTCAGCGGACACAGCAAGAGATACGACTGTCCACACGGCTGAACAAAGAGAGTGGTCTTCATCACTTGTGATGGACAGCTATAGTGGATGGAGGTAGCTGTGGAGCTAGTCCTCAGACACTGCTAAATTCAATATACTGTTGTTGAAAACTTCCACCACCTTTTTAATGCATGCTGCTTTCAGCTGCTTAAATACTGACCATATTAAACCCTGTATTGAACCCTGTCAGGGCTCAGGACAATGCTCTTGCTGTTACTAAGAGCATATTCCACTTCTACCTCACTCAGTTAAGAGGTCGATGTAATATGTATCCTTGATAGCTATGCCAAGAATAACCTCCTAAATATCCTGTCCAGCATCTCTATGACCTTCATCTGTCCGAGCAACACACTTCTTAAGAAACCCATCTCCTTTTTCTTCATAAGTTTATAGGACTGCCTCTGCTGAGTCTATACTCTTTCCCTGCAACTTTCAATGTCTCACACCAGCGCACAAATTAGGCTCAGGCTGGATCTCACAGAGGAGTTCTCTACATCATCCGGTGTCCGACAAGGCTGCGTCCTCGCCCCTGCACCTTTCTGCTACGCGATGGACTGGATCCTCAGTCTTCTGCACAGAACCCAGGTGTCCTTGTCGGCGTCTCCCGTGTAACCGATATTGTCTACGCTGATGATGCCGTCATACCAGGCCACAATGTTCAGGCTCTGGTAGGCCCCCTAGAGGCACTGCATCGGTCAGCTAGCACATCTCCTGGACAAAGATGAAAATCAAAAACCTCAGCAGGGCCCATCTGCGCTGAGCATCACCGTGAATGACAATGATGTTGCAGCCCCCAAGGACTTCATTTACCTGGGCAGTCCTCTGACACACGCAAGTCACTACATCACCCATAGGATATGCTTACCAACTTCATCTATGCACTCGCTCTGTAGAGTTTGGTCCTAGCGTAGACTCTCCCTAGAGACCAGGCTTCATATTTACCCTTCCTGCATTGTCCCCATTCTCCTGTATAGCTCCGAGCCACAAACACTACTACAGCGGGACAGGCAGCATCTTGTGGTCATCCACCTGCGCAACCAGAGCCGCATCCTCTGGATCATCTGGCATGACATGACTTCCAACAGTGAAGTAGTTTGACGTACTCAATTTCCAGGCATTGTCTCAATGATTGATCACTGCCATCGCTCTCTCTTTGGGCACGTTGCTCGCCTTTCCCGGGAAGTCCCAGCCCACGAGATGCTCTGGCAGGCAGGTCTGGGCAAGTTATGGGAGGAAGCCATGCTCATCCTGGAGACGTCCTCAGGGCCGCCCTCGCAACACCTGGCCAAAATAGATCGCCTCCTCCCCAATAGAACTGCAGGCTGTCTCGGACGTGACCATGGACATATCATTCAACGCAACAGGCCCTGGTCGCCTAAGCATGCTAATGTATTGTATTCAATGTATGAGTAAGAACTTTTGGAGGATTTCATCATTGCCTACGTCAGTTTTGAACTCCTCCCACTTTTCATTCTTTGATTTCCTGGCTAAGGACTTGAAACAATTGGATGCTGTTGGTTTTTCATTATCGTCTCTTCCAACCTCACCATCATTCCTAGGATAGTTTCTTAGAGGCTTTTCGTTCGTCAATATTATGTTGCTAATTTCTTTGCTGTCCACGCTTTTTTTCCTGTTTCATTATAAAGGAACACTTGTGCCCCGTGGGAAGACTGGATGGGGCCATTCAATAAGTTTCATTTTATATCACTTTTATGTATTCTAATCTCTTTTTGATGTATTCATATTTTCTTGAATATGTTAGCTTATATTGTTATTGTACAATATCCCTTAAGGTTCTTTTGGTCTGAATGTAGGTTTCTTTCTTGTTTTTATCTCAGTGCAGTATCTACATGTGTCTTTACACCATATTTTAATCCACATTTCCACTGCAGCCTCACCTTTCTTTTATTTCAAAACCCTGCAGTCATTGATAACATGCTTCAAGACTAACTCGGTTGATGATGATTGATTCATCTTTTCGATCCATGTGAAATATAGGACAAACACTACAGCTGGCCTTTTTACAAGAGGCTAGCGACCAAGCATTTGCAGCAGCAGTTTCAATATCAATAATCTTACCTAATGTGGAGTGCTATCCCTATGTGTAACCCTCTTTAGTTACAGTTTCGACAAGCAGTCAATTGAAGTATTTATAATGGATCAGTGAGTGTACCAGAAGAAAAATAAAATAACATATACTTTATGACTACAAGAACTTCATCATTGACAAAAGATAAACGATAATAACTAAGAGATGACAACATTATTAGTCCGACATTTGTCCCTGACAAAATTTTTATGGCCGTAATGTAGGTGTCATTTGTTTTTGTCCTGGTTGCATTCACTGAGCCATTACTCATACACACTTTAACTGACTTTTGACCTTCAGTTCGACTTCAGCTTTGATTTATTTAACTTATCTTAACTAAACATTTTTATACTGGTTTAGAAGACTGCAGAGTCTGTATACAACCAGGTTATTTCACTTCCCTTGATCTAAAAATAACTACGTGCATCCAATTTATTTTTGAATGCATTAATTGACCCTGCCTCCACTATTTTACGTGGCAATGCATTCCAAGCATTCACCACTCTCTGATTAAAAAAATATTTTCTAGTATCTAATCTGGACAAATTAATTTGCTGCTGTACCTTCTTGTTCTAGTAGGCTGTTGACTTTGATAAACTTTTTATAGTCTAATCTATCCTTTCTCTTGATTATCTTTTAACTTGTATTAAATCACCTAGAAATTAACTTTCTGACATGCATGGAATATAACTTTGGTCCTATTCTTTTAAAACCTGATACTAATCAAGCTGTATAACTCAGTGCCTTCTCATATAGGAAACTACAGTTTATAAGACAATAAAATTAACAGTGTTCAAAGATTTTAAAAAGTGAAGTAGTCTTGTACCATTAAAAAATGACATATAATATTATAGAGCTTGTACAGCCTATCTGCTGTCTTTTATGACACCTAGTCTCAATTTCCCTGTCGAGTTTGCCGTCTGTTGAAAAAATACTTGCCCAAATACCTGAACTCATAGGCCTGTTCAAGAGCAATATTATTTACACTTATGTTGAGTGGTTCAGCTGTTCTTCATAGTTTCTGTCTTTGTCTCATTAATTCACATGTTGTATTTGGCACAGGTTGTCACAAACATGTATGTATAATTTTGCAGTTTATTTTCATCATGGGAGAGGATGACTAACATCTGGTCAGGCAAAATATACTGATCAGACATGTTAGCCAGGGCCAGGTAAATATACTGGCCAAGACCATCACCTCGGCTTCCTAGTAGCCCTCCTTGGAAACGGGATGTTTTCATGGCAGCCTAGCTAACAAGGTGAGGGATTGATGTGATCACCGTAGCAGTGAGCGACATGCAGATGAAGACAAGAATAGAACAACCGCCTGGAAGACCCTGATCCACCTTCATCAGCACGTTCGGGATGTAAGTAAAGCTACTGGAATCTACCATTTAACGTCCTTTTTCGAGTGCACAAAAGAGTAAACCTACTCATTCTGGGCATTCAAAACAACATTTTTATCATCGTACAACAGACACTGACCATTTGCAATGTAAAATTTGTGTCATTAATTTGGTTCTGCTTCTGCGGCCTTAATTTGAATGGCTACTGCTGTCATTTTGTCCATAAAATATGTATGTTGAACAGCAGTGGGGAAAGCACACACCTCTGCCTCCCACCCGTAGTGATTTCAAAAGCATCTGTGACACCATCAGTCGTTCTTACAATGTTTATTACTTGTACTATTCAGTGCTGTTGCATTATCAAGCAGCTGATCTTGTACATCATAATCTTCCTGTATCATACAAAGTTTAATCCTGTCTACCCTAACGAATGCTTTTTCTTGATCAATGAAAGCAATTTACAGATATATTCTATTGACCTTTCGCTTAAATTGAATAAGGCATTTGTGCATTGTTAACAGACTATGCCATATTATCTGACTCACTCCCTAGAGCTGATATATTGGCTAAATAATGTCATATAACTGATATATTGGCTTGAACAATAATCATACATTTACTTAATTTAACTTAACGTCTTTATACTGGTTTAGATGACTCTATAGAGCCTATACAACCAGTTTCTTGGAGGGTGGTTTTTACCAATGTGCGAGTCCATCTTAATACACTTAAACACTAGTGCTAAGTAAACCCGCAGCTAGTTAGATGCCATCTATAGCTGCTCTTAACAAACCACCTGGTGAAAGGTACAAATAATTTGGGTAGATTTTTAATTTGAATTTTGTCCGTGCAGCGGCCGCTAAGCCTACTCTTTTCGATTTCCAACTGCCAAGGAATTTTTAACGGGCTCAACACTGAACACGAGACTCCAATTTCTACCCAGAGATCAGGGGAACTTTTACCAGAAGATCCACGTGAACAAAATATACAAGGACAAGTCAGTAAATAGATCACATGTGGCTATTTAAAATTTAAAAAAAAAAGAGAGGCAAACTTTTAGTGGAAGGAAATGTCCATCGGTTCATTTTGTGTTTGTCAGTCAGTTATCTGTTACCCAGCATGAGTACATGTTCCAAAATTTCAATCAATCATACAATATGCTGTAGACTAAACCATGTGAACACCCTATTGCAGTTGCTACACTGTCTATTTTTATTCATCTGTTAGCTCGAATCATCTCCCCCAGCCGCAGCACAGATGCTTCTCTTGTAATCTGCTCAAGATGACTAAGTCAGACCTCATCAGCAATCGTTGGCCCTCCTTGAAAAAAATTTATCGACCCAGTTACGCATTGCTTTACGCGACAAACACTTCTAATCGTAAACAGAAAACATTTTTAACGAATATCCTTTACAGAAAGTCATTTGCCACAAAAACAAAAAACACAACAGCATACAATTCTTTCACTGTATACTACCTCAGTATCTGAGCTGTGCATGCGACACCTAGTGTCTGTTACCTACAGTGATCACAAAACTGGATGTTACTAAAACCTAATAACACCTTTAGAAACTAGCAACTACATTTTTTTCAGCTATTCCATATCAGTTTTGGCAGATGGAATTTAATGTAGAAAATTGTAGTCATCCACATGGGAAAATCCAGTAATGAATATAATTACATGATGGGAGAGAACAATATTAGGACAATAAAAAAGGAAAGATACCTGTTATAATTGATCATACAGGAAAGGTCCAGGAGCAAGTCCTGGTGGCAGTGAAAAAGACTAATGCCATGTTGGGCATGATAAAAAGAAGCATTTTACATAAGAGCAAGGAAGTAATAGTCAAACTATATAAATCACTGGTGAAACCTAAATTAGAGTATCGTGTTCAGGTGTGGAGTTCTATATCATAGAGTGGATATAAACATGCTGGAAATGATACAAAGAAGAGCTACAAAAATGATCGCAGGGTTTCAGAATTTTAGTTATGAGGAAAGACTAAAAAATACTGGTCTTCAGTGTTTCGAACAGAGAAGAACTCGAGATGACTTAACCCTACCAGACCTAAGGCCCTGAACCCAACTGTCCCCGATTCCTGGGTTCCAGAGCATTAAAGAGAAAAAACCAACATGATATAGAAAAATGTTAGTTACATGCAAACAAGTGGTTAGAATAAGATGTAACTTGGAGACATTGTCGAAAATAGGTTTACCTTTCATCTAGCGTCAATATTCCACCTTTGTGTGTCAATCCACCCAGCAAAAGGCAAAGAATCTGTCTCGAGTCATAAAACATTTCGAAATCCGGGAGTAAACACAACAAAGAGCCCTCATTTGTCCAATAATCCTGATAGCTGGGCTTTATACATGAGTATTCCATATAGATCCTCAGTCCAAGAAAAGCTTTCATCTCATCACTCGAGCTATCACTGTCTGTTTCACTTGAAGAGAGACTGAATCAACCAAATTATTGATCACCAGTTGGACTGTCATAAGCCTAGACTTACTTTGCTTTCCTGTTGAAGTACTTGGTTCATCAGCCATCGTTTCATTGTCAATTTTCCGAATTTGTTCACGTTAAACCCCACAAAATCAATTCAAACATGGGGGGCAGCCATTTGCAATGACTAATCACAAGGACTGACCACGATTGGTTGGTTATTTTTAGATTCTGACGCATTTTATGACGTACTATCCAAAGTACCAAAAATTAGGTACAGCGGTTTAGCGGCAGTTAAGGAAATTACCGAAAAATGGGTACAGCGGTCTGGTTGGGTTAATACAAGTGTATAAATTAATAAATGGAAAGGATAAATTAGACAATATAGCAAGTTTGTCAACTTACGACCGTCAACACGAACAAGAGGACACAGCTGCAAATTGTTTTAAAGACAGGTCCAGATTAGATATGAAGAAATATATTTTTAATCAGAGAGTGGTAAATTCTTGAAATGCATTGCCACAAGATGTAGTAAAAGCAGTCAGTTAATGCATTCAAAAATAGATTGGGTGCTCACAGTATTTTCAGTTTTCATGGAGTGAAATAAACTGGTTTTATATACACTCTGTAAAGCCTTCTAATCCAGTATAATAAAGTTAAGTTAAGTTTGTGACCAACTTACAGACTTATTGGTGTATATAAAAGTGTCTTCATACCAAGTTTTCCTTAATGTAAACATGTGCCTGTACTTTCTACAGACAGTTTCACATTTGTAAAAATAAAATTGTCTAGAGATTGGATCAAAGTCTGCAGCATAGAAGTCTTTAGTATGCTGTCTCTCACATTCAACTTCTTCGTCATCCACTAAATGTTTGCAGACAAGGGGAGTTTCTAGTAGACCAAAGAAATGGAAGTTGCTCGGGTCTAAGTTGGGGCTGTAAGGTGAATGTTCAAGAAATTGCCACTCTAGCTGGTCAATTTCATCTGGATTATGAGCCGTTTGTGGTCTGGCATTGTCATAATGGAGCAATACTCCTCTAATAAGTAAGTCTGGATATTTTCTTCTATTTGCATTCCAAAGATCCAACAGAAGAAACCAAAAATCTGCCACCTAAAGTAATCATCAAAGCTGGATGTTGATGCCGCCTAATGACCCATTTCATGATTATCATCAGTCCCATAACCAGGAAGGTCATTGAGGCACCGTTATTGCAGTTTGTAGTACCAGCTCCCACCAACAACGGTGTGTCTTGAGCCGCCATACAACGGTGTGTCTTGGGCCGCTATACACCTGAGGGAGCCCATCTCTCTCCAGATGGCAGTTCATTATAGTTGTCTAAATATCATACAACAAATCTGACACTGTCTTCAGCAAGGGCGAAGGACGCCAATCTCGTGAAGTTCAGCCGTGTGAACTAGACCGTGAAATTTGACACGTTTAAACGTAGTGCTATTCATATAGCCGATGTCGATTCCAGGATAATCGGACAGAAGAAAACACACAAAACGAACGAATTAACCAGTCCAAATGGAAAACAAGTTTCCAAGAACACAAGCGTAAGTCATCGAACAGTGTGAATTCCCAGCAAATCCGTGGTCTGGCGGCATCTATAATGAACTAAAACAGAAGAGCAATGTAGACCCGCAGCCAGTTATGGCGCCATCTTTGCTGCTCATAATGACATGTTTAGAAACCACCAAATACAATCAACTGCCACCTAAAGTAATTATCAAACTGGACGTTGCTGCCATCTAATGAAACATTTAGAAACCATCCAATACAATCAACTGCTACCTAAAGTAATCATCAATGCTGGACGTTGCTGCCATCTAATGAAACATTTAGAAACCATCCAATACAATCAACTGCTACCTAAAGTAATCATCAATGCTGGACGTTGCTGCCATCTAATGAAACATTTAGAAACCATCAAATACAATCATCTGCCACCTAATCATCATGCTGGATGTTGTTGGCATCTAGTGTCACATTTAGAAACCACCAAATACAATCATCTGCCACCTAAAGCAATCATCAATGCTGAATGTTTCTGTCATATAATGGTACATTTAGAAACTACCAAATACAATATCCATCTATCACATGTCAGTTTTTTTTTTACCCACTTTCTGACTTTAAGCTCCTATTTAGTGTAGTGGTAGAGCACTCACTTTGCAAGGCAAAGGTAAGGGGTTTGAACTCTTGCTACCTCCAAACTTCAGTCAACATGGCTGTACAAGGTGTAATTTGTAAATGGATATCTGTCCTATGGTTAGGAAAAAAGGCAGCATGGAAGGGAGCTGTGGCTTAGTACAATAAAGTCTCTAACATTTCATCTTCAACGGCAGCTTCTGCTAAGAGACTTAATTTCTGACTTTTCCCTTGTGTTTAGGCTAATTTAAAATGAAGTTTATCACTATACTAGTCTTGGTTCTGGGAGCAGATCTGCAGCACAGTGAATACACTTCTCTGATGCAGTGAGTGGATCTGCACAATAGAGAATAAACTATTTTTCCTCCCATTTTCTGTTTAAAATGTGTGTTAAATTGTTGCCAATACATCCCATTTTATTATGTCATTTTTTAGAAAACCTCAGCTTGGAAAAAAAAAAATGTTTAAAAACATAAATAACATATTGCAGTCTTCTGGTGAAAGATGGTGAAGCCTGTGTGTGGTAAATAATAGGCGGCTTAGAGGGTGGAAAAAGAGTGCAACGGGAAAGGGTGCAAGTAGGGAGAACCTTTAATTATTAATCTGCTGTTGTTTCTTCCATATTCTACAGTTCGGCTGGTGGGCAGATGTTCGCCCCTGCCTGCTAATATGCACCATCAAATGAAAGATGAAGTATAACACAACTGACACACATAAACTGAGTAATTATGAGGAATGTGAAATACACTTACAAGGTCGTATCTTGATCTGCGGAGCAACTATGTTGGGGGATGAATAACTGTAGCTTATAGGAGATGGAGCTCGTCGAAGCTTGGGGCTGGAGGTAGGAGAACGTACAGGTGAGGTTGTAATACGGCCTGGAGAGGATGCCCGCTTCTGTGTTCCAGGGAGCAAGGGGGATGGGATTCTCACGGGGGACGACATCGACCGCGGCTGGACAATACGGACTGGGCTGTTACTTGGTGATAGAGCCAGAGCATCCAAAGTGTAGGAGGTTTCCATAACTCGGCTTGGTGTTGAGGCGCGTTTTGGGCTTCCTGACGAGCTTCCGTTGAGTTTACTGGTTTTAAAACCAAGCCCGGGTACTGGAACACGTTTAGGGCTGCCAAAGGGAGAAGCATTTGCTGTGGCACGAGGTGTGCCTGGAGTACGAGGTGTGCCAGGTGTAAGAGTGTCTGAGCTGAGGGCTGATTTAATAGTATTTAGGCTGGATGGTGAGTCTAATGAGTCATAAGAAGCAGACCCAGCAACAGTGGAAACCATGGAAGGTGGCAGGAGCCTGTTGTCATCAGCATTGTCTAAAAAGTCTGAGCTTGAGTCATCTTCCAGGTCAAAGTCTGAGAGAATTATACCTGTAGGGTTTGTGGGAGATTCCAACTCTTGTCTGATGGACGGTATATCCAGCGCATCCTGATCATTCAGCGTCTCACATGATGCTATTGGAGCTAGTAATCTTGGCTTTGGTGCTTGTAGAAAACATGTCAGCTCAGATCTACTGTCATCACTGTCCACTGACTCCCCGCGTTCATCTAATGACAAAGAAAATGTAATCAATTTAAATGTATACACATTTGATGCTAATAAATATGCAGTCAGAAAATGTTTATAGAAGGTAGTTGCATAGTGTTTCAAGTGCAGAAGTTTACATATTTTTAGGACAAAACATCACAGAAGATGCCCACAATGAGACAGGAATAAAAACAAGGATTGCATTGACAAAAGAAGCTTTCAGAGCAAAACAGAAATTGCTAACCTCCAAAAATATCAGGATAGAACTGAAGAAAAGAACGATAACTATTCATATATGGCCTCACATTTGATCGGCGCATGACATGGAAAAGTCAGATCGAGAGAAACCGAATGAGAGCAAGACAAAGAATGGCAATCATGAGGAAACTTGCTGGCACAAGCTGGGGAGCAGACGAAAGAATACTTAAGAAACTGTACACTGGAAGAGTGAGACCAGTTCTCGAGTATGGCATTGCGGCATGGGCAACAGCAGCAAAGGCAAACTTTGATAAAATTAGCAAACTTCAAAACCAAGCCATGAGAGTTATAACAGGAGGCATGAAGTCAATGCCAATTGTAGAACTTGAAAAGATTACAAACCTGCAATCCATGACCGATAGAAGAGACTGCAGAGCCCAGCAGCAAGCAGAGAAATTAAGAAGACTGATAGATCATCCAATGCACCAGAGACTAATTAGATTTGGAAAAGGGAAACTAAAGCGGAGAAACTTTGCAGAAATAGCCAAAGCAAAGATGAGTGAAGACCCTATGAACACCATAACAACACCAAAGCCCATCCCTACTGTACGTAAACCCACCTGGAAGCAGCATATCATTCCAGAGGTGGTAGAAAATATACCAAGTATTAGAAACAAGAACAGCCAGACTGAAAAAGAAAGAAGAGACATAACCCTGAGGCACATAGCGAAAAACTACCCAAGCATGGACTGGACCCATGCATATACCAACGGTTCTGTAACAAACACAACACAGAATGGAGGGGGAGGGGTATTCCTGAGCCTAACAAATGGTAGAAAACTAACACCGTCAGTGGCAACTGGAAATATCTCAAGCAATTTCAGAGCGGAGGCAGAGGCACTGAAAGCTGCAGTAGAAGCAATGCTGACCTGCGAAAGCAATGAAAGCCAGAGAGTCCTGTTTACAGATGCCCTGTCCGTGGTTACAGCACTAAAAAGCCAGAAAAATACAGAACTTAATGATTTAAGAACAGTACTCTGTCAACTATGCCAGCAGTCCACACCAAAAAGAGTAGTGGTACAGTGTAACATTCAAGGCAACGAGGAGGCAGACTGACTGGCAAAATAAGGTGCATGATTACCACAACCAGATTCTAGTGTGACCTACGAAGAGTCCAAAAGGTTTATTAGGGACAGATACATGGCCAAATGGGAAACAGAGCATACTGGCTACACACAAAATGATGCCTATTACCAGTTGAACAGAAGAGAGCAGGTCGTGGTCTTCAGACTCCGCACTGGCCACAACAGACTGAGGTACCATCTATTCAATAAACTGAAGATAGGTGGCACTGACGAATGCATATGTGGTACAGGGAAAATGACCGCTGAACATCTGCTGCAAAATTGCCCAACATACGAGGACCAGAGACAGCACATGTGGCCATCACCAGTGCCAACAGCCTCAGGATGACAGCTGCTTTCTTCCAACAAATTCAAGTTGACGTCTGACAGCGTACGAAGAAGAAGAAGAAGATATATGGCCAATTGCACTGTATCGGTATGAAACACCGACTCTAGTAAAGAAGAATGAAAAAAGTTTGAAAGTGTTTTAAATATGATGCTATCAGAGAATGAAAAGAGCGAGCTGAACAGAAAGAAGATACAATGACAGAAGGAAGATCCAACGACAATGTCCTCGCTAAAGTAGGTGCACAATGACAAGTATTGAAAATGGTCATGTCACAAATGACTTTGTACGCAATATTGTCCATCGGTCTTTTGGACTCTATCCGGGCCTGCTTTCAGTTGTCAAATTACGAAGGCTATGCTGGTATGGACATGTGATATGTTCTCTTTGTTTGGTCAATGTGATACTCAAAGGGTAAATTCCTGGCAAGAGAAGGAAAGGTCATTAGATGTGCTGGACAGATGAGATTCGCAAGTTAACTTGTATGACATTGAGTGCAACAGCAATGCATAGAGTACAATGACGACGGACAGTTCACGATGTACTGAGATGTTACTTTCATATGACCACCTAGGTTACGGTACAGATGAGACAAAATACTAGTCTCAAGGGAGGTGGTACTAGTGATTAGTCTTGTCGAAGATTAACAAACAACTCAAAGGTCTGTGCAAGAAAATAATCCTTGACAGTTGAAAATCGAAAAGAGCAAGTTGTTAGCCACTAATCTGACAAAAAATGTGAAAGATAATGAAGTACTTACCCAATACAATACAACTACCTGCTGTTAGGTCTAGTAGGCCAAAGGAAGTGAAATTGCAAAAAGAATGTGCCACAGATTGCTTCAGCTACCTGGAAGCAGGCATAACCTGCCTGTTTGAATGAGTACCAGGAATTCCAAGTAAGAAGTTACTTACTCCTGATAGAACCTCCAATATTGCCATTGGATTTGTTCTCTTTTAGATAACCACTAACTTTACAATTTGAGTTACTTATTTTTACTCTCTTGTCTCTTGAGCATGTCATGGCAAAGGACCTTGTGTGTCTCTATGACTTCAACAGCAATGCTGGCAGTTGCATAGTTATCAGCAAGCTTTGTCAAGCTGGACAGGTCAAAGAGTAAGGGTCAGACAGAGTGAGACAAACCTGTTCAATTCAATTCAAGTGCCACCTCCACAATGAAGGTTATCTGCAATGGACCTCCAATGTTTTCTGTCTCTTGCCTTGACAGTACACCCTGTGATACTGGCATTAGTCCATCTTTTGATGTCGCTCTCTCACTTATATTGCTGCCTGCGTCTTGTCAGTCAACCTTCAACTTTTCCCTCTAGTATTGTTTTCAATAAAGTATTGTGTCTTTTTATATGACCAAAATATTTGGCTTGTCTAATTATATGAAGTTCTCTACCCATGCCTACTCACTTCAAGACATTGCTATTTGTTTGTTTCTCTTTCCACAAAATGCAACACATTCTTCTGTATAACCCCATTTTGAGGACCTCCAACTGTTTGTTCAAAGTCCATGTTTCTGCACCGTATAATAATGTTGAATATATTTATAACATCCGATGATTTTTATTTTTAATGTAGACAAACCTACTGCCTAGCATGTCTAGGGCTATGGAAGACAGACCCGACATAAGACCAGTTATTTTGCATGAACTGGATTACAGGTATACTGAAAAGTGTATGGTAATTTGGCAGAAAAGTGCATGAAGATAAGGAAGTACAATTACTCATCATCCATACTGAAAAGTGTACGGTAATTTGGCATAAAAGTGCATGAAGATAAAAGTGCATGAAGATAAGGAAGTACAATTACTCACTATCCATACTAGTTCAGTGACCTACATTTTTGTCCCAGTGTGAGAGGATGTTGTTGCTGAAATGAGCCCCTGGACTCAGTGCTGAAGGAATCCCGTGGGCTGTTAGTGCTGCTAATAGTATCCTCCTCATCTTGTTTCATGTAAACAATGCTGATCCTTCTGAGCTTTTCTGCTTGAGGTTTTATCACATACCGAGCATCAATCTCAGGAGGTTCTCCTGTAAACTCAGGTGGACTGTCCTCTTCTTCAAGAACTTCTTCCTCACTCTGACCCCTGCGACGAAAAGTTAATCTTTTAGCAAAGATATTAATAAATAATTGGTCAATCTTCTTCTTCGTACGCAGTCAGACAGTAACCATTATTTTTTCGAAAAAAGCAGCCGTCATCCTGAGGCTGTCGACACTGCCATAGAGCTTGTCTAGTGTTGCCACTGGTGATGGCCACATCTGCTCTCTCTGATCCTCGTATGTCAGGCATGTTTGCAGCAGATGCTCAGCGGTCATTTTCCTGGTACCACACGAGCATTTGTCGGTGCCACCTATCTTCAATTTGTTGAAAAGGTGGTACCTCAGTCTGTTGTGGCCAGTGCGAAGGCTGAAGACAACGACCTGCTCTCTTCTATTCAACTGGTAATAGGCATCATTTTTGGTGTAGCCAGTATGTTCGGTTTCCCATTTGGTCATGTATCTAGCTCTAATAAGCCGTTTTGACTCTTCGTATGTCATGCTAGTATCTGGTTGGGGTAGTTTTGCACCTTCTTTTGCCAGTCTGTCTGCCTCCTCGTTGCTTTGGATGTTGCAGTGAGATGGAACCCACTGCACCACTACCCTTTTTGGTGCGGCCTGCTGGCATAGTTGACAGAGTACTGCTCTTAAATCATTAAGTTCAGTATTTTTCTGGCTTTTAAGTGCTGTGACTACGGCCAGAGCGTCTGTAAGCAGGACTATGTGGCTTTCATTACTCTTACCAGTCGCCATTTCTTCCACTGCCGCCCTCAGTGCCTCTGCCTCCGCTCTGAAATTGCTAGTGTATTTTCCAGTAGCGAATGACAGTGTTATTTTTCTGCCATTTGGTAGGTTCAGAAATGCTCCTGCCCCTCCGTTCTGTCTTGTATTTGTTACGGAGCCGTCGGTGTATGCATGGGTCCAGTCCATGCTTGGGTAGTTTTCCGATATGTAATTCAGGGTAGTATCTCTTCTTTCTTTTTCAGACTGGCAGTTTTTGTTTCCAATACCTGGTATATTTTCTACCACCTCTGGAAATATATGCTGCCTCCAGGTGGGTTTTCGTACAGTAGAGATGGGCTTTGGTGTGGTTAGTGCGTTCATAGGGTCTTCGTGCATCTTTGCTTTGGCTATTTCTGCAAAGTTTCTTCGCTTTAGCTTCCCATTTCCGAAATTGTTTAGTCTCTGGTACATTGGATGGTCAGTCAGTCTTCTGAGTTTCTCTGATTGCAGCTGGGCTCTGCAGTCTCTTCTGTCGGTCATGGATTGCAGTTTTGTAATCTTTTCAAGTTCTACAATTGGCGTTGACTTCATGCCTCCTGTTATAACTCTCATGGCTTGGTTTTGGAGTTTGCTAACTTTATCGAAGTTCGCCTTTGCTGCTGTTGTCCATGCCGCAATGCTATACTCGAGAACTGGTCTCACTCTTCCAGTGTAGTTTCTTTAGTATGCTTTCCTCTGCTCCCCAGCTTGTGCCAGCAAGTTTCCTCATGATTGCCATTCTTTCTCTGGCTCTCATTCGGTTTCTCTCGATCTGACTTTTCCATGTCATGCGCCGATCAAATGTGACTCCCAGATAGTTTGGGTTGTCATTTGGCTGGAGGTATTTTCCGTTTAGACTTAATTTGGTGTTTTGGGGTTTGATTGAAAGCGAGACTATTTTACATGTGGTTTTGTCCTCGTTTATTTTGACCAGCCATGAGTTCGCCCACTCTTCCAGCGATGTTAGGGCCTGCTGCATCCGATTTCTTGCTATGGTGAGATTCTTTTCAGAGGTCTACATAGCCAGATAGTCTGCAAACATTGAGCTATGAACTCTTCTTGGTATATTCTCTATAATGTCATTTATATACACCAGGAAGAGTGTGGGTGACAGTACTCCCCCTTGGGGTACTCCCTGCTCGAGTGTCACCTTTTTGCTGATCTGCCCTTGTACTTGGACTCTGACCGTTCTGTTTTTGAGGTAGTGGTTGATCCACTTGTACATTTTCCCACACACATCACTTCTTCTTAGCTTGACTCCAAGTCCATCTTTCCAGACTTTGTCAAATGCCTTTTCCAGGTCCACCCAAACCGCTACTGTGTGTTTCTGTTCCTGGTTGGCATCTTCTATTTCCTGGGTTATGAGGATGACCTGATCCTCAGTGGATCTGTGCTGTCTAAAGCCTGCTTGCTGTGGAATTAGTATGCGTTTTTCTTCCAGATGCCACATCAGTCTGGTGTTTATCATACGTTCCATCAGTTTGCCGACACAGCTCAGTAGGCTGATAGGCCTGTATCCATTTGGATCTGTTTTGTCTTTTCCTTTCTTTGGTACTGGTACAAGTACTGCGTCTTTCCATGTCTGGGGTACAATACCCCTTTTCCAGCTTTGGTTCAGGACTGATAGCAGTCCCCTTTTTGCTGTTTGGCCCAGCCCCATCAGCATTTCGTTTGTTATCCCGTCTTTTCCCGGGAGATTTCCTTTTCTTAAATGTTCTCATGGCCTCTTCCATTTCGTTCATTGTTAGTTTTTGCCATCATATGCTCTTCTGGTGCCATATTAATGTTGTCGTGCCCCTTTTGCTCTTCATTAATGTCCGTATGCCTTTCTACAGGGACATCTATGTGGTTCGCTTTGGCATAGTGTTCAACAAAGGCATTTGCGGCTTTTTTTCCAGTGAGCAAGTTTTCGCCCTGCTTGATGGTAATTTGTTTGTTTGACGGGGTTTCGTCATTCATGGCTCTGACTAACTTCCATAGTTTGTTCCCTTCTTTGTCCAGGTTGAGCCTTTCCGTTTTGTTTTTCCAGCTTTCTCTTGCTGTTTGGTTTAGAGTGTATTTGTATTTCGCCGTGGCGGCTTTGAGGGCGATGTTTGCCTCCATAGATTGTTCTCGCTCTGCCATGTTCCTAGCATTTGTGACTGCTTCTTCCGCTTTTTGCAAGTCATCATTCCAATAGGGCTTATAATTTTTCCTTGCCCCTCTTGGGATGGTTTCAGTGGCAGCTTGCATTATTGCTTTGCTTAGGCTTTCCACCATGGGCTTCATTTTGTTGTTCCGTGTGTTGATGGTTTCACACAGCCCATCTGTCAGGCTTGCAAATCTGTCCCAGTCAGTCGTTTGTAATTCCAACGTGGGAGCAGTTTTGTTTCCTGTGGGCCTACTTCCATATCAATTTCTAGCCTAATTGGCCTGTGGTCGCTACCTGCCAATTGGTTTAGCACCTGGCGGTCTATTTTGTGGTGAATGTCCATTGTGGAGAAGGCCAAATCTGGAGTCAAGGTGGTATGCCATGTTCTAGAATAGAAGCTAGGGCTATCCTCCGGCCTATTGATTAGATGGAGATTCGTGTCTATCTCCCAATCTTCCACTTCGTGACCTCTGCTGTCTGTGTCCGAGTATCCCCATCGCTCCGAGTGGCTGTTGAAGTCTCCAACTACTATGCAGTTGGAGTTCTTGACTTCCATACTCGAGAGCGATAGGTCTTTATTTGGTGGTCCGTACAGGTTGAAGATGCGAATCTTCGTTTCTTGAGCCATTATGTCTACTCCTACAATTTCTGCTTGTCCGGTGTGATTGACAAATACCGCGCTACTCGGTATGCAGTTTCGGGTCAGTATCAGAACCCCTCCTTTGTGACCTTCTCTATCCAGGCGGAAGGCCTGGTATCCTCTGATTGAGAATTTATGGTTGCTGTTGAGGTGCGTTTCTTGGATACATGCCACGTCAATCTTACCTTCATGCAAGTGATGTGTTAGGGAAAGCTTTTTGTTAATGACTCCCTCCGTATTCCACTGTAGTATTTTGAGTGTCTTTAGTTTTTGGTCAATAGGGATTGCCCCATAGCCATGTGCCTTGACTCCACGACCCATGGGTGGGTGACCACCAGTAGTCAAGGATGGGCCCCTTCGAGGCATGAGGCCCGGCACTCTCGCTGCCTGGCGGGACTCCGCAGGATGAACGCCATACGTTTTTCTGATAAGTTGTTCTGTCATCATACTGCGATTTACGTTGCACTGTATGTTAAGCTTGTGGCCCAGTGCATCCGATTTCAACAGGCGTTTCTGTAGGGATGCCCTCCTTAGCCTTTGGCTGTCCCCAGCCTATCTGCAAGGCAGCAGTTGTTTGTGATCAGATTTGTCTCTCTTATGGAAGTTGTCTTACCCGACTAACGAGTCTTCACTACTCGTGTCTATAGGATGCGGTAATGATATATGAGATATGATATGGACTATGTACTGGTTTGTACTAACCCGGAAGAGAGGCAGTCCAGTGTGTCTGTATCCCAGGATCGTCACGTCCTGCCAGAAACGTATCATGTGCATGTGGGCGGGGTACCTCTTTGCTCCCTTTATTTTCTCGGCACATCTTCAGTGATGGTACGCCTAGCATTTCCCGCCACCTGGGAGGTTGACACAGTAGGGCAGATGTGCAATGTCCGCTAGCCTGCATCTCTTCTGTGTCCATTGGTATGGCTGATAGCAGATAGAGGAGGAGATAGGAGCAGGAGTGCATTTAACCAGGGGACAAGCCTGGTAATGTCACGGAGATGTTGTTCGCCTGGTGTGCGGGCATATCTCATGGTCAGGGGCTGAGTCTCGACAGTTCACAGTGAGATGGCTGCTCTACTGTTTACGGCACCCTGACCCAGAACTAAGTCTTCTGTTTGTTGTTTCGCACCTCATCGCCGCATGGGGTGAATATCGAGCAGCTTCCCGCCCGCTTTGATCGGCGGGCGGCAGAGACCTCTTTCTGCGGCTCGACCGGGCGGGGCTGAAGCGTGAGCCCCAGATCCCCACCCTGTCAAAGCCTCCCATTACAATCGTGCTGTGATTTTGGGCGGGATTCTGGCTTAGAGGCGTTCAGCCGTAATCCCTCACATGGTAGCCTCGCGCCGTTGGCTTATCAGCCTAGTACGTGAATTGGTCAATCTAAAAGATTCTAGGAAAATACACTAAGCCATCTCAAACTCCAAACAAGATAGACTCTTACATGAAATGAAATATAACATTGGATTGCTGTCCCAAAAAACTATAGTGGATTCCAGCCCACTGTTGGATCCTTGGAAAAGAGAAGGCAGATGAGCTCGCAATAAGCCGGAAATAGCAGTACTCAGATACTCATAAAACAATCCATAAAGACGAAATGGAGACCAGCACAAAGAATTCAAACTAAAAAATGAAAGAATCGTAAAACTTGGCAGAATGGGCAGACAAAGGTCTTCAGACTCAGAACGGGACAGCTCTATGGCAGTGTCGACAGCCTCAGGATGACCGCTGCCTTTTTCGAAAAAATAATGGTTACTGTCTGACTGCGTACGATGAAGAAGAAGAAGAACGGGACATTTCAGACTCATGGACCACCTTCACAGAATGGGTCTTAGAGACACTGCCCCTGAATGCGTAGCGCCCAATCAGACACCAGAACATATCCTGCAGGACTGCCCCACATGCAGTACAAAGAGAGACAGTCTGGCCCAGGGAAGCGACCATGTTCGAAAAGCTGTGGGGACCAGCAAAAACCTGAAGTGCAAAATCTTTCATGATAGCATCAGTTGATCAAAGAAAAAGAATAAATAATTAATGTGTAACAACACCAGTAAAGAAATTAATGAATAACTGAAGGATTTATGTTATTTAGTCACCTTTCATTCTACTTATCTAGTTGAGCGACGTGGGGGAGCTTAAGTCATCTGTCTTACAACATATGCATTCCACTGGTCGTTGTGAGTCTGTGTCGTTGCACAATCACTTTAACTCTTTTAGGACTTGGTTTTTTTTTAGTTTTGAAAGAAATTAATTTTCAGTTTTAGAAAAATGTCACCCTATGCCTTTTTCATTTTACTGCTTTCCACCATAGTACAGTTAACCTTAGGCACGCTACATAATTTTTGAAAAAAATTTGACCTAATTAATTTTCTTAATTAGTCGCTGTGGTGGTCGTCTTTCAAAATTTGTAACTTTTATGTTTGTTTGTCAATAAATATGATTTTCTGGCGTGTAGATACACAATAGCATAACGAACATGTGGGTGTTATTGTTTTTGTTTGTTAGTTTTTGAGATTTAAAAAGATGAAGTTGAAAATTTATGAAAATCTCGGGAAAAATTTGGACTCGACCACTAGGCCTAGTCGCTTCGATAGAAAACCATGGAAACCACAACAACGTATCGATACTGTGTTTACAATATCGCCACAACTGTTAGTTTCAATTCAAACGTAGTTCTTTCATTTAAACAAACAAAATAAACAGATCTACGCGATAAAAATCTTTCTCAACAACCTACTTCCCCTTTCGCAAAAAGTCGGCTTGCTCCAAACGGCGTATACAAAATTAAAACTGTTCAAAAGCCATTTGTAATCGAACACACGATACTTTAACCGGCAAAATATCGTGTATATATGGAGGACGTACTCAGCAGTAAAAAATGGCTGTCAGGAGTGACTCCGTTCAAAAAAAAAATTTTTTTTTCCGCACACCGTTTTTGCAGGCCGAGCTGGTTAGAAGGGATCGGACAAGGGCGTGCTTAAGGTTAAATATAGTACATAGTGTACATCACTGTGAAGGACAATAGTTACAGAAAATGTAAATATCAGTAAATTGCTAAAATGTAATGATTTGAAGGAATAAATAGGTCGTTAAAAAAAAAAAAGGTTCAAAGGCAGACAATTTATTATTCAAAATATTTAACTCACCTAAATTTTTATAAGGTTTGAATTATTACTATCCATTTTTCTGGCAATTTGACAGAAAAGTATTCCCAGTTCTTCAAAACAGTTTATTTAATGCATTTATGTCTATAAATAAAGAACCTATGTACATTTTTCTCAATAATTTCAGAACCAATATAAAATATGAAGAAAATAGATGTCAAGTCACAACTTCATTATTTACAAGTGTTTTTTGTGAACAGCTAAACTTATGCTGTGTGGTACTACCTAAAGCATGCTTTAGCACACATGTGGCTTATATGTGAACAGCTAAACTTATGCTGTGTGGTACTACCTAAAGCATGCTTTAGCACTCATGTGGCTTATATGTGAACAGCTAAACTTATGCTGTGTGGTACTACCGAAAGCATACTTTAGCACACAGATGTGGCTTATGTGAACAGCTAAACTTATGCTGTGTGGTACTGCCTAAAGCATGCTATAGCACACAGATGTGGCTTATGTGAACAGCTAAACTTATGCTGTGTGGTATTGCCTAAAGCATGCTTTAGCAAACGGATGTGGGTTATGTGCAGTAATAGCTACTCCGTTTTATCTTCCGAGCAGTACAATGAAAGCAACGATAGTCGATGACTGGATGCAATCACCAGCTGAGCCATACCGTCTTGATTTCTTTCTACTTGACTTCCCATCACTGTAATCACTATCTGAATCTTGTATCTCTGAATCACTCATCAGCAGGCTCTCAAAAACAATTCTAGCTTGTTCAGTACTGTATCGTTCTGGTCAAGTGCTCGAAGAAGTGGGCGTGGCCATTATTCCAAGAAATAAACAACAAACTTTAGTCTGGTAAATAAATCGCTTTTCAAAACAAACGTGTGCTAAGGTGGAATTTATAAATGCGATGTATTCTAGTCTTAGCAGTACCTATTTTTATTGGTTAACATAAAAATCCAAATTCACCACTCCACGAAACAAAAATTAAACAGGACCCAACAGAACTGATACATCGGTTAAAGGTCCTGAAAGAGTTAATGTCATCTATCTACCTGTAGTCTGATCTGCCAGCATTGCAAGCCATCAGTGGAAGTTGATGCGAGTGCATTATCATGAGATAATGTATATTTTGTGCCTGAAAATGTACTCTGCACATGATGTAGTACAGACCAGACTTTGAATGTTTTCGTTTCGCAGTAACATGGATGACCTTCCTCAAGCACTTAATTTCACAAATTGTATACCCTTGCTAATTTATTACACAATAAATATGTTATATCTCACAAGCAGATGTTGAGGGAGTAACAATAGGATCACATTTCTTCCAAATATTTTGTATAATGTGACTTGAGAGGGTTGTTTATGAAGCTGGCAACTTTAGAGAAAGCTAGTTGTCAAGAACAGAAAGTGCGACGACCCTACGGTTGACTCCTTACTCGTGCGTCCTAGATGTGGCAGAGGCTTCCGTGCTAAGATATGACTCAAGTCATGTTGATGCTGTCACCATTCTCGCTTGCGGTGGACAAATATATTATTAGTGGCCTCACAATGTAGAAAAAGTTGCTACAGAAACTACCACTGCAAGACCGAGTTAAATACCATTGTGCAGATTGTCTGTCAGGGTACTAACTGCAGAGATGGTGCCATGTTCCATAGAGAGCAATAGGAGGGCAAGAAAACAAATAAGGTATTTATGTGGCTGAAGATGCAGCATTTAATGAGCTGACAGCAGCCAGGGACTCATAACTGGCTACTTTCATCTGGATCACAGCTGACCAAGACCCTATTCTACCTACAAATATCGGTCCTAGAAACAGGCTGCATTAGTGTAGTCTGGCTAAGGGAAATAGGTATCGTGGAAGGAAAGCAAACCTGCTGAAATTTGATGTGGTGGGCCAAAAGGAGCAAATATCGCGCCTCATTGTAAACTATGTCAACAACATCACAAACGTCCTTTTCAAGATAAACGCCAAAGAAGAAGATATCCAGGAGGACTTATTGCTCACTCTTATCTTCCATGTGCTATTTGTGTTTTATTCTTTCTAGAGCATTCTTTCAATCCCACATGTGAGTGATTTAATAACATGAGTTGGAGAGTCTTCTGTTTCTAAATATGAATCAAGATTGGCATAAATAGTTAATCTTCTTACTGAGCTGCCATGGAAGCATAAATTGTGTTATAATTGGCTGCATTCTCATTTGGTCCTCCGTCATGGCTCTTATAGACTTTCTTCAGCGCCTCTAACACAATGTAGCCTGTAGTGAACACTCGGTAGGTTAGTAAGAAAGTGTTCAGGAAATCAATACTCAGGAATCTCAAATCAGTCAGCCGATCTAGTAGCCGATCCACGCTAGCATGACGGATCTATGGAAATAAAGAATGTCTCTCTTAAAAAAATATAAACAATAATATGAGACTATGTGGTGCAATGCATAACAAGACACTCTGATCATCAGAAGTGGTCCCTTTGTCAACAAAATGTTTTGACCCTTTAGCTCAGATTTTTTGAAGGGGGAATTATGTGGCCTAGGGTTTGTGAGCTTGGTTTACGATCTCATAGCACCATGCTCAACTTGACAGACGGGGCATTTCTTGGATATATTTTATTTATGGTGTGACCCCTTCTCTCAGACAACCGAGCTGTAAATACGTACCTGACGAGATCAGGGGAAAATTGCAGTACTGCCTCAGGAAAGGGACACAGAGCTACCAAAACCCTTCTACATCTTCACATGGTAATCCTGAATAACAGGTTGCAACAGAGCAGACTAGCTAAGTAGAAGTGATCAAAGAGGGAAAGCTAGCCTGGTACCCAAAAATGCAATACTGAAGTCGAATTTGTTGGACTGAAAGTTGCAAATATCGTAGTCAAGCTGTAAACTACAACACAATGCACTTCGTTTAAACTGCATACTGCTACTTTATAGCCCTTTTCCGGGCTTGTTAGCGGGAGTATGATAAAAAACGATGAAGAAGAAACCCTGAATCTATACAAAGATGGGCTGAAATAGAAATAGGTTGGGATCATCAGTTTCATCCCCTTGTTCCAAGTGAAACTGGACAGATTAAGTCAAGTAAAACAAATAGTTATAGGATTACATAATATGCCCTGTCGCTTCATATGCTGTATCATAAGTCTAACACTGCATTATGTTCCCTTAATCATTGTTGAGGAAAGCCAGATTCTAATTATTTGTTGAAAGATAGGTACAACACTGCATTGGGCTCCCCATACCAAGTTTTAGGAAAGCCAGATTCCAGTTATTTGTTGAAAGATAGGTCCAACACTGCATTGGGCTCCCCATACCAAGTTTTAGGAAAGCCAGATTCCAGTTATTTGCAGTGAATGTTTACAGCAATGATTTTTACATGATGAAATTGCCAACACTGTACTTCTTCTTCTTCTTCGTACGCTATCAGATGTCAACTTGTATTTGTTCGAAGAAAGCAGCTGTCATCCTGAGGCTGTTGACACTGCCATAGAGCTTGTCTAGTGTTGCCACTGGTGATGGCCACATGTGCTTTCTCTGGTCCTCGTATGTCGAGCAATTTTGCAGCAGATCGTCAGTGCCACCTATCTTCAGTTTATTGCATAGCTGGTACCTCAGTCTATTGTGGCCTGTGCGGAGTCTGAAGACCACGACCTGCTCTCTTCTGTTCAACTGGTAAAAGGCATCATTTTTTGTGTAGCAAGTATGTTCATTTTCCAATTTGGCCATGTATCTGGCCCTAATAAACCTTTTGGACTCTTCGTAGGTCACACTAGAATCTGGTTGTGGTAGTCTTGCACCTTCTTTTGCCAGTCTGTCTCCCTCCTCGTTGCCTTGGATGTTACAGTTGGATGGAACCCACTGTACCACTACTATTTTTGGTGCGGACTGCTGGCATAGTTGACAGAGTACTGCTCTTAAATCATTAAGTTCAGTATTTTTCTGGCTTTTTAGTGCTGTGACTACGGCCAGGGTATCTGTAAACAGGACTATCTGGCTTTCATTGCTTTCGCCTGTCAGCATTGCTTTTACTACAGCTTTCAGTGCCTCTGCCTCCGCTCTGAAATTGCTTGAGAATTTTCCAGTTGCCACTGACAGCAACACTGTGTACAATCTTCTTTAGTAGCCTCTTATGACAATCGAGGAAGGCAACAGTAGGGCCATTCGGTTTGCCCCAGAAACCAATAGGGTGAATATAGTTTTATTTCATCATTATCATCAGCGGATTAATAAGTACAAAGACTGGTAGTAAGGTAGTCTTCTGCAGCTCTCTTCATTACAGCATAGGTTCGTACTTTAATGTCTCTGCATGCCTGAGATGTAAAGGTGAGTCTTTGTCTTCCCCCATCCTCTTTTGTACTGAATCTTGCCATCTAGTATCTTCAGTAGAAGACTTTCATGTTGCATCTTGTGTCATCTTGGTTAACTCAACATTTGTTTTTGTATCATTTTCAATATATGTCTTTGTGCACTTATCTCAGTGAGGACATTTTTATTGTATCTTCTTTCTGTCCAACTCACTAGTTCCATTCCCCTATAGTACCACATTTAAAACGTGTTCATGATTTTTTCTTCTTTGCTAGTCCATGCAATGATGACTTGAGTTTTATTTAACCTAGGTAAAGATCAGAGGATCTGCAGTAAAACTAACAATCTTCTCTTATTCTTAACTTTACGTTTTTATACTGGTTTAGAATACTCTGCAGTCTGTATACAACCAGTTCTTCTTTTTGCTTGTGTCATATTTGTGCTTTTCAGTGACGAGTTTACCAACAATCATACGTAGATAATAAGATAAATAACCTTGAGGAAATTGTATGTGGTAATAAGTGCATAAAACGTACATTGACACTAGTTTATA
The DNA here is from genome assembly GCA_036924085.1 of Ariolimax columbianus. Lineage (NCBI taxonomy): Eukaryota > Metazoa > Mollusca > Gastropoda > Stylommatophora > Arionidae > Ariolimax > Ariolimax columbianus. The sequence goes on along the minus strand of JAVGWX010000001.1, from coordinate 72,691,718 downwards.
TACCTGGGGCACTTTGCAAGAGTTGAGTGTTCTGCTAAATTTTATGTCCACATCATCACGAAACAGCTTTGGGTCAGACCTGCAAAATATGTAATACACACAGGGCTTTCAATCGAATGTTTGGCTCATATTTCTCCTTCAACATAATGTCACAAAATTTCATCAGTATTATTACACTGACAATTTTGATTTTACCTGTAAAACTTTAAAAGTTCAAAATGTTATACCAAAAGAACAATAATTTTTTTAGATGCTCAGATTTTCTGTCTAAGCAGTCCACAAAAGATTTCTCCTATTTTAACCGGTCCGCGAATATAGTTTCCTGTTTTCACAGGTCTGCAGGTGGTAAAAGGTTCGGAAACACTGAAATAGGTCACATCACTAGCAGAGTAATGGTAGTTCAGCTTACCGGACAGACTGGGGCATAGTCACTGAAGATGATTCGCTCATCGAGCTGTTGAGAAGGTCACTGTAGTGCAGGTTCTCAATGCACTGAGGATGACATAATTGTACAGAAACATTAGACAGCAAAAATTTGTATAGAAAAAGTGGCAATTCAGCAGAATTAACTGCTGGTTGGAAATGGAGATTTTTTTAAAGACTCCATTGTACTAAACCGCAGCCTGTGAGAGGTGAGGTGGCGAGTGCCCTTACTTACCATTTTTACTTTCCCTAACTCATGCGTCAGGTACCCATTTACAGCTGGGTTGAATGGAAGAGTCGTCCCCCAAATCAAATCATGATCCGAATTTTCTTTAGTCTCCGGACACGATTCGAACCGAGGCACACTGTTACCACAGAAAACAGCAAATTGCTCTCTATGAACTGAGCTAATGCGCCCCACATATGTATAGAAATAAAAGAAAGAATTTTTTTTAAAAAGAAACAATACAGGTGCAAAGACTGGAAATAACAATGACCACAAAAATGGCACACAAAAAAAAATTGCATCTCTTCATGATAAATAACAACATAAGCTGACAGATAAGATGTAGTTGTTGTTTTACCATAGCTCCTGACTAAGCCTGCTATTTGGCAGCTCAGTGCCATTCTTATATAAACACAGGTTGTTTTTTCAGTTTTCGCTCTATACATTCAATGAGTAGGGTGTCCTACTATTTCATTTTGGTGAGAGCAGTGTCTGCACAAGGGCGGGTGCTGAAGGTTGTTGCGATTTAAATGACTATTGACTTTAGCATGTCCTGTTCGGAATGGAAAGATGAAAATTTGTTCTCTTCTGAGTAGTCTATTTATGGTCCAAACATTTTGCATTTTAGTATGAAGGAGTTAAGGCCCTTACATGGAAATCTGTGTATTCACCTTGTGTCAATATATATACTACTTCTACCATCCATTCTCAACTTGGGATGTGAGGAAAGCTACGACAACCCGCCACTTAACGTCCTTTTCAGGCTGCACAAAAAAAGTAATCCTACTCATTGTTGGCATTCAACAATAACAACCATCTATTCTTCACCTTCTTGATGACCTGATTGTAAAACTTCTCCGTCTGGGTCTGGAACCATGTCTCCAGTTCAGTCAACGAAGCAGATTCTTCATATTTGAGAACCGGAAGAAATTGCTAGGTGCCAAATCTGGTGAACATGGTGGATTGCGCAAGATTTCATACCTGCATGTTTTGTTTTTCTGATGTCCAGGAATATTCTTATGCTCTAGTATTGATGCAAAATGGGGATGATGCAAATGAAACTTTCAGCTGAATCACCTTGACCTTCCCCGCCTTCAATGGATTAACAAATACCTGGAAGTCAAAATCACTAAGCACATCAAATTCAGAATACTTTCTCCAACGTCATCTCAGTACTGTCATTTGGCCGTAAAAGTTAAAAAATGACAAACACTTGAAAATAAGTTGAATGCATTTGAAAATAAATGCTTAAGACGTCTACTGGGCATTGTTTTGAAAGATTTCCTGAATAATGTGCAAAAATAGCTACAATCCAACCAAAAATGTTTCTAATGTCATCAGGAAAAAATGAACAATAATAGGGTCAATAATAAGTCGAAAGGAAGCGTGGAAGACCAAGAGAGACTATGTAGAACAATCACTTGAAAGGGTGTAACCTTGGGGTTAGAGAGCATACAAGTACTAGAGTGTGGCAGCAAACCAGTTGATCTGTTGAACTTTGAGCTCTGCCTTAGGTGCTGAAAGATCATAGAAGCAGGTTACATTATAAATCAAGTGCAACAAAGAAGAATCTAAAATGGAAAATGGTTTATAGAACCGACTTCACTGTACCTGGGCACCTCTAAAGTGCTCAGTCCCTTTCATTGCTTAAAGTGCAGATGCCAGAGCACAAACTCCGAAGCTCTCGCAGCGGCTCCTAAATTTTCTTCTTTGATTACTAGAAGAAGTGGTCATGGCATGAAAAAAACTCCTGACATGACTTGTCTGTTGAACTGAGCACGACACAGTTTGAATCTAGTATCTATATAAACCAAGCTCACAACCCCTAGGCCACGGAATCTCCAGGAGAATCTATTATAAGTACTAGATTTTTTAAAATTGTGGCCGGATTGAAGTGTATCCATAATTTCAGTTATAGTTTTCTCAATTTTCAACCATACAATACAATAGTATGCTTAGATGACCAGGGCCCGTTGCATTGAATGACCATGTTCACATCTGATGACCACGTTCCAGGAACCTGAAGTCCTGTAGCGGAAGTGGCAATATGTTTTCACCAGGTGGATGAGCATGCCCTTTTTCCATCCCTCACCCCCACATGCTGCCAAAAGATCTTGTGGGCCAGGACTTCCTGGGGAAGGCGAGCAACGTGACCGAAGAAGGAGAGTATACAGCGATCAATCGCTGAGGCAATGCCTGTAAGTCGAGTACGTTGAAATACTTCACTGTTGGAAATCAGGTCATGCCAGTGGATCCCAAAGATGTACCTCCAGTTGCCCAGGTGGAAGACCTCAAGATGCCGTAGTAGTGTCCAGGTCTCAGATATGATATATCATTTTAAAGAAAAATGAATGTGTTGTTTAAATAACTAAATATTTAGCATATTTATATGATTCTGTAGATAACATAATTATCACAGTGTGTCTGTAGGAAAAAAAAACACTATTTAAAAAATTTGAAAATGTCTACTTACTGCCAAATCCTGGTGTTCTAAGACATTTGATAATTCTCATGCAGTGTATCTAATTATGAGTAGAAATCATCCTAGAACGTGCACATATACTAATATTTATACTTGTTTTAATTTAACTAGTTACTTCCACTTCTCTGTAAACCGTTCATTTGTCTTTGTAAATCATTTTACATAAATTCGTAACAAATGTTAAACCTACAAATATATTACAATGACATCAATTTTAAAACATGTAGACATTGTTAAGGCTCAGAAAAGTCATCATTTGCGAATTTTCAAAATTCGGATTGGATTTGGACGAGGTTAGTCTTTGTTAATGTTCTTTTTTTAAAACTATTCCAATCGTGCTGCTGGTACTAGATTCTGGCCATAAGTAAAAAATATATAAGTAGCTCCCAGTGGCAGCAAATGAGTTAAATGTGTGCTCCAAGGTGGCAAAAACTGGTAATCACTGTTGTTGTTATGGATCCAGCAGCAACCGGGCTCTCGCACTTCGACTCAATGCCATGTAATTGTATCTGCACATGTTTATCAGCTGTTGTTCAGTGCCATTAAAAGCGCTCCATCTATCTAACCTCGGAGGAAGAAGCATTTTCCTAAAATCGTTGAACGCTGAGCACTCAAAGAGATGATGATCAGCGGTTTCATATATGTGTGTACACAGCTGGCACTCGGGAGTATGTTGTGGTTGGATTCTATTCAGGTGCTTGTTTAGTGGGATGTGTTGGGTTCTCAGTCGGAAAATGGTGCTCTGATCCTTCCTTGAGAGTTGATTTATGCTGTCATTTAGATTGGGGCTTGCCATATGTCTGTAGACCTCCCTCCCTGCATTTCCCATGGCCCACCTATTCAGCAAAGTTTCTTTGTTTGTTTGCTGTTCTTATGAGCTGTTTGACTGTTTTTAAAGTTGTTGCTGTTTGTGGCTGTTCTGTACTGACCCCTTTTTTGCTAGTCTGTCTGTCTTGTCATTGCCAGGTGTGTTTGAGTGACCAGGGATCCACTGCAGAACTATTTTTACAACATTGGAAGTGAAAATGTTGTCAATGCCTAGAGTTATTTGGATAAGGTCAGGTCTACAATGACCAGCAACTTCTAATGCTAGAAGGACTGACATTGAATCTATGAAAATAACAATGTTTTGGGCCTTTGAAGGAAAGGCATCAAAGGAATCACAAATAAAGATGCATAAAATTACCTGGCTTATATCACTGCACCAAGCTGCTTTCTCATGAATAGTGCTGGCCACCAATGTTATGTTGACTGGTGGGCCGCTCTTTGAGTCGACAATCAGTCTAAAGTCCAGACCATTGTATTCTGCCTTGGCATCCCGTTCATTAAAGCCTTGCAATGACAGGAGGTTGGCTGCTGAGGTCTGACTTCCCAGGCTCAGGTTGGAGTCGAGAGATGATGCTGTACAAAGTCAATCTAATTATTGGTGGTTACTCATTATTAATACGGGTTAAGTAAATTTGTGCTAAATGAGTGTAAATTTGACTGACAAAATGGTAGTGTATAGTAGTAGTCTGATTAATGTTGTGGTAAGATATTTTGACTCTCAAGACAAAGGTATGTGACTCAGCTCCCATTACTGACATGCTCCAGTCAACTCAGCTGTAGCTGGCTTACTTCTAGGGACGGAAAGGCAGCGAGGAAAGAAACTGGTCACCAGAGCTCTCAAGCAAGCTGTAGCCTTATACAATGTCTTTAACACTTCATCCCTGATAATAGTGTCTTTCTTTAACTAGTATTGAGTTCTTCGTCATCTTAGATCCTTGGCAGTTTACTGACAAAGCAATCAGTAACTCTCACATCAGATGGCACCTATTAAGGAATCAACAAACTCATTTCATTTTTGGTTGGTCTGACCATCTTTTATACAATGCCTAAGCTCTGGTTCATATTTTATTTTCAGATTCTATCAATCAATCAATTAAAGCCAGTAGCTCCCCTTCATACAGTCAATTGGCCAACTATCTCCATCATTCACGGTCCTGTATTACATTTTCTGCCTCTCTCCAGGTCTAAAAATGTAATGTAGTTGCATCTCACATTCTCTTCTCCATGTATCTTTAGATCTACCTCTCTTTTCTCTGCAGATTCTATGAGAGAGCCTGTCTGGCTATGTTGGTTGATACCTTCCTCATCTCATGTTCTATCCGGCCTCATTTTCGTCTCTTAATTTATTGTTCCTCTTAATGGCTGTTGACAGCTCTTTTCCCACAGGTCTTCATTTCTCCCAATGTCCTGCCACTTTATACCCGTTATCCTTCGTAGGCATCTGTTAACAAAGGACTGAAGTCTTTGTTGTATTGTCTTGGTCGTTCTCCATGTTCAGATTCTATAATTATCAGTAATAGTGAGTGGAAGAAGACAAAGATAGCCCCATACAGCTGTTTGAAATAAAGAGAAATAAATAGATAGTAGCTGCAGCGGTACTCAAAGTTAAAAGTCGATAAAAAGACAACAGGTAATGGCCCAGTGATCACATTAGGACAAAAACATAACTCACATTAGGACAAAAACAAAACTAACATCTACAAGGCTTTCATCTGGGAGAAAGTATAAAAAAAAGAAACTAACAAATCATCACCAAAAATACTGCCAAAAAAAACTTAAACCATTCATTTTACATCATGTCTTGTTTGCTGTTGTGATTTGTTTTCATTAGTTTTTTGCTCCTTTCGAGAACCTTGTGGCCAAAATGTATGTATAGTTTTTGTCCTAGTGCGATCACTGAGCCATTACCTATATGTGTTTATATCGACTTGAAATAAAGTGTCAGAGACTTCATTGCAAGAGGTTCCAGACTTTTGAGAGTGACTAGTTTCCCTCCCTTGCTGCCTGACCTTGAATAACTATAACAAACGCCAGGTATCTATTTACAGTTGCTAAACTGAAACATGACAACTATGTTAGATATCTGGTTAGTTTAACTTTGTGAGTCGAACGTTCTAACCCAGAGGTGGCCAATCTTTACAAATCCCGGGCAATATTGTCAATTCCTAAGGAATGGATTTTAAATAAAATTGTCCGTGGTTACAGCACTAAAAAGCCAGAAAAATACAGAACTAAACGATTTAAATTCAGTAGTCTGTCAACTATGTTGGCAGTCCACACACAAAAGAGCTGTGGTACAGTAGGTTCCATCAAACTGTAACATTCAAGGCAACGAGGTGGCAAAAAGACTGGCAAAAGAAGGTGCAAGGTTGCCACAACCAGATTCTAGTGTGATCTACGAAGAGTTCAAAAGGTTTATTGTGGCCAGATACATGGACAAATGGGATACAGAGCATACTGGCTACACAAAAAAATGATGCTTATTACCAGTTGAACAGAAGAGAGCACGTGGTGGTCTTCAGACTCTGCATAGGCCACAACAGACAGAAGTAACATCTATTCAATAAACTGAAGATAGATGCTACTGACGAATGCACCTGTGGTACTAAAAAAATTACCCCTGAACATCTGATGCAAAATTGCCCCACATACAAGGACCAGAGAAAGCACATGTGGCCATCACCAGTGCCAACACTAGACAAGCTCTATGGCAGTGTCGATAGCCTCAGGATGACTGCTGCTTTCTTTGAACAAATTCAAGTTGACGTCTGACAGAGTACGAAGAAGAAAAAGAAGGAATAAAATTGTGGATTCATATATGTAATCATATTATTATGAATAATGTAATCAGAAGGAAAGACAAGCAACAGAATACTGAAAATACCCTATGGTACCCACATAACAAGAAAAGACCTTAGTCTAGTGAAACACAGTTTACTGATGATACAAAGCTACAAATGTAAAACTAAGCTAGATATAAATGTAATGCTAAACTTTTGTATAATATAGATGTTAAACTAATGCTTACTTTTGTAATAAGTAATTTTCATGTAGAATAACAAAACAATCTTCCCCTAGATAATGCATTGGCTAGTAGTAATAAAAACGTTGTCATTCTATTGCAAGCGAAGATGACAGTATCAAACTTGTGCTGCGAGATGTGTTCTCATATGGCTATAAAGACCAATCCTGGTAAGGTAGACCTTACTGCACTCTGGGCACTGATGTTAGAGTCAGTTGTGCAGTCGTCGTGTATTCTGCTTTTTCAGGTGGTACAACTTCTCTGAGCCTTTGTGATGGAGTTTCGCTCAGCGATCTGAGTATAGGCTAGTAGTCTTACTTGTGCTATATAATACAATCAACATCTTGAGTTCACTTAACAAATCATAATTATGATATAAATTACATTTAATACTAGCTCTTACTCTTTTTCACTCCAACGAGAGTATAAGGCCACTCATACAGTTGGCCTCCTTTAGGAAGCCTGTACCAAAGCACTTTGCATGTTTTTGCAGATGTGGCTTCTGTAGCAATTTAACACAATGAGGATGTTAACCCCATACATAACTGCCTTTCGTCCCCTTTTATGACTTGTATGAAGGTGCAATCGTCCTATTCTTTCCTTCCCAATAATGACTCCAGGGATCCACTTGGGGAACTACTATGCACTACAATACATTACAAAATAATAACATTAGTACTATGAGGTGCGTTCAAGTCAAACCGGGACTTTTATTTGTAAGGAAACAATTTTTGTTTCTAGTAGTCGAAATGACATTTATTTTTCTATATAATCTCTTGCAATGTTTATGCACTTATCCCAGTGTTTAAGTAATGCTTGAAAAGTTTTAGTATAGAAAGATTTGCCAATATGTCTGAACCAATCCAGGACAGCCTGTTTCACCTCGTCATCTGTGTTGAAATGCTGACTTCCCAGGAATCCTTTTGGGGGTACAAACAGGTGGAAATCACTTGGAGCGAGGTCTGGTCTGTAAGGTGGATGTGGTAATACCTCCCAGCTGAGGTACTGTAGATGACACATAGTGCTGTGAGCCATATGAGGTCGATTGTTATCTTGCAGGAGAAGGACGCCTACCGAAAATGCAAATGTTCATGAATAACAGCGTTCACCGTACCCAGAGAAAGATTTCATCTTGTGCAACGTTATGCGTTAATTTTCCAGAATAAGGCGCTCCACAATCTGGATATTCACAGGAATGACTGTGGTGGGTTGAGAACCACCACGGCCGGGATCATCACTCACAGGTGTATGGTCTTCTCTAAAACATTTACACATTTCAAATGTCTTACTGCAGCTGAGTATATCATCACCATATTGTGATTGCAGTCTTCTGTAAATCTCCGCAGGTTTTATGTATTCTTTTAGAAAAAACTTCATCACAACACGCTGTTCCATGCAAGCACTAACAATATTGTCCGCCATTTTTATTTATCTGTCACATGATTGGTCCATGGCAAGTGTGCCATCTAGCAGTAATAGGACACAAGTGCCCCTAACTAATGATAGTAGTTCCAGTACACTAAAGCCCATTCAGTTAGATCTAGAATAAAAGTCCAAGTTTGATTTGAACGTCCCTCGTATTACGAGCTATTAATTAATAAAACTTTATTAACTACTCTGTATAAAACACATCCATAGATCTCAGCTGCTCTCTAGCCTCTCTGTCTATTACAAATCAAACATGCTTACTGATTATTTCACATTTGCCAGCCACCACAAGCAAGACGCAAAAAAATATTTTAAGGTAAGCAAGCCATGTGAAATTCATTTTACTTTCATATAACATTTTTTGGTGCAGTGCTATTGCAAACAATGTAAATTATAATGTAAGTACTTTTTTAAGCTTTAATTATGTACTGACAAGTGGAAAAAAAGACTGGGATTCAATTTCCAATGATTTTGGATATACAGCTGTGGTACAGCACTAAAATTGCCGCTTTAGCATGGTGCGTCTGAACTCTTAAACTGGTGGCTTCTGTAACAATTCTTTTGAGACTATGTTGCTAGTCTCATGAATGATGTGAAATCATTTGAGTGAATTACAGTGTGGATACCGTATTTACAATAATACACTGAAAATGAGAGTCATCGGGTGCTGTATATATTCATTTTTACTCTATGGTACGAAAACATAATCAGCTTGTAGATAAAGTTGAGTCCTTTGAAATATGGATATTCAGATGAATGTGCTGCATCTCATGGAAAGAAGAGAGAATGTATAGAGAGGTCATGAAGAGATTTGAAATGGGAAGAGAGACTGAGAATTGGAACAGAAATGCTGAAAGATATACAAATTAGGCAAATAAAATATTTTGGGCATGTAACGAAACACGACACATGGCTGAAAACAATATTGGAGGGAAAGTTGATGATAGGTAGGAAAGAGGAAGGCAATGGACAGACAATGTCAAGCGATGGACTGACAACAGTCTGTTGGAGTGTACTATTAAGGCAAGATATAAAGGATGTCGGAGGTCCATTGCAAGAAACCTTCAATGCTGAGACTGTACTTGACATTATCAGCATCACTGAATATTAAAGACAGGAGAACTTTAAAAAAACCAAAAGATTATAATTTCATGACACACCTAATTGTCCCTTGTAACACACTAATTTGGAGCCACTGAATAATGGTATTTCTAATACTCTTCTAAGAAACAACATTTTACACACTCCTTCAAAATACTTACTCTCTTCATCAAAAAAGAATATGTCAGAGTTGAGGTCTTCGATGAGTGTGCAGTCTATAAGAACAATTTTGCCGATGTTCTGGTAAGGAAATACAAATTGTTAGATAATTACATGGAAATAATTTGATCGCCAAGAATTGACAGGAAGTATTCAGTTACATATAAGAGCGGGTCATGCTTGTAAGGTGAGGCATTGGAAGAGGTGGATATCGTCACATATTTGGACACCACCATTGATACTACAGGGGGCACAGAGGCAGATGTAAGGCCTAGAAATAGAAAGACAAAATCAACATTCTTGTTACTGAATAATATTTAGGAAATAAAGATTAATACCAAGATAAGATTGTTCTATCCCAATATCAAGTCAGTACTGCTGTACAGAGCAGAAACTTGGAGAACGACAAAGACAGTACTGAGGAAACTTCAATAAATATCAACGAAGGATAATGGGCATAGGCTGACATGACATGGTCAGGAACAACAATCAATGGGAAAGCAGCCAACAACAACCAGTAGAGCAACAGATCAGGTGTAGAAAATGTGTTTGGATAAGACACAGGCTATAGAAAGCACCATCAAACATGCCAGACATACCCTGACATGAAATCCACAGCAAAAGAGGAAGAGAAGTAGACCAAAAAAGACAAGAGACTGTGAAAATGAATTTAGGTCCCTGGATCTCAACTGGAGAGAGGCAGAAAGGACGTCTCAAGATTGAATGTGGTTGAAGAGGGTTATCCATGGTCTATGCCCCAAAAGGAGTGACAGGTAATGATGTTGATGATGCAGTAGTAAGAATCGGAAATCCATTTTTGTAAGCTACAACCTTCCCAGCAATAGACTAGACAATTGTGTAAGCTGTCAAGTACTGCTTGTGCGTACTAAGCCCAACTACGGACATATAGTGAGCACATCATGAACGTATGACTGTACATTTGAGTGTGTCAAGTATACACACCATGACAAGTGCATCATAGCTGAGATGGGCTGGCCATGTGGTACGCATGTCAGATCAACGTTTACCAAAAGAGCTGCTTTATGGTGAACTTCAAAATGGCAAGAGAGCAAGCGGTGAACAGTGGAAACAGTTCAAGAACACACTTAAAAAATCACTGATCCAGTGCAATATGAACCCTGTTGACTGGGAAAGAATCACCACCAATCGCACAGACTGGTGCAGCATTACTAAGGCATCAAGAATAAATGAGGCTATGCAGAGATGATCGCTCCGCAAGTCTGCTCACATCAACCCTTCTTCAACCCGGTGGAAGGGGTGTCCTATTTCCTTGTACTAAGTGTGACAAACAATTCAGGGCTCCGATTGGCCATGCGAGCAGTGAATGTTGACAAAGTAGTCCTCATCGATTACGATGGATAAACAACAACACGAGACCCTACACTTGTCATTGCCCTAGGTTTAATGTAAATGAAGCCTCCGTGGTAGGGAAGGTGTCTTAATGTTTTCCTGGTTTCTTCCTGGAGCTAATAAGAAATCCCCATACTCCCTCCAGGATAATATCTAGTCCACTGGAACAGAGGCCTAGGCACCATCAGCTTAGATATAATACCAACTGAAAACCTACATTTCATCTTAAAAACATAAATAAATTAAACTTTCCACTCATGCTGAAGTCGGATGCACTGGGCCAAACAAAAACCACAGTACTACTCACACCGCCTTTGGGATTAGAGAAATGAGGCGAACGCAAAAAGAAAAAAAACTTTCCACTGTGTATTTTTGTATTCTATCTTGTCACCTTTTTTTTCACTAAGTGAAGCCTAGGTTGTCAACGGCAGCTTCATCCCTTATATCAGGGCTTGTCAGCCTTTTTATACTTGGTGTCCACTTTTGTGAGGGTAAATTACCTTACTGTCCATTGACATTCCTTGACATCTAGGTGCCATCGCCTTCTTGGTCTGCCTCTGCCTCTCTTGCCCGGCACAATACCTTCCATTACCGTTATCTCAAGACCGTTTTGTCTTTTGATATGGCCAAAGTATTTGAATTTTTTGTTTATGATGGAATTTATGAACCAGTTCTCCTCTATGTCCAATTGTTCTTTTGGTCTATGGTATTCTGAGAACCTTTCCATAACATTTCAATTCAAAGGACTCGATTCTCTTCCTTGATGTTTGGGTAATTGTGCATGTTTCAGATTGTATAACGAAAAAAGGTTCTCAAAATTTTCACTTTTGTTGGTTGTGTGGCCTCTGCATTGCCATAATAATAACAACATGTTTTTAATACAGCATATAATTATTCTGCTACCGCCCACCTCAAAGCTAAAATCGCCCACTGGTGCGGGCTAGCACCCAGGTTGAAGAGCACTGCCTTAGATGAACACTTATCAAAGAAAATAAGCACACCTTGGAAGTGGTTCCTGTAGAATCATGATTAATCTTAACATGACGAAGTTGCTAACATTATCAAAATTCCTCTTTACCTGCATTGTATGACGTGTCTGGAATTTTACAGTAGTTCTATTATTTCCTTCTTGAATACCACTGGGGTCAAGTGTTCTTTAAATGCAATTTAAACATTAAATCATACAAACTAAAATCAAGGAAAGTACCATTTTAAAAGCAAATTTAAAACATACAAACACAAATTAAGGCAAGTGCTATTTAAAGAGTAAATTTAAAACATACAAACACACATTAAGGCAAATGCTATTTAAAGAGTAAGTTTAAAACATGCAAACACAAATTCAGGCACGTGCTATTTAAAGAATAAATTTAAAACATGCAAACACAAACTAAGGCAAGTGCTATTTAAAGAGAAAATTTAAAACATACAAATCCAAATTAAGGCAAGTGCTATTTATTTATAGAGTAAATTTAAAACATACAAACACAAATTACGGCTTTCTTTTCTTCTTTTGTCCAACTGCTCTTGCCAAACGGCGTCAAAGAGAGGTGGGATGCGTGGATTTCATATTATTGACAAGTGAGAGGCTTGTGATCTCATTAAATGTAACTTCCCGAGAGTGTCAGAGACCCCCTCAATCCATTGACGCCGAAGTCTGCCTCTTGCTCGTGGACCAGAGACCTGCACATGATATGCTCTTGCTGCAGGCTGGTCATAATGCATTCTGACTAAATGACCAAACCATTTGATTTGATGAGAGTCAATCTAGGCACTAACTGGGTTTGTCCCCCCTGTCTACCTAAGTGTGGTTTTGCAAATTCAGTCAGGGATTGGATTTCTGGCTGCACTTCTAACACATCCCATCTAACAGTTCTGGATCTTACTCTTATGTGTTGCTAGTAAGGATCAAGATTGGCATTAGTAATACAATGTAGGAATAAATAGTGCATTTATCAAACTTAACTTAAATTAATGTTGTTATACTGGTTAAAAGACTCTGCAGAGTCTGTATACAACCAGTTTCATTTATATTCCCTTGCTCTAAAATATATGCACATCCAATCCATTCTTAAATGCATTAATTGTGCCTGCCTCCACTACTTCATGTGGCAATGCATTCCAAACATTCACCACTCTCTGACTAAAAAAGTATTTTCTAATATCTAATCTATACCTTCCTTTAGTTAATTTGTAGCTATTCACGTTTGTTCTTGTAGATGGTTGTTTTTTGAAAAACTTGTTAAAGTCTAATTTATCCGTTCCTTTCATTATCTTATAAACCTGTATTAGGTCACCTCGAATTCATCTCTTTTCTAGACACTGTAGATCAGTTTTTCTGAGTCTTTCCTCATAACTGTAATTCTGGAATCCCACTTTCAGCTTTGTTACTCTTTTTTTGTATCCTTTCCAGCATATTTATATGACCTATACGATAAGGACTCCACACCTGTGCACAATACTCCAATCTAGGTCTAACTAATGCTTTATACAGTTTGACTATCACTTCCTTACTCCTATGTTTAATATTTCTTTTTATCACACCTAACATAGCATTTGCTTTTTTCACTGCTACCTAGACTTGCTCACTCACTCTACCTATATGATCTATTATAACCCCTAGGTCCCTTTCTTTTTCTATCATTTTAATAAACATTGTTGTCGCCCATTCTGTAATTATGTTCCATATTTGATCTAACCATGTGGATAATTGTACATTTATCTACATTATAAACTCCATCTGCCAGCTCGCAGAACATTCTCAAATTTTATCTAAATCCGACCTCAATATATCCACTTCTGCTTTAGATGAGACACTACTACATAACTTTGTGTCCTCAGCGAATTTTGCAATCATGGATTCGATATCAATGTCCAAATCGTCTATATGTATATATATATCAAGAACAAAATTGGTTCCAAAATTCAGCCCTGTGGCACTTCACTTTTCACTTCACCACTCAGAGTACTCCTTTTTTATATCCACTCTCTGCCTTTTTCCTGTTAACCAATTTTCAATTCATTTGGCAACTTCCCCATCTATTCCATGTGATTTTAACCTTCTAAATAACCTTTGATGAGGTTCTCTATCAAAGGCCTTAGCAAAATCTAGATAAATAACATCTACTGTCTTCCCTTTATCTATCATTTTAGTAACCTCCTCCATGAATTCTAATAGATTTGTTAAGCACGATCTCCTTCTGGTAAACCCATGCTGACTATTTATGACTAGATTAAACTTGTCTAAATGCATTACAATGTTTTCTTTGACTATTGACTAACAATTTACAGACTATATTCGTTAAACTCACAGGTCTATAATTTGCCGGATCTGATTTTTTGTCCTTTTTGAATAAGGGGATCACTCCTGCATCTTTCTAATCCCCTGGAACAATCCCTTTTGCAAGTGATTGAGAACATAACATAGCCAATGGTTTTGCTAGTTGGTCTCTAATTTCAAACAGCAATTTTGGAAAAATATCATCTTGGCCTGGACATTTATCCACTTTCAACCCCTCCAATCTAAAATTACATTTTTTAGTTAAAAGAAGCACTCTAGTGTTTAAAAATCAGTGCAATTTGATAGTCGATTTTGTTCTCCTTCTGAATTCTGTGTGTAATCTCTCTGTTCACTCTGCCATCATCAGTGACCATTACTACCTAGGTATTTTAACTCCTGTACTTGCTTGATACCAATGTCACTGATGTGGAAACTTCTCTGCAATTGTTCACGTGAAATCATCATAGTCTCTGCCTTGTCTGTGTTGATCTTCATGTCATATTCTCTATATGTGAAATGGAGATAGTTCAGGTGGTGTTGTAGGTCTTCTTCATTTGGTGAAAGATTACCTGATCATCAGCAAGCAACAGCTCATTGAGGGACTCTTCATGAGGGTTAGTCAACAGTGCAATTTTATCCATGTAAATTATGGCCAACAGTGGAGAAAGAACACACCCTCTCATACACCACTAAGCATTGGAAACCAATTTACCCCACCTGCATTCATTCATACTGCACCTTCACTGTTCACGTACAAGGCACGAATGCCATCCAGTAGTTGACCCTCCACACCATATTCCTCCATTACTTCCCATAGCCTTCATCAGTTTACCAGTCAAATGCTTTTTCTTGATCAATGAAGGCCATGTGGAGTTTCTTATTGTATTCTATGGTTTTTTTCACATAACTGTCTGAGCATAAATATAGCATCCGTACATCCCCTACTTTTCTGTGTATCATGATTGTGAAGTACTGAGTAGCAGTTCCACAATAGCTCAAACTCGTTGTTCAAGGACCTGTGTGAGCATTTTTCAATCGAGACTTAGGAGGGATATGCTCCTATATCAAATGCAATCTTTCGTGCTGTTCTTATTTTTCCAATACCCCCACAGCTTTGTCAACTACCAGGTACCTTCCCTTCAATCCCTGCCTGATTAAAGATCTTTGTGAGCTTTTCTTATTCCTACATCATGACTAGCTTTTATGGCATCTGCTGATATGTTGTCTACACCTGTGGCCTTGTAGTTAATACTACTACTAATTACATCTCTGACTTCTTGCTCAAGTATCAATCTGACACTGCGGGATTTGTTCCAATGAATGATGTTTCACATATTCCATCACCTGCTTGTGCTCTTGGCACAAGTAAGTCTGTGAAATACTCCTCCCATCTGTCTTTTAACCTCTCAGGTTCATAGAGTGGTTGCCCCTCTTTGTCATTGACCACTGTATGAAGACTATCATCTCTCAAACCGCAGAGCGCTAATTTGTCTGTAAAAATCTCAGAGAGATGTTGAACATAGCTCCCCTTAGTACCTCCCCATATTTTTGTCAAGCATTTTCTGCTTCCCGTCCGGCCTTCTTATAAGAAGTATAGTCATCTTCTTCTTTATGAAATTGCCGCCATTTCTTAATCAACATTTTATTGTCTTTCACTGCAGTCTTCACTCTTTTATTCCATCATATCATCCATTTCTTTCAAATACCTCCTTTGTTTTCTTGTACCACAATCCTTAGTCAAAACATTAGTAAAGTGAACTTGAAATTTTGCCATTGTTCCTCAACTGTATCTCTATGTGTCATACTTTCATATTTCACATCCATCTTCTGTTTGACATTTTCCTGTACTAACACATCTGTTAGCAGTCTTGTATTAACTACTTCATTGAGGCAAGTGCCACGTTTAGTATGCTGCATACTCAGACAGAAGTAAAGAACAAATGGATGATGGTCAGTATCTATACTCAGACTGAGAATCACCTTGCAATATGTGACACGATGACGATTGCATATTCAGAATAGAATGAAATCTATTTGAGATGAAGATTGCAGATTGCCCCATTTACACCATATTTTCTTGTGACTGCGGCGATGCTTAAAAAAAGTATTTGTAATAAATAAGCTGTGCTCCACACAAGGGTTTAACAGTTGTTGACCATTAAAGTTACACCCCCCCCCCCCCCCATTTAAGGCAAGTGCTATTTAAGAGTAAATATCAAATATACTAAACACAAATTAAGGCAAATAAAATTTAAAATATGAAAAGACAGATTATTGAGGTCAGTACAATTTTAAAAGTAAATTTAAAACATAAAAATTTTTTTTTACAAATGCAATTTTAAAATTGAATTTAAAACACACAAACACAAATTAAGAAATGACTAAATTTTAAACATTGAAACTCAAATTATGTCAAATACAATTTGTATATTTAAATTACAACACAAGCAAAATAAGTCATTACTGTTGGAAAATAGCCACCATTTTAAACAATGTTTCTTGCCATAAACCCATATTTAACAACAAATAAACACACTGAATTTGCTGTCATTAAAATTCAATGCCTTGTTTATCTGAAGCAAAAATTACTGTGAGAATGCCATGCATCCACAAATCACAGGCAGTTTATTTATAGCTGCCTGCAGCTGCAAAGACGACAATGTGGGCGCTGCCGGCTCAGAATGGCAGCAATCAATAGCTTTCATAGCATGCCATTAAAACACAAGTCAGTAAGTGATAGTGGGCTAAAGTGCGTGAACCAGACTTTATTTAGAACAGTTTTTATTGATTTGTTAAAATGGAGCTGTAAATCATGCTAGATATTGAAAAGTCTATCACCAAGAATCTTAATGATTAATACCACACACTGTGTGTGTGTGTGTGTGTATATATATATATATATATATGTGTGTGTGTGCGTGTGTGTATATATAACTAGAATCGTGGTAACAAAAAAAGGCATTCTGTTAGAAACAAAAACTTCTAACAACAAATATTAATATTATCAATATTGAGCTTCGGGAAAGAATAATCACTAAACATATCTGGCCTGCTGCATTGTTATGGCTCTAAAACATGGACTTATACGCTTTTGAGATTTGGTGCTATCGCAAGATACTTAAAGATGTAGAGTCACATAGAGAACTAATAACGATTACACAAAAAAGGCAGATTGTTTTGGCTTGGTAGTAACATGAGATGTAGAGGCCTACTATTGAAAATACTAGAAGGCAAAAATTCAGAGAAAAAGAAACAGGAGACATCCAAGAAACAATTACATCACACAGGTTTACAAGAACATAGGGGTGCAGACTTGTACTGAGCTAGAGATCTGCTGGGAATTGAGGACAGTGGCTTGAAATTGAAATAATCACCTGTATATATATATACACACACAGACAGGTGATTATTTCAATCTCAGAAAGTTTCACGGATTCAGTTTCCATTATAGACAGGGTATGACAGGGCTGCACACTGAGTCTCTATAATGCATATTCTGAGATGACACAGAGTTGTAACAGGGAGGACAAAGTTAATGGTATGGAAGTCAATGACATCAAATTTGCCAATGACTAAGCAATAGTGGGAGGATCAGTAGCAACGTTGCAATTGCTGCTCGAAAAACATTAACAGCACAGCCAAAGAGTTTCGCATGAAAATTAAACACATCAAAGACAAAGACGTTGGTAATATCCAAGCAACACAGACAAATAAATATGATCATCAATGGATAAATAGTCGAACAAGTAAAGAAGTTTATGTATTTGGGACAAACCGTAACAGAAGATGCCTGCAATAAGACAGAAATTAAGACAAGGATTGCAATGGCAAAAAAGGGCTTCAGAGAAAAACATAAATTGTTAACATCAATATCAGGATAGAACTGGGGAACAGAATAATATTCACTGATTTGTGGCCCATTGCACTGTATGGTGCTGAAAAATGGACTCTTGCAAAGAAGCATGAAAAAAGCCTGGTAACGTTTTAAATGTGGTGCTAGCGTAGAATGGAAAGAGTGAGTTAGACAAAAAGAAGATCTAATGACAATGTAATAACTGAAGTTGACGTACAAAGACAAAAATTGCATATGATACAAAAACGTCAGTTGAGTTGGCTTGGTCACAATATGAGACATGAAAATCTTCAACAGAAGATAACAGAGGGCAAGATTCAATGGAAGAGAGGACCAAGACTCACCTTTAAATCTCAGGCATGCAAGAACATTAAAGTACAAACTTATGCTGAAATGAAGAGAGCTGCAGAGTATAGGGTGAAACGGAGAGACATACTCAGACAACCTTACAACCAGTCTCAGAACTGATCAACCAGATGATGAAGGTGTGTGTGTGTGTGTGTGTGTCTCTCTCTCTCTCTCTCTCTCTCTCAAGCATTCACCATATTTCAAGCATTCACCACTCTGACTTGTGACCTATTTACTGACATGCCATCATAAATGGGCAGATGAGATGAGCTACAATAATCATTTGACTTAACCCCCTCTATTCTCGTACATTGGAATATAGATGTCTATTGTCTTTTTCTGGTGTCTGATAGTTTCTACAGGATGGGGTAGCCAGCCCCATTCTCAATCCTTCTTATTCTTTCCTTACAAAGAAGTCAGACACGTTCATATCTTTGTTCCAATGTGAGGCATAAACATCACTATTGCAACTGGTCTCTATTTGAAGTAAGCCTGTTTCCAAGCGGTTGCAATCATTCCCCTTTCCGTTTCAATGTGAAGCATAGATTTTAACTGCAGCTGGCCCCCATACAGGAATCCTTTATCCTAGATTTTCAAACTGGACATCACTTGGCTGATGGTGAGTTGATATAATAATTATGATATGACATAACATGATGAAATGGTATAATGATAATAATGTTATAACGAAAGACATTTCTATGCAAAAAATCTTTGTCAATGAAAGTGTGAGTTCTTAGGTGTTATACAAAAGTTGACCTGTAATATAGAATTGAACAATAAACAATCAATAAGATTACCGAAGCCTTAGCGATGTGGTTTTACAGAATAATGTTAAGAATCCAATGGACAATAAAGAAAAATATTGAGTATTTTCTAAGGAAGGACCATGTCAACGAGGCCTTAACACACACATCAGGATAAAGCAATCATATTTTTGGGGGGCATGTTATGAGAAGAGGAGAGCTGAAGCACACTGTAAAAATCAGCAAAATTGCTGGGAAAAGGGAGAAGTTAAAAACAGAGACAATATGCTGAATAGTTCAGCATCATGGCATGGAAGACAGTTAATGGTAGAATTTAAATACAGTACCTTGGACAGAAAGTTATGGTGATGCGTGATTGTCTATATTAGTCTTCTTCTTCTAGATCGCCACATTTGTTATTGTGCCTACATGTGAGCCCAGTTCTGTGGTTAAAGGTTAATGTGGTGGAGAGGTTATCAAGGTTCCTAAACAGCTATGTATAAACATTTGTCTGTGTAGACCAGTGTTCAAAACAGTCACTTAAGCACATAATAGTCTTGTTGGATATGCTCTACACTAGTCAGCATGGCACATAATGATGACGGTCAATCAATCAATAGTACACTAGGGCGACTAGGGCCCGTCGTGTCGTATGACCATATCCATGACAACATCTGATGGCCACATCTCAGTGGGCATACACTTCTGTTGGGGAGATGGCAATCTGTTTTAGCCAGGTGTTGCGAGGGTGGTCCTGAGGACGTCTCCAGGATGGGCACGACTTCTTCCCGCAACTCCCCCCCCCAAAGTGCCGGAGCATATCATGGGCTGGGACTTCACGGGAAAGTAGAACAAATTGACCGAAGAGGGAGAGACAACGGTGATCAATTGTTAAGACAATGCCTGCAAGTTGAGTACGTCGAACTACTTCGCTGTTGGAAATGTCATGCCAGACGATCCCGAGGATGCATCTCTGGCCTGATTGCGCAGGTAGAAGGCCTCAAAACGCTGCAGGTCCTGCTGTAGTAATATCCAGGACTCGAAGCCATACAGGAGAATGGCGACAATGCAGAAGGATGATGGTAATGATATTTTATAAATATTACCTCCGTTCAGTTCATTCCGTAACCCATTAGGTCATTGGGGCACACTTGAAGACACTCCCACAATCCCACACCAACTCTCGCTGCCTGCTGCCGCCAGTCATGCCTCACCGTGACAAAGGTTTGACCACTCAGTGATGTTGTCTGCCCATCTTTTCCTGGTATGGAACCATGCAGTATCAAATTTGTAATTCCGTTGGAATCCTCGTGACGTGTCTTTACCAAGACATCTTTCATCTTTTGATGGCCGTGAACAGATCATCAAAAGACCCAATTGCGTTTTTCACTCTTCATCGTAATTCTACATTTGTGGCACGATCCTTATATGTAACATTTAAGTCTTCTAAAGCACCTCATTTGCATTGTATGTATTCTGCAGTGGATATCCGCAGTAATGGTCCAAGTCTCACAGGCATACAAAAATATTGAGAGCATCAATGAGCTTATTAGTCAACTTTTATGCTGAGAGCGAGCCGCTTATCCTGCCAAATGGGTTTCAAATGCATAAACGCCACTGTTGTCTGTGCTATTCTGGCAATTATCTCAGGCTGTGAGCCATCGTATTTGATCCCAGATACTTGAACCAGTGTACATTTTTGAGTACCTGACCATTTGCTTTAATCACAGATGTAAACCCTTCCGTGTTATTAGTCATCAGCTTTGTTACTCTGCATTTATCTCCATGCCATAGCTCTGTGCAATCTACTAATCAGCTCCTATAGTTACGTTTCCGTGCCTGCCAGATCATCTATATCATCTGCAAATCGTAGGTTTGTAATCATCTTGTTACCTAATCTGACCGTACCAACATGTCCCTCCAGGGCCGCCTCCATCATTCTTTCCAAGAATACATTGAAGAGTGTTGGATAGAGTATACAATCCTGTCTCACCCCAACAGACGTGCAGATCCATTCACCTAGTATTCCATCTACAGAAACTGCACTTGACGTCTTCTCATAAAGGTACTCAATTACCTTCACAATATTACTATTGATCTTGTAATACTTCATTGTTGTCTATAGCGCCGCATGCCATTCCCAGTCGAACGCCTTTTTGAAATTGATGAAGACATGATATATGTGTTGTTGATACTCTAAGTATTTCTCATTTAATATCCATATTAAATATCTGTTCAGTGGAACCTTCTTGCCTACATAGCATCAAACCATTGAGAATTTTACAATAAATACATCTTTACAATTGTGATTGAAAATGATTGATTTAACTGTTTGTTCCAAGTGGAGTATAGGACCAGCACTAAAGCTGGTCAATTTACAAGAAGCCTGTATATGAGCATTTTCAGTAGTTCCAATAGCACTAGTATTACTTGATGAGGTTCTAATATTTTTTGCAGACATTTCATTTCTGTTGATACGATTTGTCGTTTTTCAATTGATGTTAGTGCCTAGTTTTGACATTGGTAGCTTAGTGTTGGGATGAAAATGATGCTGAATAAAGCTCTTTTGGTAGCTATTTTCATGTACTTGCAATTAAGTATTGGTGTTAATTACCCAATGATCTGATTCACCTTATTGCATCTTTGCTGGATTTCCGGTGTAATTCTTCCGTCTGCTGATATCATGCTCCTTAAGTATGTGAAATCTTTCACCTGCTTGATTTGCTGCTTTGCGGGGATGATATTGGTTTGTCTTGCTTCTCTAGATATTTTCATGACCTCCGTGTTTTTCTCCGTTGATTTTCATGCTGTTTTTTTTAGATGTTGTACTTAATTTGTCAATATGTTGTTGCAATTGTATTTCTGAAGTTGCAATGATAGCTTGATCATCTGTGAAAAGAAGTTTAAGAGTTCACAATGTTGTTTCCTTCATTTTGGTTGGCTGTTTTACTTATGTGATCTTCATATGTGATGACCAACAAAGGGGATAGCACACATTCTTGCCGTACTCCAGATTTGAGTCCAGTTATTGTTCTAAAAGAAAACTGACCATCAGTGTAAAGACTTTTGCATAGGTTGATTAGGTGATCATTTACTCCATAGTGAGCTAATATTTCCATGGATGTTGTCTATATACCCGGTTGAAAGCTTTTTCTTGATATACAAACAATATATAGTTCCTGATCGTATTCAATTGTTTTTTCCATCAATTGTCTGAAAGTAAAAATTGCATCCGTACAACTACTGTTCTTTCTAAAGATGGTGGTTGATTTCAAGATGGTGGTTGATTTGAATTGACAGTACAGAGATCTATAGCGTTTCAGATAAGTATTAGTGTTGAGAATTAATTTGTGTAATAATAACATAGATGTAATTGTAGTTTACTGTAGTATATGTATTTTCGAAATAGTGGCCTTGTTATAAGAGATAGTTAGTGACTTGACAGAATTAAATAGCGTGGAAAAGTGAGCGGTAGTAACACTCAAGTAACACTAGACCTAGTTGTTAGCGATACATTGTAGAAAGGTAAATACCAGCGACATTTGTTTTCTTTTTGGCGTTGCTTTAAGAAGTATACATTGTATTAGGTATTAATATAACTTATTGGCTAACGGTAATAAATAGCATAATTAGTATGGCCCCTAAGATGAGACGAAATGCTGTGAAGAAAGGTCAAGTCAGATTGTGTGATTTGTGTGGCGGAAATGTTAGTATTACTAGTGTAGGGATAGATAGGCCTACAGCGTTGGAAGATGAAGGAAAAGTTATATGTAGGATATTTAGAGTCGAATAGAGGCAGACACAAATGGAGTGCGATATATGGAAAAATGAAAAGAGATTGGAGGAGATAGAAAAGAGGCAGATGAAAATAGAAGGGAAACAAGTGAAAATGGAGGAAATTTTAAAGAAGCTGCAGTCAAGGTGTAGTCAAGGAAGTAAGGGAGATTTTAGTGAGGAAACAGTTCACAGGGCAGAGAGCTTTGGAGAGAAGTATGAAAATATAGGTGAGGGGTCAGTATTGGTAGTAGGAGATTCAATGGTGAGAGATGGCAGACATTTGTCTAAACAACACAACATGTTTGAAAGAATGAATATTGGGGGATCAAAAATAGAGGACATAGAGGGGAGAATAAAGAGGATAGATGACAAAGGAAACAGTCATGTTGTGGTATTGGTAAGGAACAAATAATGTAAAGAGATATGGTACAGAAATAATTATGGATAAATATAAGTCTTATGGGAACACTTAAGGAAAAAAAAAGTTTAGAAAGGTCACAATGATGGGCATTTTAGATAGAGCAGATGGGTCACGCTATCCAATATGGAACATAATTACAGAATGGGAGAGAACAATATTAGAAAGATAGATAAGGAAAGGGACCTAGGGGTTATAATAGATCATACAGGAAAGGTGAGTGAGCAAGTTAAGGTAGCAGTGAAAAAGGCAAATGCAATGTTAGGTATGATGAAAAGAAATATTAAACATAGGAGCAAGGAAGTGATAGTCAAACTGTATAAAGCTTTAGTTAGACCTAGATTGGAGTACTGTGTACAGGTGTGGAGTCCTTATCATAGAGGGGATATAAACATGCTGGAAAGGATACAAAAAAGAGCGACAAAGATGATAGTTGGGTTGCAGAATTACAGTTATGAGGAAAGACTCAGAAAAGCCGGCCTACAGTGTCTAGAAGAGAGAAGAATTCGTGGTGACTTAATTCAGGTTTATAAGATGATCAGAGGAATGGATAAATTAGACTATAACAAGTTTTTTAAAATACAGCCCCCCACAATAACAAGAGGGCATAGCTACAAACTGACTAAAGAGAGGTCTAGATTCGATATTAGGAAATATTTTTTTAGTCAGAGAGGGGTGTCTGCTTGGAATGCATTCCCTGGGGAGGTAGTGGAGGCAGGGACAGTTAATGCATTTAAGAATAAACTGGTTGTGCATAGCTTTTAGAGCAAGGTGATGTAAATGTAACTGGTTGTATACAGACTCTGCAGGGTCTTCTAAACCAGTATAAAGATGTTAAGTTAAGTTAAAGCCAATCTGTGTATCAGTGAGTTCTTTGGTGATGTAGCATAATATTTTTCCTAGGATTTTACCAAATATTTTACCAGTGTAGCTCAAGAGCGATATTCCTCTATATTTTGTACAATCTCTTTTGCCACACTTTTTTTCCATATTGGAATTATTGCATTTCTCCAATCTTATGGCATTTTCTGTGTGGTCCATACACGGTTATACAATCTTTGCAGCCACAATATCCCTACCTCATTTGTTGCTTTAATTAATTCAACAGGGATTTCATAAAGCCCTGGACATTTGTTCAGTGGAGCAGCTTGTACAGTATTTATGATTTCTGAAAGTGGGAAGTTTGGTTCTAACTCTTTGTGTACGTTAACTTTGGTATCTTGTGTGTCATTGTCCCCAGTTGTTAGTAAATTGACAAGTACTTTAAAGTATTGCTGGCATCTTCCGAACCAGTTGTGGGTCATTTATTGCCATTAAATTGTTGTCTTTTATAATTTCTGTTCTATTGTAACAATCATCTCTGCCTCTCAAACATTTACTCGTCTTGTACAACTTTCTTGCTACGTTTTTATCATCCAAATCAGAATTTCCCCATACTATTTCTAAGATTTATATTTAGCCTCCTTAATTACCAACTTTACGTGCTTTCTCACTGCCCAATAGTTAACATAATCTTGTTCTTTTTTCTTATAACCCTGCTTTGTATCTATTCTTCTTCTCTTTGGAAGCTGATTTTACTTCGTCGCTCCACGACACACTGTTATTAACGGTCTTGAACCTCTTGATTTTATAGTTTGAAATCATATGTGAGTTCAGCAGTAATGGGGCACCTGAAATGATGTAGTAGAAGTGTGTACAACCAGCAAACTGCAGAAACTGTCAGTATCTACAATCTTTGCCATTTGCTGAGAAGGAATGCGCACCTTTGAGTTTGCCTGGAGCACAATGACATCAATTCTTAACAAACAGAACACAAAAGATAGGAAAAAAAAACTGATGCTTTTAACGCATATTCTCGTGGTCTTCTGACCAGCATCCAAAATGCTCAACCAGATGCTCCTCATGTCATTACAGGCAACTAACTATGCGGTTTGATCTCTCAATGGTAGAAGACTGTCAAAGTAATTGATTTTTAAGCCCTGTCATTCACTGAGATGGAAAACCTGCTGATTAGAAAGTAGCATTCTATGTTTCAAAGAAAACTCTAGAAAGAACATCCCATATAATACAGGCAAAAAAGTGAATACCTCGTCGTCCCCGGGGATGAGTCGGAGAAGAAGAAGAACTGAGTGAAATGTCCAAACTGTGCCAGGTTCAGCTCTTAGCTGGGCCTGTCAGTTGAGGTGACCAGCTCTTGTTGTTCCAATAATCAATACAGTTTATACCCTAAGACGCTAGACAAATGGCTGGTGAGAGTTTATGAAAGAGAGGCCAGAAACTTGAAGAAAGGGAAAGACAGAAGGACACAGATGTTTTTGGATTGTTTGTACATTTGTTTTGTTTAGATTAGAATATTCTTTGGCTATAGCATTGTAATGATTGATAATATTTCTTACTGATTGTTTCGGATATTTCAATAGTTTTTTGTTGGGTAAGTGTATGAATAGGATGTGCATGTGAGCTGTAAGAGATTTATATGGTATTTATGATGTGTGGTTAGAATGTGTATGCATGGGTAAATGTTATGTGATGTTTGTACCATTTGTGATGCTTTTAGTGTGTATATGGTCTATTTGTGTGTCTATGTGGGTTTGGGTGTGTTTGTAGTGTGTGATTTTTGTAGTCTGTGTATGATTTATCTGTGTGTGTATGGTGGTCCTTGTTATATGATGAGTGGGCATGTGGTGTGTGTATGGAGTTTGTAATGTAGTTTTTGTGATATGTTTGCAGTGTGTATTTAATGGTACATAAAAATGTTTTATCAACCATATTATCTATGCTCTTATGCCATCTCTCTCTCTATATTTCTCTCTATCTCCAGCTATGTCATATTGAACTATCTTCTCTTTTTCTATCTTGTACTCTATCTCTCACCTGTTAATGCTTGTGATTATGTTCATTCTTTCCAAACACAGAAAAAAGCATAATCAATCATCATAGGCGTCTCAATCTCCATCTTGTGAGTTTTGTCCACATCTGTCTCCTGTATTTTGACACTAGCGATGTCTGCTATGGCTGTAAAGGTTGATCTGAGAGTGACAGTCCCTGCCACAGATTGTACAATCATGCTGAGGAGGCTGACTTGGCTGTTCCTTGATATCTTCAGTCTTTCTCTTTTCTCTGCAGCTAGAAGGCCTCTACAAGTGTCAGCAGTCACTATGCCCGCTCCAACTTGATCCTGCTAAGTTTTTTTTCCCCTACCCTCGGATTAAATGTCACATGACTTTATGTTCCTCTTGCATATGTCCTTGAATCGCAAATAATCTGGGTAGATTTTAAACTTGAATTTTTTTTAATTTTGCCCGGGCAGCGGCTGCTAAGTCTACTCTTTTCGATTTCTAACTGCCAAAGAATTTTTAACATGCTCAACACTGAACACGGGAGTCCGATCTCACTACCCAGAGATCAAGGGAATTTTTACAAGAAGATACACGTGAAATAATCCCGGTCTCCACCGTGATTCGAACCCGCATCATGAATAAATTCATCTACCACACACAGAGCTTAATGTCAATTATCAGAGCAGAAATCAGTCTAATTGTTTTATAAAGAACACACAACCAGCTGATAATGGATCATAACACTGAAACACATATGAGATGTTTGAGTGACGTGCTGAATGTGTGGAGGACAGACATTGTCCAGGAAAGACAAAGATCTACAGACAAAAACCACTATTATGAAGAGCCTTTCAGAATGATTTTAAAAATTATTTTTGGTAGGGAAATAAATTCAAACGCGGATGTAAAGCACTTGTCCACCTTGTGTTTAAAGTGTCATTTTAACATTTTTAATTTAAAGAGAAGACAGAGTCATACTTCTCTAAATCAACCCAAACTGCTCGTGGATAACAGTTTATGCATTTGGGTGGAATTCAACCCAGAATGCTCAGCCAAGAATGCTCAGTCTATAGCCATCATAAAATTATGAACTGTGGCAACAAATTTCAAGAGAAAGATAAGGAAACTGGTGCAAAGGATAATATCCAGTTCCAGTCTCTATCTAGCGAATATACATATTCGTCTGTCAGTCATCACAACCGAAATGCGCTCATCTCAGCTACGCTCCTACCTTCAAGACTACCCAGCTTAAATGACATAACACTTTTTACACATTCAACTGTATATGTGCCACCCACACACACTATTCTAATGACATCCACACACACCATTCTAACAACATCAACACCATCCTCACACACGATTCTAACATCATCCACACCTCCAAGACCTAGGAATTTGAAGGACAGTGTTACATCTCCCATACATTTTCCAACAACCGCATCTACATTATTATACTAACCCAAACTAAAAGACAGCACTACATCTCCCACAATGAAAAATGAATGCAAGTGCCAAAAATCCCTAAACAAAGCTACACAAAAGCCCCTTACAAAAGAGGAAGAGACATTATGCACACATTTGGTTAGGAGAAAGTTGTACACTAGCACTGATAACATCATACAATATAAGACAGGAGTACCAGTCTTTGATATTTCAAAAGATAACTCTTCCACGAAAAAAAAAACATCTCAGATTAGAACTCCAACTAAAAGGAAACTTCTGATGGTTGCACCATTGACAGATGCGATAGGTTGAAATACCTCGGAGTGACTTTTTATCAGTCTTTCCTTTAATTGCCATGTTGACCACATCGTACAAAGATGCAAGAGAGGGTTAGGAGCACTAAAGACCATGGCTGCTGCCGACCTGGAACAACACCTCCTGTTCATTCTATTTCGTCAGGTCGTGTTGTCTGTCATCGATTACAGACTAGGCATCCTCACACTATCAAGAACAGTGTGAAAGGTTGAAACGCATGCAGAATGAAGGTATGCGACTGGTTCTGGGCTGCACTAGAAATACCCCGATTGTGATGATGTGGTACATGTTGGGATTGTTATCGGTGATATCCAGACAAAAACTAGCACAAGTCAAAGCATATATGCGTGTCAGCACAGACACACGGCACCCTCTGTACAATAGTATCTCAGACACCAAGGGATCAAGAATCAAGAGAGGGCATCATGGATGGTACAGTCTGAGACAACAATCAAACATGTCACTCCAGCTGAGACGATAGCCAAAGGGGAAGAATGGGTCCACACTGGTGATAGAAGGATAGAGTACCAGAGAGTCATCATAACTTTAGGCAAGGAATGCAGAGAACGGAGCAGCGGGAGAGCAGAGCAATAGGTAAATCAGCTGATAACTGAGAACACCCAGGAGAGTGACGCTGTCATATACACCAACGGATCAGTCATGCGCAGTGGGACATCAGGCTGGGGTTTCTCGGCTAGAGTGAGAGGACAGGTCGTTGCTGAGTGCAGTAGGGCATACATCTCAACAACCTCCAGTATGAGAATGGAGACGGAAGCAGTGACCTCAGCACTGAAATGGATATCTGAGACTTCTGTAACAAGGGCAGTCATCATGACAGACACGCAAGCCGTACTTCAGAAAGTACAGAAAGGATGGCTTAGATTCGAGTGGAAAGCAGCTGTTGAGGCCTCAAACTTCCAGGCGTTGACATGGATCTACTGTCCTGCTCGTTCCGGGGTTCAGGGCAATGAAAGAGCTGACATCATGGCTTCACAAGCTACCATCATGAGCACATTAATGATGGATAGAAGTGACATTTTGAAATCAATCAATGACTGCCTGTTGGATGAGGACACCGCAATAGATAAAGCAGCAATCCACAGACTGCAAAGTTTCTACATTACACGAGGTTCGAGCGGAGTGGGGCACATGGGAGGACAGCGCAGGAGAGTGTACAACCAGCGAGCTACAGGGACCATCAGCATCCATAACTTACACCATTTAATGAGAGAGACTGAGCCCCTATGGGTATTCCCGGAGTGCAGTGACGTCGATTCTTAGAAACAGAAACAGTAATCTAAACCAACGCATATGTTTAGAACAGTTGACATGGCACAACAAACACATACGAAGCGATCATATATGGGTCAAAATTGGTGCAGATTATAGTAAGAACAGCTTTAAAACATCTTTACAATTAGGAAATGTTGACAAGCTAACTCAAAATCAAACAACTATGATAGAAATGGTAAAAGTCAAAGATAATCTTGACAATGTAACAATAATGATGACTGGTGTCAGAGACAGTATCAAGCAATTAGAAGAAATAGAATGGGATGGGAAACAAATATTGATCTTTTTTATTTGGTGATAATGATTTCTTGTCTAAACTTTATGGGCTTTCCGGACCCCAGGGCACATTTCCTTGTCTGTGGTGCTTGCAGACTAAAAAAGACATGCAAGAGCTTAAAAGCAAAATATTTCATAAACAAATATTAGCAATGCTATACAGAGATAATCGACATAAATTGAATTCCTGCAAGGATGTTTTGTGTTTGAGACTGATTCTATTCAAAAGGAAGCATTGCAGGAAAAACAGAGTAGCTGAAGACACTCTATCCAACATACCATGCACTCCATTGACTCCAACGTCTGGTTCTGTTTGCTCTAAACTGGATCAAGTTCTACACAAACACACTCCATTATACCACATTAGAGCTTTCATTGGCAACCATTGCAACAAATATCTAACTTCACCAGTCTACACAGACTTAACAAAGGCAGTCACAACCACTGCAATAGCTTACACATCAAATTATAAAATAATAGACAAGGCCTTCAAAATTTTAAACCTCTTTGATGCACTAAACAAAATGTACGCTGAAATCCGCCATGTAGTGTCCCACACAGATTCCCATAAACACACAGCTTACAGAAGATATACAAGCATGCATTGATACATACATGACATTGTACAGGAAATTCTTTCCACAAAAAAAACTATTCCAAAGCAGCACATTCTAGAACATCATTGTGTACCATGGATAGAGAGATACAGATTTGGCCTAGGATTTCACGGGGAACAGGGAGTAGAGCTTCTACACTCATCTATTGCAAAACTAGAAAAAAGAGCTCCTTGACTAAGAAATGATACGCCGAGATTGAGATGCATCATGGAGGCCCATTTTCTACAAGTCTCACCAGAACTACAAACATCATTATATCATTATATGTGTAAGAGCGGCTCATAGAACACAATGAAGTGTGTGTCTCAGTGATTTACGTAATGTAGTTAGTGAACGGAACAACATGATTAGTTCAAAAAGTAACTTTACTTTGGATAAATAGACATCACTGAATAAATATATTATAAAGTAACTCCATCTCATACATTTCTTCAAGTGGATTTGTTACCTGACTTTGGATACATTTATAACGGACTTGTTTTGACCATGTAATTTTCTAGTGGAATGTTGAAAATCGATCATCATTTACAAGCCTTCCTTACATGTTCTAAACTCAAAACTTAGTGAGATGCTAGTATTTGTATATGTGAAGTACAACAAATTCTGTGGTGAAATATTTAGACTTTTATGTGTTTAAATTGGGACTTCCTGACATGGTTTTAACTTCCTATTTTCAGTATATTTTGATTTTATTTACAGTTTTAAAAAAAGGTGTCTAAAACATTTAAACTATAACCAACAGATAATTCATTCCTTCCTTTGTTCAATAAGAATATTTGTAGGCATAGCGATTGACTTGTTTGTTTATGATAAAATATATTTTTTAAATGTGTATGCTAAAAGTCACAAACCAACATTAACTGTGAGACCTGGTCAGGTATTTGACCTCTTGTCCTGAATATTGGGCTATTGTGATTCCAGGCAGTGAAATTTAAACTTAAGTGTCTAGCATAAGCAGCTGTGAGGCTTTCAGTAAAGGGGCCAGCTGTGATTGCGGGCTATGCTTCACATGAAGCAATAAGGCAAATCAAACAAATCATGAAAGAAATTTTAATGAACTTGTGTATATTCTCCTATAAAAACAGGCACTGGGGTAAGTTTTGTAATGGAGACCCGAGCAAAAGGATTTTCTTTCACTTGCCAAGCAAATGCAATTGAAGGAAAGGGAAATTACCAAATCCCTCCCTCAGAATCGAAGAAAGAATTTTCAAAGACATGAAAGGCTGGCAACATTCCAGTGAATCCGCTACTATGTGTTTTTACATCCAAATGACTGGATTGAGCAAATAAATTAACTTTCGTTAATAATGAAAATTAGTGTTAAGTGTTTTTACAATATGCTAAACCATAGGCAAGCTTAGGAAAGTAATGGTAATACACACATGTCAACATCTGTCTGGATAGTTATATATGTAAGAACTTGACTGATCAAATGAAGGTGTCATACAATGCTCCTGTTGGAACGAAAAGTGAAGCATGACGACGAAAAAATCAACAGGTTTCTTCAAGGACTGGCAAACATACGATAGCTAACATCTATACGTTAACTGAAAACCTAACCACAGCTGGCAACAGCCTCATAGCTGGCAACCGTTCCACACCTGGCAACCGTATCACACCTGGCAACCATATCACAGCTGGCAACAATACCACAGCTAGCAACTACACCACCGCTGGCAACCATTCCACAATTGGCAACTACACCACAGCTGGCAACCGTACCACAGCTAGCGACCACACAACAGCTGGTAACCGTACCCCAGCTGGTAACCGTACCCCAGTTGGTAACCGTACCACAGCTGACAACTACACCCCAGCTGGTAACCATCCCACAGCTGGCAACCGTGCCATAGCTGATAACCATGCAATAGCTAACAACCAATTCATAGCTGGAAACCATAACACGATTCTAACAACTGTTTCATAGCTTGTAACTATACCCTAGTTGTCAACCATAAAATAGCTGGCAACGTACCACAGATGGTAGCCATACCGTAGCTAACAACTGTATCATAGCTGGCAAAACCATACCATAGGTAACAACAACACCATAGCTCCATAGCTGGCAACCATACCACAACTGGCAAGCATACCATAGTTAACAACCATACCATAGCTAACAACCGTATCATAGCTGTAACCGTAACGCAGCTGGCAACCATACCATAGCTAACAACCACAGCACAGCTGGCAACTGTAGCACAGCTAGTAACCATACCATCACTAAGAATTATTCCATAACTGGCAATCCTACAGTAGCAGATAACCAAACAATAGCTAACAACCACATCACAGCTGGCAACTGTACCCCAACTAACAACCATACCATTGCTAACAACAGTACCATAGCTGGCAACCACACCATGGCTGGAAACCATACCAGATCGAGCAACCATATCATACCTGGCAACCATACGTTAGCTGGCAATTATACTACAACTATCAACTATAACTGGTAAGCACACCACAGCTGGTAACCAAACTATTGCTGCCAGTCATACCATAGCTGAATCATACCATAGTTGGAAACCATAAATCACACCATAGCTGGCAACCAAACTATTGCTGCCAGTCATACCATAGCTGAATCATACCATAGTTGGAAACCATAAATCACACCATAGCTGGCAACCAAACTATTGCTGCCAGTCATACCATAGCTGAATCATACCATAGCTGAATCATACCATAGTTGGAAACCATAAATCACACCATAGCTGGCAACCAAACTATTGCTGCCAGTCATACCATAGCTGAATCATACCATAGCTGAATCATACCATAGTTGGAAACCATAAATCACACCATAGCTGGCAACCAAACTATTGCTGCCAGTCATACCATAGCTGAATCATACCATAGTTGGAAACCATAAATCACACCATAGCTGGCAACCAAACTATTGCTGCCAGTCATACCATAGCTGAATCATACCATAGCTGAATCATACCATAGCTGAATCATACCATAGCTGAATCATACCATAGTTGGAAACCATAAATCACACCATAGCTGGCAACCAAACTATTGCTGCCAGTCATACCATAGCTGAATCATACCATAGTTGGAAACCATAAATCACACCATAGCTGGCAACCAAACTATTGCTGCCAGTCATACCATAGCTGAATCATACCATAGTTGGAAACCATAAATCACACCATAGCTGGCAACCAAACTATTGCTGCCAGTCATACCATAGCTGAATCATACCATAGTTGGAAACCATAAATCACACCACAGCTGGCAACCAAACTATTGCTGCCAGTCATACCATAGCTGAATCATACCATAGTTGGAAACCATAAATCACACCATAGCTGGCAACCAAACTATTGCTGCCAGTCATACCATAGCTGAATCATACCATAGTTGGAAACCATAAATCACACCATAGCTGGCAACCAAACTATTGCTGCCAGTCATACCATAGCTGAATCATACCATAGTTGGAAACCATAAATCACACCATAGCTGGCAACCAAACTATTGCTGCCAGTCATACCATAGCTGAATCATACCATAGTTGGAAACCATAAATCACACCATAGGTGGCAACCAAACTATTGCTGCCAGTCATACCATAGCTGAATCATACCATAGTTGGAAA
Source organism: Ariolimax columbianus (assembly GCA_036924085.1). Taxonomy (NCBI): domain Eukaryota; kingdom Metazoa; phylum Mollusca; class Gastropoda; order Stylommatophora; family Arionidae; genus Ariolimax; species Ariolimax columbianus. The sequence continues at coordinate 72,657,859 of JAVGWX010000001.1, read as the reverse complement.
CCATAAATCACACCATAGCTGGCAACCAAACTATTGCTGCCAGTCATACCATAGCTGAATCATACCATAGCTGAATCATACCATAGTTGGAAACCATAAATCACACCATAGCTGGCAACTGTACTCTACCTTGCAACCATATCCCAGTGCCGCTACTGCACAAGTACATAAATGCATTGGTCACAAACTTGCTGTAAGGGAGCTAACTGAAGTAGTGCACTTGTGCTCATAGTGAAGCCAAAGAGAAAGGAATGTATGTAACATGCAGTCACTCAAATGAAATGATCATGTGTAACAAGCAGTCTCTCAAATTAAAGGACAAGTACAGGCAATCTCCAAATTGAAAAATGATCCAGTGAAGCAATCTCTCAAATGTTAAGATCATGTACAACAAGCATATCTCCAAAATGAAAGGAATGTGTGTAACAAGCAATCTCTTAAACAAAAAGACCATATGTAACAAGCAATCTCTTAAACAAAAAGACAATGTGTAACAAGCAATCTCTTAAACAAAAAGACAATGTGTAACAAGCAATCTCAAAAATGACAAGACCACATGTAACAAGCAATCTCTTACACAAAAAGACCATGTGTAACAAGCAATTTCTCAAATGAAGAGATCACATGTAACAGGCATATCTCCAATGAAATGATCCAATGTAACAAGGCAATTTCTCAAATTAACGAAAAACATTTAACAAGCAATCTCTTAAATGAAAGGATCACATGTAACAAGCAATCTCTAAATTGAAACAAGAACTTCCAGCGATAAACAAAATACTGAAATGACACCCTGTTAGATGGTGGCACTGCAATCCATGACCCACCAATCCAAAGACAGTAGGCGTGTGGCAAGCAGGAAGTGGTATCTAAGCTAGAGTGTGCACAATCAGTGAGCTAAGAAAACCATCAGTATCCACATCCTTCAACGTGTGCTTTTAGTGACTGAACAACCTACAGGTCTGCCTGAATTGCAGTAAAACCGATTCTTCGTAATAGATACCAATATACTAGGAGTGCAAGCCAAACAATGACCTTAATTTGGCATAATCTATTGATTAAAACCACATTAAGGTCACATATTGACTCCATTCTTTCAGCATAACAGGCGTTGGTGCAATTAAACAGACAATAAAGAAAACAATTAAAAAGTTGTATATGAAGCGTGCGTTATTACAAAATAAACAACGAAACAAGACATCCACAATACCAACCTTCGCTAAATGCAGACGGCCATTGGAAGATCTGGTAGTGAGCAAGACGTGGTTGGTGAAGAGGAAAACTTGTCGCACAACTTCTTTCTTACTCTCCTTGAAGGATGAACTGAACGAGCCTAGACGTCCACGACTTGACTTAGCCTTCTCGTTGATAATTTGAAGAAGCGGGCCTTAACACACCATCAAAGAGAGAAGGGAAAAGGACATGAGTATGCCATATGCTAATAATAGACACGTGAGAGCTGAAAAGGAATCACGCAGTGTCTCGACCAGATTTGAGCTGGTTAATACTAGTGATGCAAGTTGTGGTGGAATCAAGCGTGTTGACTATATTCATATGGTTGCGCCGTACTCTGAAAACGTGATTACAAAAATCGAGAAGGTTTTGTAGCATGCAGTTCGCGTTTTCGTGGAACTGTGCTAGGTTGAAGGAAACGTATATTCAGTCCAATGACACGAGCGCGGTGACGGTCACACCAAACGGGTACTCGCCGGCTGGATTCTTCTAGCAGGGAGAATGTAAAGCGCTGAGGCTAACCGTATATCCAAATCAGATTTGAAGAACGCAATCAATAAGAAATCACAAACACACACTTCATATACTGCACTGTAGACCTCCCCGTACTATTATCACCACCCAAAAAAAAAAGCAACGACGTAATAAGGCCGTGACGTGATCGGGTGAAACAATATAGGCGTATACGCCAGAGCTCACAGCCAGTCAGTAAATACGGAAATTAGACTTGCTGTTCAGTTACGCCGCTGAATGCGCACGACAAAATTATTGATGAGTTTAGGGGCTGGCCGGTCGGCACGTATCGAAGTCCGTGTTCACCCGATTCTAGTCGCGATGCCATGGGGACTACTAGCCACCTCAGCGCTGAGCATCTGCCTGCTTCCACATGGGCGAGTCACGCATGCAATGTGTCAGGGTCTGTTTATAGCGAAGGCTCGGGTGTATTCACGTGATTTAAAAATAATGGTAAATGGTGGTGGTGATTTTTTTTTTTTAAATCACTTTCCAGTCAGGACTAGTTTTCAGATGTGTGTGTTACTCTGAATTTGACTTGTTTTGAATATACGAGGCGTGTTCAAATGAAGCGGGACCAACCTGCAACAAGTAAACATATATAAGAAGCGCGTGATGACGTCACTTCTGATGTAAACAGTACATAGCAACCGTCAAGTTTGCAAAATGTAATTATCCTCCGACTCATATTTCCCTCAAGCAGACTGTTGAAAACATGGCAGGTGTGATATGGAATTCGTCCAGAGTTGATCAGCGAGCGGTGATTCGGTTTCTAACAGCTGAAGGATGTCGACCAGTTGACATTCATCGCAGAATGCAGGCAGTAGTGTATGGTGACAAAAGTGTGTCGAAGACAACAGCGAAGAACTGGACAACGATGTTTTAAAGAAGGAAGCGAGTTAACGAAAGATCTTCCGAGACCAGGTCAAGCGCATATTGTTGCGTTAACTCATGTCCTTCTTTATACATCGTTGTCCAGTTCTTCACTGTTATCTTCAACACACTTTTGTCACCATACACTGTCTGAATTTCTGCGATGAATGTCAACTGGTCGAAATCCTTCAGCTGTTTGAAACTGAATTACCTCTCGCTTATCAACTCTGGACGGCCTCAGTATCACTCCCGCTACGTTTTCAACGGTCTGCTGGAGAAACTATCAGTCGGAAGATAATGAGTCTACAAGCTTAACGGTTGGTATGTGCTGTTTAAAACAGAAGTGACGTCATCATGCGCATCGTACGTATGTATGTTCACCTGTTGCAGTTTGGTCCGGTTTCATTTGAACACGCCTTGTACATGTGTAAACCCGATACATGATCGTTAGCATGATAGAATAATAAATAATTTCTCAGCTCGTGTGGTCCTAATTCCTTCACACCTGCATCAGCAGGAGGCAGCGACAATTAATGCATTTAAGAATAGATTGGATGCACATAGCTTGGTTCGCTGACCCTGACGCTAGCAGTCCGCTAGGGGTCGTTGACCGCTGCAGTTTATGCGCTGCTAAGTATCTTGATACCATGTAACGTATTTGTCGAACGGTTAGTATAATGTGTGTATCTTATTTCTATATTTTAAAGTCTTATATGACTATTTTGCTTGCTGGAGTTTAGACGTCTACATTTGTGTTATGTCTTCACCCGAAGACTAGTTCTCTCGATAATGATTGTCGTGATGGAGAGTTCTTCGGGGCTCCTGAATAGCTTTGTGGAAAGGTTCGCCTGCATGGGTCCGTGCTCAGTTCCTTAAACATAACTCAACTTAGGTTTTTTATACTGGTTTAAAAGAGTATACAGTCTTCTTCAACCAGTTTCTTGGAGGATGTTTTTTACCGATGTGCGAGTCCATCTCAATAGACTTAAACACGAGAGCTAAATAGACCCACAGCTAGTTAGGCGCCATCTATAGCTGCTATTAACAAACCACCTGGGGGAAGGTACAAATAACTTGGGTAGATTTTTAATTTGAATTTTTTTTTATGGGCGTTAAGCCTACTCTTTTCGATGTCCAACTGCCAAGGATTTCTAACGTGCTCAACACTGAAAACGGGAGTCCAATCCTACTACCCAGAGATCAGGGGAATTTTTTCCAGAAATCTACATTCAAAAAAATCCCGGTCACCACCATGATTCGAACACGCAACCTACGGTACTCGAGGCAGACACCTCACCTCGAGACAATGATTCTCACCCCCCCCCCCCCCCCCCCCCCGAATTATATAAGTGAATTGTTCAACAAAATAGATGGCAAACCATCAACAATAAATAATGAAGACCCTAAACACGATCGATCGATCGATCGATCGATCTATCTATCTATCTATCTATCTATCTATCTATCTATCTATCTATCTATCTATCTATCTATCTATCTATCTATCTATCTATCTATCTATCTATCTATCTATCTATCTATCTATCTATCTATCTATCTATCTATCTATCTATCTATCTATCTATCTATCTATCTATCTATCTATCTATCTATCTATCTATCTATCTATCTATCTATCTATCTATCTATCTATCTATCTATCTATCTATCTATCTATCTATCTATCTATCTATCTATCTATCTATCTATCTATCTATCTATCTATCTATCTATCTATCTATCTATCTATCTATCTATCTATCTATCTATCTATCTATCTATCTATCTATCTATCTATCTATCTATCTATCTATCTATCTATCTATCTATCTATCTATCTATCTATCTATCTATCTATCTATCTATCTATCTATCTATCTATCTATCTATCTATCTATCTATCTATCTATCTATCTATCTATCTATCTATCTATCTATCTATCTATCTATCTATCTATCTATCTATCTATCTATCTATCTATCTATCTATCTATCTATCTATCTATCTATCTATCTATCTATCTATCTATCTATCTATCTATCTATCTATCTATCTATCTATCTATCTATCTATCTATCTATCTATCTATCTATCTATCTATCTATCTATCTATCTATCTATCTATCTATCTATCTATGTTCTTTGCGGGCCAAATACGGCGCATAAGGCGGAAACAAATATCCAGTTGGAACGGTGTAACGCCACTGTTTTCAGATATTGTATATTTAGGCCAATAGTTGAAACCTCTCGCACGATTGTTCTTCTGAGTGTTTTCTTGGATCTCCCTCTTTTTCGAACGCCCCTTGGTGTCCATTCGAGTACTTGCAATGGAAGACGGTTGTTGTTCATACTAACGACATATCCGATGTATTTCCATAGATTTTCCCGGTTGATCGTCGACACATATATTTCGCTTGCCTCTGTTCTTATCGAGTCATTGGTTATGAACTGGTCCCAGCGTATATTCAATAATCTTCGGAAACATTTATTTTCAAAGATATTTAGTTTGTTTTCTAGAGCTTTTGTTGTCTTCCAGCTTTCACATCCATATGCCAGGACTAATATTACGATTGAGTTGAATAGTCTGAGCTTGGTATGTTTGCTCAGTGTCGTTGATTTCCAGATGTTGGTGAGCTGATTAAAGGCACACGAGGAAAAAGCAATTCTAGTGGAAATTTATTTCATGTTATCTCCATCTTGTGTCATTTCGCTTCCCAGGTATGTGTAGTGTTGGACATTTTGTAGAGATTTCCCCCCGCAGTAGCTTGATATCAATCGCAGTGGAAGCTATGATTGTTGTCTTTGAGGCGTTTACTTGAAGTCCTATCTGTTCTGACAATTGGCATAGTCTATCTATATTTTCTTGTGTTTTTTTGTTTCATTAGTGGTACTTAGTAGCGCCAAGTCGTCCGTAAAATCAAGATCTAATGTCTTGTTATCTGTCCATTCTTTGCCTAAATACTTATCATCGGCATAGTGTTTCTAATCTAATCTATAGCTATGCCAAATTGTAGAAGTGATAAAATGCATCTCTGTTGTACTCCTATTTTTATGTAAAACCATTCAGTGTTACCTTCGGTTGTTCGAACACAGCATCGTGAATTATCATATGCGGCCTTACTCAGATCAGAGATGGAGAAATAATAAAAGATAAAAACACCGGGAAAGCAACAGGCATTTATACAATAAATGTATGAATGATAGAGACTTTTAGAAGAATTCAATGTAGATACATTCACTAATATGTGTAATGACATCTGCAATACATTATATTCCGTCTTTATACTACTCCACGTGAGATCTTGTGCAACCGGATGTTCAGGTTTTAAAACAATCATCCTTATGAGTCACACAATTAACATTATGCTGTGGAGCCGCGAGGCGCAGTTGTTAGCGCGCTGGCTTCGCATCTGAGTGGTTCTGGGTTCATTCCCCAGTTGAGTTGAGTTGAGGTTTTTTCAGACCAAAATGGCTCCCGGGTCGACCCAGCCTTAAATGGGTACCGGTTCAGTCCGGGAAGTAAAAGCGGCGAGGGAGAGGAGATGGCTACCGCCCTCATATAGCCGAGCCTTTGAAATGTGAGATCGCTAACACCTCACACCCCTACGGCAGTAATGCTATGGGAGCAGTAATGCTATGGGATACTTTACTTTACTTTTACTTAAGAATGACATAGCAGGCGAAAAGTAGACATCACAGTTCAGAGAGTTCAACCTGGATTTTGACAGAACAAGGAACAAAGAGAAGCAATATAAGTTAGGTAGTTGCCCGCCGCAAGCGATGACGGCGGCATCATCACACGGTTGTATCTTGATGATGTAACATGAGCTGTATTTTGATTATATTGAGTACGAAGCTGTGCTGTTCAACGAGCTACACTGGACCAGTGGCAAGACAAGTCAAGGCAACTCATGATGCAGGCATTCTGGTTATACCTCCCGTGAGAACTTGACCAGTGGCAAGACATAAGTCAAGGCAACTCATGATGCAGGCACTCTGGTTCTACCTCCCGTGAGAACTGAACCAGTCCCAAGACATACGTCAAGGCAACTCATGATGCAGGCATTCTGGTTATACCTCCCGTGAGAACTTGACCAGTGGCAAGACATAAGTCAAGGCAACTCATGATGCAGGCACTCTGGTTCTACCTCCCGTGAGAACTGAACCAGTCCCAAGACATACGTCAAGGCAACTCATGATGCAGGCATTCTGGTTCTACCTCCCGTGAGAACTTGACCAGTGGCAAGACATAAGTCAAGGCAACTCATGATGCAGGCACTCTGGTTCTACCTCCCGTGAGAACTGAACCAGTACCAAGACATAAGTCAAGGCAACTCATGATGCAGGCACTCTGGTTCTACGTCCCGTAAGACCAGAGATCACTTTAAAACTTGCGGGATTCGATCGCCCACCGTTTCTGTTCATCGCATTGGTAAGCCAGTGTCTGACCTCTGGACCTAATCGACCCCCAGAAGACTCTGCAGAGTCAGTAGACAACCAGTGTCACAGCCCAGTCGTGTAGTTTTGTCACAAAGTGACCAGCGAACGATTGGGATGTTCATGCTCCCCGAAATCACCCTCCCGCAGGCATGCTGGCGCTGGAGGGGTTTGGGCTGATGGAGCTGGGGTTGTCATTGACATCTCTTTCCAGGGATGGTGGTTTCACTAATTCCATCCGCCTGCCACATCACTCCGTCTGCCTCAACCCTCTGTTGTTTACCTGGAAATTGACTGAGCCTGGACAGTAGCAGAAAAATATAGAAAATGCAACCTTATAGACTGCAAAATGGCATTTGGCAGAGTTCATCATAAGATACTAATTACATGTGTGAAATGTATAGATGGAAAAGACACAAGAATGCTCATTACGCTATACTGGCAGGAAACTGCCACTGTAAGATCTGGCAGGCTTTACTCACAATGTATAAATGTGTGTCGTTGTGGTCGAGAGGTAAGGCACTCGCCTCTCAAAGCTATGAGCGGAAATCGTGGGCGATCGAATCCCGCAAGTTTCAAGCGTCCACTGGTCTCAAGGGAGGTGGAACCAGAGTGCCTGCATACTGAGTTACCTACAGTCGTCCTGTCTTAAGTCTCGCCGCTGGTCCAATGTAGTCCAGGAACGGAGAGTGATGTTGATGACCAGCGCAGTTTATTCCTCACTATTATCAAACTACGACGCACATCATAAAGACAGAAAAGTCTGATGATGTCGATATCATCTCCTGCAATGGCCAACTAACATCTTTGTTTTAGATGCAAAAAGATGAGTGCGGCAACGATGGGATATGTGCCATTGTCTGTTAAAGTGGTCTCGAGATAAGGTGCACGCTTCGGGTGCCGAAAATTGCGAGTTCGAATCACGGTGGAGACCGGGATTTTTTCACTTGGATCTTCCGGTAAAAATTCTCTTGATCGCCGAGTAGTGAGATCGGACTCTCGTTTACAGTTTCGAGCACGTTAAAAATCCCTTGGCAGTTGGAAATCGAAAATAGTAAAATTAACGGTCGCTGTCCGGACACAATTCAAATAAAAAATCTACCTAAGTTATTTGTTCTTTTCCCCAGATGGTTTGTTAAGAATAGCTATTGATGTCGCCTAACTGGCTGCGGGTCTACTTAGCTCTAGTATTTGAGTCTATTGGGATGGGCTCGCACATCGGTTAAACCACCATCCACAACACTGGTTATATACAGACTCTGCAGTCTTCTAAAGCAGTATGGGGACGGCGTGGGTTAGTGGTTAAGTGACACGGCTCACAATCTGAAGGTGCTGGGTTCTTTCCCATCACAGTACCGGCCGTTACCACAGTGAGGCAAACCCTTAGAAAATGCAGGAGGAAGCAGACCCTTACATAAAATTCATGCTGAAGTCGGATTCACTGGGCCGACAGGCGCAAAATAGAAACCACATGCAACGCACAGCGCCTTTGGGATTAGACAAATAAAGCGAAAGCCCAAAAAAAAAAAAAAACATTAACCAGTATAAAGGTGTTAAGTTAAGTTATTTACACAAGACATTTTTCCACAGAAAGCGAAAATGCCAGGACTTATTATTTTCAGTAAACTTTCAGTAAATAATTTCAGGTATGCGGATGACACAGTTCTGTCGGATGGACATCGAACAAGATCTGCAGAAATTTGTGATTCAAATAAAGAACACCAGTCAAGTATATGGACTGGACATTAGCATCAAGAAAAGGAAAACAGTGGTAATTAGAACAGTTGACCCAAAACCTACTCGATAGATTGTTGAATGGGGGGAGTCAGTGGTGTCCAGGTAAGGTGTCCGCCTGGGGGGGAGGGGGGAAGGGGGAGGGGGAGAAAGACTAAGTGGTCTCCAGGTAAGGTGTCCGCCTCTGGTGGGGGGACTCAGTGGTCTCCATGTAAGGTGTCCGTCTCTGGTGGGGGGACTCAGTGGTCTCCAGGTAAGATGACCGCCTCAGGTGTGGGGGGGGGGGGGGGATCAGTGGTCTCCAGGTAAGGTGTCCGCCTCTGGTGGAGGGACTCAGTAGTCTCCAGGTAAGATGATCGCCTCAAGTGGGGGGCGCTCAGTGATCTCCAGCTAAGGTATCCACCTTGGGTGGGGGGACTCAATGGTCTCCAGGTAAGAGGTCCGCCTCGGGTGTGGGACTCAGTGGTCTCCAGGTAAGAGGCCCCCCTCGAGTGTGGGACTCAGTGGTCTCCAGGTAAGGTGTCCGCCTCGGGTGGGAAGACTCAGTGGTCTCCAGGTAAGGTGCCCGCCTCGGGTGGGGGACTCAGTGGTCTCCAGGTAAGTGGCTCGGATGGAAGGGGGGGGGGGGAGCTCTCAGTGGTCTCCAGGTAAGGTGTCCGCCTCGGGTCTCGAAGGTCATGAGTTCGAATCGCGGAGAACGAGACTTTTTCGCGTCGATCTTTTGATAAAAATGTTCTTGATCTTCGAACAAAATTAACCAAAAACGATGCCTATTACCAGCTGAACAGAAGAGAGCAGGTCGTGGTCTTCAGACTTCGCACTGGCCTCAATAGACTGAGGTACCACCTATTCAACAAATTGAAGATAGGTGGCACCGACGAATGCCCGTGTGGTACCGGGAAAATGACCGCTGAGCATTTGCTGCAAAACTGCCCGACATACGAGGATCAGAGAGAGCAGATGTGGCCATCACCAGTGGCAACACTAGACAAGCTCTATGGCAGTGTCGACAGCCTCAGGATGACGGCTGCTTTTTTCGAAAAAATAATGGTTACTGTCTGACTGCGTACGATGAAGAACAAAATTAAAAAATTATAGTTAAAAGTTAAAAATCTACCCAAATTATTTGTATCTCCCTCCAGGCCTAGTAAGCCGCTGGAAGTTTTAAATATACCTACAACGGATAGACCTCAGCTACCTTTCAACAGACATTTACATGCCTGTTTGAATACCAGGATTCCAAGTTATTAAATGCCCCACAATGAGTAAGTGTACTCTCTTTGTGCCATGAAAAGGGCGTTAAGTGACAAGTTGCAGTATCTTTCCTCCCATCTCAAGCATGTTGATGAAGGTGGACCCGGGGTTCTCCAGGCGTTTGTGCTATGCTTTGCTTTATCTGAGTGACGCTCACTATGACGTAGATCACCATACAGATATCAATAGACGATCACACACTGTGACAGGTAAAAAGCATCTCCTATTTTGGAAATATAATAACTGAAGTTCGAAGATGTGTAATGGAATTCAAGAAGAGAGTAGAGATGGCCAAATATATTTTCGCCAACATGAGTCATATATTGCCATCCACTAACAAGAGTCACATATTGACATCCACTAACAAGAGTCACATATTGATATCCACCCACATTAGTCACATATTGACATACACCAACATTTGAGTCATACATCGACACCCAAACAAATATCTCACACATTAAATATGTTATCAGATGTTACTTATATTCATCTTTACTGTATGGGGCAAAAAAGTGGGAAATGAGCAACCAGCTGGAGAAGAGAATTGTTTTGTTTTTTTTGGTGTTTTTTTTCAATCGCCTTATTTCTCTGTTCTCCAAGGCGGTGTGCGTTGCACTGTGGTTTTTATTTTGCTTCCTCCTGCATTTTCTATGTTTGCTTCCCCTGGGTAACGCCTGTGCTGTGATGAGGATCGAACCCCATTGAAGACAACGACCTGCTCTCTTCGGTTCAACTGGTAATAGGCATCGTTGTTGGTGTAACCAGTATGTTCGGTTTCCCATTTGGTCATGTATCTGGCCTTTTAGAGGTCAAAACAAGTGGAAATTGCTTAAAGGTAGGTCTGGGCTGTAAGGTGGATGTGGCAATGTCTCCCAGCCGAATTGCTGCAGATGGCACATAGTGCGGTGAGCCGTGTGAGGTCGAGCGTTATCTTGCAGGGGCAGGGCGGAATCATCACTCACGGATGTACGGCCTTCTCTAACACGTTTACACCAATCAAATGTCTTACAGGGGCTGAGTGTCTCATCGCCGTATTGTGATTCCAGGTTTCTGTAAATTTCCGCAGGTTTCACGCCTTCTTTCACAAGAAACATCATCACATCCGGATGATCCATGCAAGCACTAACAGTGTTGTCCGCCATTTTGTCCTTTATCTGTCACGTGACTGTTTCATTGCAAGTGGGCCACCTAGCAGTAATAGAACACAAGTGCCCCGTAACTAATGATAGTAGTTCGAGCACGCTATAACCCATTCAGATAGAATTGGAACAAAAAGTGCCGGTTTGATTTGAATGCCCCTCGTTTGTGGCCAGTGGTTTCAACGTGTTAACTTGTCTCAATTCGGCCCCCTTCGCCATGACACATCCTTTTAGAGAGTCCTGTTTCTTAGTCACTACCATCACCTCCGATTTCGTGTTATTTAAGCTTATGCCTTTGTTTTCACTTTGCTGAACTACCATGTCTACCATTTCTGTCAAGTCGGTTTCTTTCTGGGCTATGAATACATCATCAGCATATTGTAGATTGTTAATGTTCTGTCCGGCAATTGATATTACTGACATTGTCTGTATGACTCTTAAGATAAACCTGTGGTAAACACCAAGTCTAGGATAAATGTGGTTTTCCACCTTCTTGTGCAGAAATTGGGGGGGGGGGGGGGGGGGGGGGGTTGGATTGGGGTGGGTGGATGTCTTCTTTAATATTTATGAGGTGCAGGAAGAAGACCCCAAATACTCCGCATATGACGGATACTATCAACTGTCAAGAAAAGATCAAGTTGTCAGAATATGTCGTCGAACTGACACAACAGAATGAGACATCGGATCTGTACCACATTGAAGATCTGTAACACCAGCAGATGTTACTGCGGTCAGGCAAATGGACAGCAGCCAATGCACTTCAAGACTAGTCTCAGTACACATATCTGAGGAGAAGGATGTGGCCCGCGCCAACTTCCCTAGAGAAGAAGCTGAATGGCGGTATTAAGACTGAACAAGACAGCCGTTTATTGAAGAATCCGGAGCCCTCGTCTAAATGAGCAGTGATCGGGTCAGGTCATCCCCTAACCAGTGAGGTCGTTGGGGCACACATGAAGACATCCTCACAACCCCACAACACCCTTCTCTGTCAGCCGCCGCTGCCTGTGCCTCTTCTGGTCGGAGATTGGTTCATTCTTTTATGTTGTTCTGCCACCTCTTTTTGCGACGGCCTCTTCGTCGTCTGCCTTGCACCTTTCCGTGCAGGATCGTATTTGAAAAACCATTCCATCTTGATATGTAACCTTACCAAGCGAGTTTCATTCTTTTAACAGTTGCCACGTCTTCAAAAGGTCATATTGCTGTTGTAATTCTATCTCGTATTTCCTCATTTGTAAAACGATCTTTGTACGTGGCGTTTAAAATTCTTCGGAAACAGCTCATCCCCCAAGACCTGTATCCTTCGCTGAAGGTCAGCTGTAGCTGTCCATGTCTCACAAGCATAGAGGAATATTGACAAGACCAACGTACGCATTAATCTGATTTTCGTGCATACTGCTAACCGTTTATCTTGCCAGATTTTGTTAAGCCGTGCTAGCACCGCTATTGTCTCTGATATTCTGACCAACACCTCACATTTTGATCCTTCATCACTGACAATCGAACCCAGATATTTAAAACGGTCGACCACTTCGAGTTTCTGGCCATCAGTTTTTATCCTGCTGTTGAAGCCTTCGGTGTTGTTGGTCATTTATTTTGTTTTTCCAGCGTTTATCTCCATACCATAGTAAAGAGCTGTTTCATCCAGCCTTCTGACCCATTCCTGGAATTCTGCTTCTGAACCCGCCAACCCGTGGATATCATCTGCAAAACGAAGGTTGGTAATCGTTCGGCCCCCTATCTTGACAGTACCAACGTGACCAAGTGTGTGACTCATAATTCCCTCAAGGAATAGATTGAAAAGTGTTGGAGAGAGTGTGCAACCCTGTCTCACACTAATTGATGTGCGAAACCAGTCCCCGCGCCTCCCATTCACAAGACGCCTTGTCATACAGGTGTTCACGGACTTTTATAATATTTCCGTTGATTTTATACATCCCCATGGTTGACCATAGCGCTTTATGCAATACCATATCAAACGCCTTCTTAAAATCAACATATACATAGTACAGTTGTTGCTGCTGTTCTAGATATTTCTCGCTTAGCAGCCTTAAATTAAGTGTTCTGTAGTGCTTCTCCCCTGCCTGAACCCTGATTGCTCCTCAGCAATGATGTTCTCTGCTTGGGGTTGAAATCGGTCAAGGATTAATCTAAGCATGACCTTGCTAAGATCGCAGACGGAAAAAAGAACTGTTAAGATGCATTTCTCGACAAATATAAAACATGTCCCTAATAAACATGGCTTCTGAAAATAGAATACAAAGGGAGAAGTGATGTATGACTGGATGTCCTTCTGTGCTAATTTTTGGCCTGGCATTGCCACGAACGATATTCAATTTCATAGGGAAGAGCAGAGTGACGTCTGGTCAGGCAAAACATACTGGCCAAGATATCAGGTCTACCTCGAAATGGACTTCTCATTGGTAGCCTGACTAACGAGGTGGGGGATCGACGTGATCCTCGTAGTAGTGAGCGATACGCAGAAGAAGATAATCACAGCTGCTTGAGAACAAAGGGTCCACCTTCATCAGCACGTCGTGATGTGAAAAAAGTTACTGTCACCCGCCACTTAACGCCATTTTCAGGGCGGCCACAAGAGTAAACTTACTCATTGTGGTCATTCACAACAACAACATGCAAATTCCTCGCCAGTAGTTAAGTGACGCGACTCACAATCGCTCCCCATCACAACACGGCGGTTACCCCGGGGGAGCAAACATTTAGAAAATGCAGGGGAAAGCAGACCCTTACATAAAATTCATGCCGAAGTCGGAAGCACTGGGCCCACAGGCGCAAAATAAAAACATAGTGCAACGCACACCACCTAGGGGGATAGAGAAATAAGGCAAACGCAAAAAAAAACAACAACACACAAGCTCATCGCCAAAATCTGTTCAGCTCCCTGCTGAGCATAGGTCTGCAACAAATACACATCAAGTCCTCTTATCCCGTGTCGCGTAGTTGAGATTTACTTTTCTACTAGTATTTGACATGTTCATTTCTGTTAACTTTCAAGTTCCGCCCAAGACCGGTACGGAAATCGACTATAAACTCCCATAGTTTTGACTACAGACTGAAGTGAGTCCTAGAGGCAGGGTAGACTTCCAAGCAGAAAGCTAAGTTTTGATATTGTCACACAGGACTTGCAGACAAAGACACGGGTAACAACAGAACACGAGAGTGTTAGAGAATGGGTTTCAACCTCACACCACTTGGGAGTGTAGCAAAGAAGCCAAGTTCATGGACCAATGAGCTGCATGAAGTCAAGTTAACAGACAAGGGTCGTATAAAAGTCAAGTTAATTTGCCAAACAACGTATGCAAAGTTAATGTTCAAGGGACTCATTAATTCAAATTAATGGGCCAATGGTCACATGTAGTGACGTTAACGGAATAAAGGACATTACAATGTCAAGATAATGAATCAAGGGCCGTATGAAATCAAGTTAGTGGGCCAATTGTCACATAAAGTCAAGGTAATGGACAATTCATGTGACTCGAAGGTATTATAAAGAAAAGTTACTGGATCAAAAATCGCATGAAATAAAGTTAAGGCACCAAGAATCGTATGTAGGCAATTTAGGTGGTCCAATGGCACCACCAAGTCAAGTTATTAGACCAAAGGCTACTTGAAGTCAAGTTAACTAACAAAATTTCGCTCACGAATCAAGTTGAAGGAATATGGGCTGACTGAGGTTAAGTTAACGGACGAAGAGTTACATGAAGTCAAGTTAAAGAACAAATGGTCGTATCAAGTCAAGTTAAAGAACAAATGGTCGTATCAAGTCAAGTTAAAGAACAAATTGTCGTATCAAGTCAAGTTAAAGGACAAATATTCGTATGAAGTCAAGTTAAAGAACAAATGGTCGTATCAAGTCAAGTTAAAGAACAAATTGTCATATGAAGTCAAGTTAAAGAACAAATGGTCGTATCAAGTCAAGTTAAAGAACAAATTGTCGTATCAAGTCAAGTTAAAGAACAAATGGTCGTATGAAGTCAAGTTAAAGAACAAATGGTCGTATCAAGTCAAGTTAAAGAACAAATGGTCGTATGAAGTCAAGTTAAAGGACAAATATTCGTATAAAGTCAAGTTAAAGGACAAAGGGTCACATGCAAGTTTAAAAGACAAAAAGGTCGTATTAAAATAAGTAAAAGGACAAAGGGCAGTTTAAAGTCAAGTAAAAGGTCCCTACGAAGTCAAGTAAAAGGTCAAAGGTTCATATGAAGTTAAAGGGCAAAGGGTCGCATGAACTCAAGCTAAAATTTTAAAAGTTGTAGTCAAGTAAAAGGGCAAAGACCGTATAAAGTTAACTTAAAAGACAAGGGTCACGTGAAGTCAAGTTAGAGGACAAAAAGTCGTATAAAGTTAAAGGACAACGTGTTGCATACATGCCAATTTCAAGAGCTAAGGGTTGCATGCAAATTAAGTTCAATGACTAAGGGTAACATACAAGTAAAGTTCAATGACTGAGGGTTGAATACAAGTAAAGTTCGTTGACTAAGAGTAGCAAACAAGTAAAGTTCGTTGACTGAGCATAGCATACAAGTAAAGGTCAATGACTGAGGGCCGCATACAAGTACAGTCCAATGGCTAAGGGCCGCATACAAGTACAGTTCAATGTCTGGGGGCTGCATACAAGTAAAGTTCGTTGACTAAGAGTAGCAAACAAGTAAAGTTCGTTGACTAAGAGTAGCAGACAAGTAAAGTTCGTTGACTGAGCGTAGCATACAAGTAAAGTTCAATGACTGAGGGCCGCATACAAGTACAGTTCAATGGCTGAGGGCCGCATACAAGTACAGTTCAATGGCTGAGGGCTGCATACAAGTAAAGTTCGTTGACTAAGGGTAGTATACAAGTAAAGTTCAATGACTGAAGGCCGCATTCAAGTTAAGTTCAATTACTGAGGGCCGCATACAAGTAACGTTCGTTGACTAAGTGCCGCATACATGTAAAGTTCAATGAACTGAGGGCCACATACAAGTAAAGTTCAATGACTGAGGGCCGCCTACAAGTAAAATTCAATGACTAAGGGTAGCATGCAAGTAAAGTGCAATGACTAAGCGGGATCAAGATGCTGAGCAGCGCATAGCTGACTGCTAGCGTCAGCGCCAGCGAAACAGAGCTGCCAAGACCCTTCTACACCTCCACGCGGTGATCCTGGATAACAGGCTGCAACAGAGCAGACTGGCTAAGGAGAAGAGTTCGAAGAGGGAATGCTAACCCGGTACTCAAAAAATGCTTGCTGATGTCGGATGTGTTGGACCGAAAGGTACAAATATCACAGTCAAGCTGTAAACTACGACACAACGCATTCCGTTCTCTGGACTATATTCAGCTACTTTAGCCCATTTAGGGTTTGGTAGCGGGAGATTGAGAACCAACGAAGCCAAGCCAAGCCAATGACTATGCGTCGCATACAAGTAAAGTTAAAGGAAAATTGGTCACATGCGAGTCAAGTTAAATGACCAAGAGCCGCATGTAAGTCAAGTTAGAATACCAAAGGCCGCATGAAGTCTTTTTAATGGGTCAAATGGCGCATGAAGTCTTTTTAATGGGTCAATTGGAGTATGAAGACAATCTCTGTAGAGCAAGGATTGCACAAGTATAAAAGCTTCATTGGCGTTTGTTAAATACCATTAGGAGATCAGTATATCAAGATTATACTTCATTCCTCTCAGAGTGTACCCTCACTCTTTACTTACACACATGCACTCCTACACAACTCTAACATCCGCCCTCAGGGTGAGGCCCTTCTATTGCACTTTGGTTGGGGTTGACCACCGAGATAGTCCTAACTAGCATGGTTAATAGAGACGCATACACGAACTGGTTAATACGTCCTGGTATCGCTCGAAAGACTACAATTCCCGATGGAAAGGTACGTGCCTTCACCAGTAGAACACAAAAAAAGACAAACCTTTTCCCCAAAAAAAATTAAATACCATTTGGTGGGTGTAGTTTTATTTTTTTTTAAATGTATATTTATTAAACTGTATCGCGCTCGATTTATTTATGTTGTAATACTTGACCTACATTTATTTCAACTTTAGTCTGTGTTTTATCTTCTATTATTGTCTTCGTTTCTCATTTGTTTCTCTTGTACAGTTTAAGATCGTATCCGCAAAATGTAACCCTTTCTTGTTCGACACTGTAAGGCGGACCACATCAAGGGCCAAGGTGAGAGGGCTTTGCGGGCTGCATGTTTGAGACCATTGCATTTAAAGGATGCGGAGATTGAATGTTGCGTGAAAATAGTGTGCGCTACGGATGACTAGGCTGATTGAGGGTTGAGTATTGATCCCAATCTCACACGTGCCGTGGGTGAGTTGAAACTAGGTTAAACCTGCGTTTATGATGTGTAATTGTCAAGGACAAGGTCTCACACAGATTACACAGAGCTTTAACGAGGATGTGGATCGCAGTGGGTCTTAATAGTGACTACTAGATTTGTCGCTCTATGCGAACAAAGCGTAAGGGCCACCACTACATCTGGAAAACTGTATCCGATCATATGCTGAGGTGGTTTCCATAACAATGGTTTTACATGACGATGTTGTTAGTGCCATGGACAACCCCCTTTAGTCTCCTTTAACGACATGCTTGGGAGGTTACAGTGGTCTCATTCGTATAATGCTGGGCGTCACATGACCGACGACTGCTGCATCCAACTAAGGTTAATGTAGTCCCACAGCAGACACTGCTGCCAGGGATAAAATGTTAAAAGAGGGCGTTGTTTTTAAGGCGCAGCTATTTGTATAACGTCACCCTGAATGTCTATCCTTCCCAAATAGTAAACCAGGTACCCATTCATAGCTTGATCGCCTGACACAGTCACGAGTATGGACCTCGGTACCTTTGACAAGAGAGGTGAGCGTTCTACCACTGACGCCCGCACCCTACTAAGCATGTCGTAAAGAGTGACCCCGTGAAAAACAAAAGCTCCACAAAAACCATCTCTACTCTCTCTTCCCTAGTTTTTATTATTCTACTCCTTAGGGGCTCAATCGAAAAAGCTGTCGGCTCCCTGAGGAGGATAGGTCCTCAACAAATACTCGCCAAGTTTTCCTATCATGAGCCATCTGAGCCAGTTCTGTCTACATGGTTGCTGCCTTTACATTTGCTTCCACGAGTTTCTCTGTCTTCCTCTACTTATCTCGCCTTGTGGATTCCAGAACAGAGCTTGTCTGGTAATGTTAATCACTGGTTTTCGAAATGTGTGGCCTATCCACCGCCTCCTCCGTATTTCATGCTCCACTGGTATTTGTCCCCGTTTTCCCCACCAGTTCCACGTTGGTGATCTCGTCCTACCATTTCCACCCTTGTATTTTGCGCAGGCAACCATTTAGGAAAGGCTCTACCTTTTTTCAAAGTGCCTGTGCTGTTCTTCACGTTTCAGAGCCATATGACAGAAGGGGTTTTACGTTGGAGATTTTTATGGGAAACTGCAACGTCACGTCAGGGTCGAGACCAATAGGCTGACCAGGACCAATTTACTGACCAGGATGTCAGTTCAGGCCCAATATACTGATCAGGTCCAACATACTGACAAAGACCACGATCTCTCTTCCACGAAGCGTTCCCTGCAATTATGCTGTTTTCAAGGCAGTCTGACTGACAAGATGTGGATCGACATGAACCCGGTAGTAGTGAGCGACAGGCAGATGAAGCCAAGCATAGCACACCCACCAGAAGGACCCCGGTTCACCTTCACTATACGCTGGGATGTGAGGGAAGCTACTGAAACTCACCACTTAACACGTCAACAGGTGATTGGCATGTTGTGTCTTTTTGTTTGAAGGAGGGGTCGCTTCCTTTTGACCCGCATGGTGGAAGAAATTGGGTAGGAATATCATTACCTTTAAAATTGTATGCCCGCAAAACGACTAATAGCCTGGTCTTTATTTTATTTTCAACTGTCAAGGGTTCTTTTTCGTGCAAATCATGTATACGGGACCTACGAGTGTATCCTTCGTCTGCGATAGGATTATGCGCTCGATCTTGAGACTAGAACAAAGGTGGTCTTACTACGGCCCGCAGGCCAGATCCGGCCCGCCAACCACTTTTGCCGGCCTCTTATTGCTGATTGAAAATTACTGTATACGCCGACCACTGTGCTAAAAACAATATTACAAAATAGCAAGTACATGCACCAGAAACAA
The DNA here is from genome assembly GCA_036924085.1 of Ariolimax columbianus. Classification (NCBI taxonomy): domain Eukaryota; kingdom Metazoa; phylum Mollusca; class Gastropoda; order Stylommatophora; family Arionidae; genus Ariolimax; species Ariolimax columbianus. The sequence continues at coordinate 72,638,516 of JAVGWX010000001.1, read as the reverse complement.
AACCAAAAAGATTCAAAATGTACGATTAAGATTTCTCTACCTCACCCACCACCAACTCTCTATCTCTCTCTCTCTCTCTCTCTCTATATATATATATATATATATATATATATATATATATATATATATATATCATACCAATTGAGCTCTACTAGATAGTTCCGACAAAACGGAAATAACGTCGAAATCTCGTAGGTACGTTACCCACTTCTGAGAAAATGGGCCCTAAAAGTGTACTCTATATTTGTTAGTACATATCTTTGTGAGACAACATTGTCTGCCATCAAGCTTATCAAATCCAAGACCAGAAACAGATTAACTGACTTTGTATTATCTCATGTTCGCAGAATTGCTAGGTCACAAATGGAAGTAGATTTAAAATCACTAGTGAAAAGTTATGATAAGCCACACTCTTCAAAATGAAATAACACACAAAAGCATGTTTGAAATAAATAATTACATGTCATATTACAAATTACAAAACAAATTAAAACAGATTCATTAAATTTTTAAAAAAAAAGGAATTTCAGCCCGAAGACTGGTTTACATGTCTTGGCAGATGTACAGTAGTTTGCCGTTGCTTTCTGTACGTGGTTCATTATATATGTAAAATTAAATCTCAGAACGTTATTTTTTGAGGATGTTATAGGTGTGGCCCTCTGGTGTTAACCTTTACCATAATCTGGCCCTCAGCCAACCTTAGCTTGGCCACCACTGGACTTGCAAGATTCCAACACCCACTTTTTCATGATTTAATTTCTTTATAAGCTAGCGCCTTACCTCTTAGCTAACGCGACCCTCGAAACTACCAGCCATGCAAGGATGTGAACTATAATGATGGTGCCATATATATGTAAGTATGTGAACTATAATGATGGTACCATACAGATGTAAGGATGTGAACTATAATGATGGTACCATACAGATGTAAGGATGTGAACTATAATGACGGTACCATACATATTTAAGTATATGAACTATAATGATGGTGCCATATATATGTAAGTATGTGAACTTTAATGATGGTACCATACAGATGTAAGGATGTGAACTATAATGATGGTACCATACATCATTCTGGCACTAAACGACATAACAAGATCCAGAGAAATCAAGATTCACATCAAAGAATATTCAACGCTAGTCTAGTTGGTGCTGCTCGTATTAAGCGGAGACATGGAGAACAACCAAGGCCATACAACAAAGACTCCAGTCAGTTAACCGATGTCTACGAAGGAAAGCGGCATAAAGTTGTAGGACATGATGAGAAATGAAGAACTGTGGGAAAGGAGACAATAACAGCCACCGGAACAACAAATTACGCGAAGAAAATGGTGCTGGAAACGCTACAGAAGGCACAGTCTAACTTAGCCAGACAGACTCTTACATGGAGTTATCAAGTGAATAGAGAGCGAGGCAGACCCAAAAATACACGGAGAAGAGAATGTGAGAAGGAACTAAGATTAAATAATAACACCTGGAGAGAGTCAGAAGGAACTAAGATTAAATGATAACACCTGAAGAGAATGTGAGAAGGAACTAAGATTAAATAATAACACCTGGAGAGAGTCAGAAGGAACTAAGATTAAATGATAACACCTGATGAGAATGTGAGAAGGAACTAAGATTAAATAATAACACCTGGAGAGAGTCAGAAGGAACTAAGATTAAATGATAACACCTGAAGAGAATGTGAGAAGGAACTAAGATTAAATAATAACACCTGGAGAGAGTCAGAAGGAACTAAGATTAAATGATAACACCTGAAGAGAATGTGAGAAGGAACTAAGATTAAATAATAACACCTGAAGAGAGTCAGAAGGAACTAAGATTAAATGATAACACCTGAAGAGAATGTGAGAAGGAACTAAGATTAAATAATAACACCTGAAGAGAGTCAGAAGGAACTAAGATTAAATGATAACACCTGAAGAGAATGTGAGAAGGAACTAAGATTAAATAATAACACCTGGAGAGAGTCAGAAGGAACTAAGATTAAATAATAACACCTGAAGAGAGTCAGAAGGAACTAAGATTAAATGATAACACCTGAAGAGAATGTGAGAAGGAACTAAGATTAAATAATAACACCTGGAGAGAGTCAGAAGGAACTAAGATTAAATGATAACACCTGAAGAGAATGTGAGAAGGAACTAAGATTAAATAATAACACCTGAAGAGAGTCAGAAGGAACTAAGATTAAATGATAACACCTGAAGAGAATGTGAGAAGGAACTAAGATTAAATAATAACACCTGGAGAGAGTCAGAAGGAACTAAGATTAAATGATAACACCTGAAGAGAATGTGAGAAGGAACTAAGATTAAATAATAACACCTGGAGAGAGTCAGAAGGAACTAAGATTAAATGATAACACCTGAAGAGAATGTGAGAAGGAACTAAGATTAAATAATAACACCTGAAGAGAGTCAGAAGGAACTAAGATTAAATGATAACACCTGAAGAGAATGTGAGAAGGAACTAAGATTAAATAATAACACCTGGAGAGAGTCAGAAGGAACTAAGATTAAATAATAACACCTGAAGAGAGTCAGAAGGAACTAAGATTAAATGATAACACCTGAAGAGAATGTGAGAAGGAACTAAGATTAAATAATAACACCTGGAGAGAGTCAGAAAGAGTAGGAAGGGACCGAGCCTGCTGGCGAGATGTTGTTAATGGCATACGCACCGGCAGGACCGACGGGTTTTCATTGATATAAGTTCGAGGACTAGACTGGAACCAGGCCAAGAGGGAGGCATCGGATAGAAGACTGGTGCTCTTTCTGGAAACCTCAACACCCTGTAGTAGAAGAGGAAGGAATACATAAATCCTCTGTAGTGTTCATTTAACAAGTCAAGGTTATCTTGGTCCTCTGCTTGCTGTAGTGTTGTTGAATTCCTGCACTACGCCCAAATAATTTAATTCACTATCTGTCAATATGTACCTTGCGACACACACTGGCATTCAAACAGAAAAACCATAAATTAATAATGAAAATTGTCAGGAGTTATGTATACTCGTCACTACTTTATGGCGCAGAAATAAGGACACTGAATAACAAGTTGGAAAAGAGTATTGAAATCTTTCGAAATTTTGGTATCCAGAAGATTTGGTCGCATTTCTTTAAAAGAGAAGAAAATACATGTGAAAATTTTGAAAATAATTAAGCGTGGAAAGAGAACTAATGACCGAAATCAAAATTAGACAGTTAAGATACATTGGTCATATAGCAAGACATACCTTATTGTTGAAGACCATACTAGAGGCTAGGGTGGAATGCAGTCGTTCAAGAAGTAGACGTTATAACATCACGAGATAGACTGGACAAAGCCAGTAGATTGCAGTATTGTGGCAAGATATAGTGTACACTGGAGCCCATTGAAGTCGACCGTCGATGGCACGAACTGAACTGAACCTTGCATTGACGTTGTTCTTACTTAGAATTCGTTAATTACTCTGTCACGTCTATTGATTATGGCATTATTTCGCATGTATCATTTAACATGATGTGATATGTGACTCATGTGTCTTAGCCAGAGTTCATGGCTGGCACAAATTACAGACATCACTGAAATAGATATGGAGAAGAAAGTCAACGGACCAAGACAACTTACATATTACTCACAGACACAACTATGGGTCAGTTTCACGTGGGCACTAACACTAGTGGACAATAAAAGTTAGTTGTCTACCGCAAGCGATGATGACGACATTATTAGACGCTTTTATTTTGGTCTTGGTGATGATGTAACTTGCACTGTATTTGGATTATAATGAGGAAGAAACTTCGCTGGTCATCGACCTTTCTCTCTCTCTCTCTCTCTCACGCCCCGAGCTACACTGGAAACAGTGACAAGACGAACAGTCGAGGCGACTGGAGGTAACAGGATGCAATCACTCTGGTCTTACCTCCCTTGAGACCAACGTTTGCTTGAAACTTGCAGGATTTGATCGCTCACAGTTTCCGTTCTTGGCTTTGAAAGGCACTCGGTGCCTTATCTCTCGACTACAGAGAATCCGGCAGATGGACAATACGACATTACGAGTCAAAGGTCTTTGCCAGGGACAAATAACATATATATGAGACTAACAAATCCATACGATTTATATTTAAACTGTTTTTGTAATATAATCTTTAGGTCACAAGAGTATATGAGATACAAAGCAGAATGAAGCGAGCAGGTGATTATGAGAATTTGGATTAGAGAAAGGATTATTTCATTTAAAGTGTGAAGATAACAGGGAAGAGAGACACGAGAGTAAGAGGAGAGCAAGAGAAGAGCACTAAGAAGAAAAGAGAGAACAAAAAAAAGAAGTAAAGAAAGAGAGAGAGAACGACAAGAGAGTGAGAAGATAGCAAAACAAGAGCGTGATGAAGAAAAGAGAGAAGAGAGTGAGAAGAAAGCAACGAAGAACATAGTGAACAAGATAAAGAGAAGAAAGTGAGAGCAGAGCAAGAGAAGAGAGAGAAGAAAGAAAGAGAAGAGTACAACGAAATAAAAATAAGAGAGAAGAATGAGTGAATAGAGTGAGAAGAGAGCAAGAGTTGAATGTGATGAAGAAAGGAGTGAAAGAGAGAAGAATATAAAAGAGTGAGAAGTGAGCAAGAGAGAGTGAAAAAGAAAAAAGAGAGAATGAGAGAAAGTAGAACAGACCAAGAGAAGAACGTGACGAAGAAGTGAGAGAAGAGACAGAGAAGAGAGCAAGAGAAGAGTGCGACAAAGAAAAGAGAGAGAAAGTAATAGAGCCCAAAAGAAGAGTGTGATGAAGAAATGAGAGAGAGAGAAGCGAGCGAGAGAAGAGCACTAAGAATAACAGATAGTGAAGAAAGTGAGAAAAGAGAAAGTGAAGAGCGCCATAAAGAAATGAGAAAAAAGAGAAAAAGAAGAAAGTGAGAAAAGAGCAAGAGAAAAGCGCAATGAAGAAAAGAGAGAGAAGAAAGCAAGAGGAGGGTACCAAAAATATTAAGGGAGAAGCATGAGAGAAGAGAGTGAGAAGATAGCAAGAGATGAATGTGATGAAGAAAGGAGAGAAAGAGAGAGAATAGAATAGTCAGAAGAGAGTAAGAGAAGAGTGTGACAAAGAAAAGAGGGAGAAAGTAGAAGAGACCAAGGTAACAGCGTGATGAAGAAATGAGACAGAAGAGAGAGAAGAAATTGAGAGGAGAGCGAGAGAAAATCACTTTGAAGAAAAGAGAGAGAGAAAGAGAAAAGAGAAGATAGCAAGAGAATAACACTATGAAGAAGAGAGAGAGAGAGAGAGAGAGAGAGAAAGACAAAAGCACTATGGAGAAAAGAGATAGAGAAAGAAGGGCGAGAGAGAAGACAGCAAGAAAAAAGCACTATGGAGAAATGAGAGAGAGAAAGAGAAAAGCATTATAGAGAAAAGAGAGCGGTGGAGAAAGAGAAACACACTATGGAGAAAAGAGAGAGAAAGAGAAGAGAGTGAGAAAACAGAAAGAGAAAAGCATTATGGAAAAAAGAAAGAAAGCAAGATAACAGCACTAAGGAGAATAAAAGAGACAGAGAGAGAGACGAGAGAGAGAGAAAAGAAAGTGATAATTGAGCAAGATGAAAGCACCTATGAAGAAGAGAGAGAGAGAGCGTGAGAGAAAAGAGTGAAAAGGGAGCAAGAGAAAAACACTAAGGAGACCAGAGAGAAAGAGAACAGAGAGAATGAAGTAAGAGTAAGAGATAATGGAGTAAGAGAAAAACACACTGGAGAAAAGAGAGAAAGGAAGAGAATGGAGTAAGAGAAAAGAACTATGGAGAAAAGAGAGAGAGAGGAAGAGAAGAGAAAAAGAAAAAAGCACTATGGAGAAAAGAGAGAGAAAGAGAAGAGAGAAAAGGGAGTAAGAGAAAAGCACTGAAGAAAAGAGAGAGAGTATGGAGCAAGAGAAAAGCACTATGAAGAAGAGAGAGAAAGAGAAAGAAAAGAGTGAAAAGGAGGCAAAAGAAAAGCACTAATGAGATGAGAGAGAGAGAGAGAGAGAGAGAACAGAGAGAATGGAGTAAGAGAAAAACACAATGGGGAGAGAGAGAGAGGAAGAGAAGGGAGTAAGAGAAAAGCACTATGGAGAAAAGAGAGAGAGGAAGAGAAGAGAGAAAAGCACTATGGAGAAAAGAGATAGAAAACGAAAAGAGAGAGGTAAGTAAGAGAAACGCATTATGGAGAAAAAAGAGAGGCAGAGAATAGAGAGAACAGAATAAGAGAAAGGCATTATGGAGAAAGAGAGAGAGAAAGAGAAGGGAGTACGAGAAAAGCACTATGGAGAAAAGATAGAGAGGAAGATAAGAGAGTGAGAAGAGAACAAGAAAAAAGCACTATAGAGAAAGAAATAAAAAACGAAAAGAGAGAAAAAGAAAAGAGACAGAAAAGATTAAGAAAAAAGCACTATTTAGAAATAGAGAGAGCGGAAGAGAAGAGAATGAGAAGAGAGTAAGAGAAATGCGCTACGGGGAAAAGAGAGGGAAAGAGGAAAAGAGTGAGAAGTGGGCAAGAGAAACGCGCGAAAAAGAAATGAGAGAAAGAAAAGAGAGCAAGAGAAGTATGCTAAAGAAAAGTCAGAGAAGAGAGTGAGAGGAGTACGAGAAAAGAGCACAACGAAGAACATAGAGAAAGAAAGAGAAGAGTGTGATAAAGAAAAGAGATAGAAGAGAGCAAGAGAAAAGCATGATGAAGAAAAAAAATCGAGAAGCGTGAGAAGAGAGTGAGAGAAGAGAGTGAGAAGGGAGTAACAGAAGAGAGCAAGAAAAGAGTGCGACGAGAGATCATAATGGAAAAGAGTGAGAAGAGAGTAAGAGAAGAGTGCAACGAAGAAAGAGAAATAAATAGAAACAGATGGAAGAGAGTGACAAAAACATAAAGAATAGAAATCAACAGAAAAAGGTATGTAATATGTTCAAGGATTAGGCTTGGTAGATTGCTTTACAAGCCTCTCATATTTGTCCACAAGTTAGGTCAGGTGTAGGACAGGAGTGCGGAGTGCTACTGGGAAGGGAGAAAGAGAGAGAGAGAGAGAGAGAGAGAGAGAGAGAGTAGGGCCACTATAATTTTATAAACATGTCTTCAAAGGCAACTAAAGTGGGTTGTCCATGACGGGCAGCATGCACACAATCTAAAACGTATTTGCATAGAAATCATCGCTACAAAAACGAAAGTAGGTGATTTGATACATATATCCTGTAACAATTTGAGAGAGAGAGAGAGAGAGAGAGAGAGAGAGAGAGAGAGAGAGAGAGAGAGAGAGAGAGAGAGAAAGAGTAGTAGTGTTTGTGGACCAAAAAAGGAGATATGAGAAAATGAGGTCACCTGTGGAGTTTGACGTGTCCTTTGTCTTCTTGGATTCTCACCACGGCATTGGAAACCTACTGTAGCGTGCAACGACTATCACATCGGCTTGCTAGATGTTGAAGCCACTTCTACGTACTTTAGCCTAGCCATCGATCCATTTCAGAGAGGGCTTTCCTGGAGCCTTTTATTCTGCTGCGCTTATGTCTTTGCAGGGGACAGTGGTAGGTTAATTTAAACTCTGACTTGCGTGCGTGGTGCACATTGAAATTGTGTAGCAGCAGCCTGGTCAACGAGGTGTGGATTCAAATGGTAATCCCCGTAGTGGTGAGTCTGTTGAAAGAAGCCTTGCACTACACCGAGTGTCGTCGGCGTTATTAATGCGAGGTCGATTTGAAAAGTTTCACCTACAGCTCCATAACTATGACAACAGCGCTCAGAGACACGCGACACTTATGTGAAAATAATCTCTAGCGAAGTGACTATATAGCGGCACGGTCTGGAACGTGACGCTTGGACACAGCAGGCAGTCAAATGGCGGCCTACGTGAAAGTACGGTTGAAGTGAAGTGATTGAATTCCTGAAGGCGGAAGGTTGTGTGATCATCGACATGTATCGAATAATGACTGCGGGATATGGCGATGCCTGTGCGGATGTCAGTACTGTCAGGAGATGGGCACGGACTGTAAGAGGAGACAATCCAGACACGACGAACCTGCATGACAAGGCTCACAGCGGACAGTCATAGCTGTGGGCGCACATCACAAAGCTCGTGCGGACTAAGTGGTTGCCGTGTCAAGCAGAAATATATCGCAGAAATGCTTATGATTTCGGTTGAGCAAGTCATTCACATTATCTGTTGGTGCGATGAGGCTAACGCCTGGTCAGGCAAAACACACTGATCAAACGATGTTAGCCAGGTTCAGGAGAAATATACTGGCCAAGACCCTCGCCTGACCTTCTCGTTGGTCGTCCTGGAAACGGGCTGTTGTCAAGGACAATAGTCTGGCTAACAAGGTGAGGTTCGATGTGACCCCCGTAGTAGTGAGTGACACGCAGATGAAGACAAGCATTGCACAACCGCCTGGAGGACACGGTCCACTTCATCAGCGCGCTCAAAATGTCAGGAAAGCTACTACATTCTGGCACAAGTTCCGTCCTTTTCAGGGCGTACCAAAAGGGTTACCAACCCATTGTGGGCATTAGCAACCAACCAACCATTCACATTATCCATGCCTTGCTTGGATATAGGAAAGTGTGTGCCAGATAGGGCTCTTGCATGCTGACACCGGATATGCAACAGCGCCGACAGCAGGTGTGCTAGAAACTTCTGATATGAACAGGAAGGCCATGCGTTTTGCCGCCGAATTATCTCTGGCGATGAGTCATAAGCACATCATTATGACACAGATAAAAGCGTCAGTCTATGGAGTACAGGCATAAGAACTCACCTAGGACAAACAAATGGATGGTCGTCGCCTCGGCCCGAACAGTAATGATGGCAATCGTTTGGGACTACAAGGGCGTGAATTTTTGGAGCACAGCAATACCGTAAACTCCGATCTATATGTGAAATCTTTGCAGAAACTTCGGGCACTATTGCTGCGTGTCCATGTGGACAAGCACGCAGTTCTTCAGCAGAACAATACTCGCCTACATACAAGTTGACAAACAGTGGTTGCATTGGAGCGTCTCATATTTGACGACAATTTTACGTACCCATCGTGCAGCTTTATGTGGCACCTTGTGACTTCTTCCTTTTCTCTGGGCTGAAGGAACACCTCGAGGGACACCGTCACGCTTCTACAAAGAAGATGCAAGCAGCTGTGCGTATCTGGTTTCAGGAGAAGACGTATGATTTTTTTGTTCATCGACAGAATCCAACAACTTGTCCAAAGTTGGTGTTTGGTGTGGAGTGGATCAGGATGGTGATAACATTGAAAAATAATGGTTCATCACCTAAATGACATTCCAAGTTTTAAGAAAAATGTCTAGCTCCTGTGTGAATCTTGTATGAGGCATGTTCAAATGAAACCGGACCAAACTGCAACAAGTAAACATACAGACGATGCACATGATAGACGTCATTTCTGGTGTAAACTGCACATACCAATCGTCAAGTTTGTAAAATGTCATTATCCTCCGACTCATAGTTTCCTCAGCAGACCGTTTAAAATATGGCAGGTGTGATATGGAATCCATCCAGAGTTGATTAGCAAGCAGTGATTCGGTTTCTAACAGCTGAAGGATGTCAACCAGTTGGCAGTAATCGCAGAATGCAGGCAGTGTATGGTGACAAAATGGTGTCGAAGGCAACAGTGAAAAACTAGACAACGATGTTTAAAGAAGGACGCGAGTTAACGAAAGATCTTCCGAGACCAGGTCATGCGCATATTGTTGCGTTGACTCCCGTCCGAGACCAGGTCAGGTGCATATTGTTGCGTTGACTCACGTCCTTCTTTAAACATCATAGAGCTGCAGCGACTCAAAAATGTTCCCCTGATAGTCAGTTACCAATCTACAGCTGAGTCATCTGGGAGAAGTGGTAATACAATGAAATAACCTATTACATTAGAATTATAATCAAACCTCACAGCCCCTAGACCAGACACTTCCTAATTTAATAATCCTTGTCTCGTAGAAGCTCTATCTGCATTCTTGTACTCACTGGTACTCTTGTACCATTTGGTAACATTGACAGATGGAGGAACAAGCCAAGGTGTTGATACCAGGATAACAAAGTTTGATTTTCTAGTGACTTTTTTTTGTCCATCATGGAAACTAGGAGCGTTTTCTTGTGAAAATAGCATTGGGCAGTTCTACACAAAATGTTGTTGTATGGTCACAATGAGTAGTAAAATTACTCTTTTGTATGGGGAACTGAGAAGCTAATCCGGTCAGGCACAACATACTAGCCAGGACATCGCGTCAGGGACAATATACTGACAAAGAACATTATGTCTTTTCCATGTATCGTTCACTGGAAACAGGCTGTTTTCAAGGCAGTCTGGCTGACGAGATGTGGATCAAAATGATCCTCATTGTAGTGAGTGTCACGCACAGGAAGTCTAGCCTAGCTCAACCATCTGGAAGAATGCAGTCTACCTTCATTAACACGCTCCGAATGTGAGCAAAGCTGCTACAACCTGCGACTTAACGCCCTTTTCAGAATAAACTTACTCATTGTAGGCATTAAACAACAACTTTTTTGTGCAGTATGAAAAGCACATTAAGTGGCAGTAGCTTTCCTCACATCCCAAGTGTGCTGATTAAGGTGGGTCAGGGACCTCCAGGCGGTTGTGCTATGCTTGGCTTCATCTGCATGTCACTCACTATTACGGAGGTCACGTCGATCCTCCACCTCGTTAGCCAGACTGCCATGAAAAGAGCCCGTTTCCAAGGAAAATGGCTCGTTTCGAGGAAGAACAGCAAAGAAGTCGAGGTGTGGGTCTTGGCCAGTAAAAAAAAGACTTGTTCTGCACTAATATAAATTCAGTTCTTTATTAAGCTGTGAAACAGTATAACAGCCAGACTGCAGAAGATCATGTCTCAACTGGAATATGAATCAATCAAACAAAACCTTTTTCAGCCCTATGTGGAGCGGGTCTTCAACTTTTTCTTTGATTAATTGATGCTATGCTTCTAGTCCGATGAGGTTTACGAAGGAGACTGTGTTTCAGGTCTTCGTCAGTCCCTGAGCCAGCTTTCCGAGCATGGTCGCTCCCCCGGACCAGACTGCCTATCTTTGGTCTGCATAAGTGGGACAGTCCTGCAGGATATGTTCTAGTGTCTGCTTTGGTGCTTCACAATCGCACGTGGTGGTGTCTTTATGACCAATTCTGTGGAGGTGGGCCTTGAGTCTGCAATGTCACGTTCTGACTTTAAAGATCTTTGTTTACCCATCTCTGTCAAATGTGTCTGGCTGGTTTGTATTGTATCCATTGTGCTAGTCTCTCCATTCCGGCTTCATGGATCATTATATGCTCTGTGGATGACAAGTCTGCATACCACCACTTCCAGCAATGTTTTCACAGCCACTAACTAGTATCCCACTACAGACTTGCAGGCAGATTCTGAGAAACAACTGTAGACAGGAATGGCTAAACCAGTGGGAAACGTCCTAGACAAACAGAACATATTTCAAACACCAAGCAAAACCAGATACCTAAGACCAAGCCAAGAATCTTCAAGTTCAGAACAAGCTATGTCCCTCTCAACGAACATTTGAATTGAATAGACCCACTACGTGAATCAAATTGAAGATTCTGTCACGACCAGGAAGAATCAGTCGAGCGCCTCCTGACTCTTGTGTCCAGGGCTAGCCGATCTGTAAAACTAGCTGCTCCCACCACATCCTACCATACACAACACACTCTATACATACCACAACAACTGAAAAGAACATGTGGCTTTTGCCTGGGAGGCATTGTGCTGTCAAGTTCGCAGCTAAAGGGATTATATCATCACCATACCTGTCTCATACATTTATTATCTGTCGCCTAGACCCTAAGAAAATGCATATATGATACATGAGTAAAAGAGGGAATAACATATTTTATGAAGAACCATAAGAATGAATAGAAATGATTCTTACCTTGTCTAACAAATGTTTGATTGACATCAAGAAGAATATCACAGCCTTCAACAATCATTCGTTCAATGGCAAGGTTCTTACGGATGTTTTCTGTCTCACTCACTTCATCATGCATTACCTATGATATAAAACTGAAAATTAATGTGAGGCAACAGGTAAGTCAGTGTCATTATTTAAACACTTTCATTTCATTTTTCATCTCTTGATTCCTTGGAAACATCATATATAATATCATTGGTGTCTCCTTCTCTGTAGACCATGTGCGTGACACCCTGTCAGTTTGTTCAGCTCTGTCTCCTGTATTTTGGCTATGACTGTAAAGATTGATCCATGAGTGACAGTCCTTGCCCCAGATCATACAACCATGATGAGAAGGCTGGCTTGCCAGGGTATTCCTTGATCTGTAGTCTTTCTCTTTTCTTTGTAGCCAGAAGGCCTCTACGAGCTTCGGTAGACAGTATGCCTCTTCCAAACAACTTGATCCTGAGTAATTTGTTTCCAAGCCCTCGGCTGGGATGTTGCAGGACTTCATGTCCCTGCATATATCCTTCAATCGCAGTGTGGGATGGCCCATTCTTCTAGCTCCAATGGCCAGCTGCCCATAGAGGATATCCTTTGGCAGACTCTTATCTTCAATGCAGTACACATAGTGTTTGTTTTAAGTAGCACTTTGTATTATGTAGTGAGGCAGTCATCCCCAAGCATATTATCTTCAGTCACTTCTTTTAAAAGCACAGTAAGTTGCAGCGGTTCTATTCTGTTTCCTAATTTGAGATACCAGGAACCAAATAGTGATGTTAATTTTGTATCATCATACTTTACTCTAAATAAGCTGGTATATAAATAGGCAGGTTGTGCCTGCCGACAGGTAGCTGAAGAATTTCTATAGCATATTCTTTATTTTGCAATGTAAACTTACTGTGGCTTTGTAGTAATGGGGGAACGTTAATTAGGTATTGGGTAGGAATTTAATTTCTGATTAGAATTTTATCGGACAGGAGCTAACCCTTATTGAATTTCAACTGCCAACGGTTCTTTTACGTGAACAGCGTGCACCTAGGAATATCCATATTTTTCATCAATCGTCAATACAATAGGCGATGTTTGAAACTTCTGGGTTTCGAAACCACACTGTTTCGCGCGTTTTCAGTTGTAGCGAACCCCCTTAATATTTGTCCTGCCATTTATTTTTGCAATTATTCATCATTGTGAAAGCGCAGATATTGTAAGGATGTTATCAAGGCACATGATATGTAAATATCATATCTCAAAATCAGTCCTACTATATGGCTCTGATAGTTTGATTTGTAACTAAGAATATCAAACCCAGACCTTAACCACATGTATCTACATTTTGTCAGTGATATAAGATGACCAGATGTTAGAGGCCTGATAGGGAAGCAAAGACTGTTACCTGCCACATGTCGTACAATGTGACTAAGGAGGGCTGGGCATGGGGCCGGCTACCCATCCTGCAAAACTTTCCTTCACAAAATCTTCACCAGACATGAATAGGTCAACACTGATGACATGACATGTATTTGTTGAAGACCTATACTGAAAAAATGTTTTGATTGGCCCAGATGTGATAATAAATACAGATCGCTAGTAAAGAACACTTCTTCTCCTTCTCAAACTCCCACTATCAAGTTCTGAAAAGGGTTTTGGAAGTAGCAGGATATAGTCCAGAGAACGGAATAGGTTGTATAGTAGTTTACAGCTTGACTGCGATATTTGCAGCTTCTGGTCCAACGCATCCGACTTCAGAATGGCATTTTTGTGTACCAGGTAAGCCTTCCCTCTTCAATCCCTTTTCCATAGTCAGTCTGCGCTCTTGCAGCCTGTTATCCAGGATCACCACACAAAGGTTGAGAGTAGTCTTGGCAGCTCTGGGTCAGTGGCCCTGATGTTAGCAATCAGCTTTGTGTCGCTGACCATCACAGATCATCATCTTGATACCTAAAGAATATGACAACAGCCAATATAGCTGTAGAATAAAAACGGAAAGTGCAGATGGATAGGCGACTTACTCAGGAAGCATCATCATCATCATCATCATCATCATCAGGTGCCCTGCCGGTTGACGTTGACTATCATAGACCTCCATCCACTTCTATTACGTGTCGTTTACCAACTCTGTTGTTGATTGTCGCCCGTGCCATTCTCTCAGGCTGTACAACATCTTCTCGCCCTTTCTCTGTTTCTCTTTCCTGCTAACTTTCCCATTGCCAATTTTGTTTGGGCTATTCTGCATTTTATTTTGTAACTGCATCTTCTATTTGATGCTTTGTATGTACCCAGGCATTTAAGCATGTTAAATTGCCTCAATTCGGTCCCCTTAGCTTTGAAGCAGATTTTTGGATAGTCTGGTTTCTTAGTCACTACCATCCCCTCTGTTTTCTTTTTTCTCAGGAAGCATCCCAACACTATATTGAGATGTGCGCTGGATTGAAACACACTAGGTGAAAGTAGAGTGGGGATGCTAACAAACACTTAGTGAAAAATGGTGAAAGAAGAAGACTAAACAATTAGAGTCACTTGGGCAGATCTAAGCAAATTAACCTAAATAGTAATAAGTAGAGAGCAGCTGCTGAAGCCTTTTGTTCTTCTTCTTCTTCTTCGTACGCTGTCAGACGTCAACTTTAATTTGTTCGAAGAAAGCAGCAGTCATCCTGAGGCTGTCGACACTGCCATAGAGCTTGTCTAGTGTTGGCACTGGTGATGGCCACATGTGCTTTCTCTGGTCCTCGTATGTCGGGGAATTTTGCAGCAGATGTCCAGCGGTCATTTTCCCTGTACCACTGGTGCATTCGTCAGTACCACCTATCTTCAGTTTATTGAATAGATGGTACCTCAGTCTATTGTGGCCTGTACAGAATCTGAAGACCACGACCTGCTCTCTTCTGTTCAACTGGTAATAGGCATCATTTTGTGTGTAGCCAGTATGCTCTGTTTCCCATTTAGCCATGTATCTGGCCCTAATAAACCTTTTGGACTCGTAGATCACACTAGAATCTGGTTGTGGTAACCTTGCACCTTCTTTTGTCAGTCTGTCTGCCTCCTCGTTGCCTTGAATGTTACAGTAGGATGGAACCCACTGTACCACTACTCTTTTTGGTGCGGACTGCTGGCATAGTTGACAAAGTGAAACCAAAAGGAAGAAATAAGTAGGTAATATCCTCCCATACCTTTGACAGCTCCTCCAGCTTGCTCTTGGCAAACTCTAGACTCTCCCTCTCAACATGATCATGTGGAGTGTGTGCAAGAAGCTCATGCAGTGTAATGATATATCGAGGAACCTGTGAGAGACAAATGCAGTTTAAAGAGGACAGTTATACTAAAAAATACACTCTGCTTAAAGAAGTGAAGCATTGCTGAACACAAAACAGGCACGGTCAATATGCAGTTCTACATGAGCATCCGGCAAGCAGTTCTTTGTTGGCAATGAAATTCAACATGAAAATGGTATAAATCTTTCATAGACATGTTACGTGAAAGGATGACAATTTTAACAATATTCACCGTGCTACTCTCCAACACTCTGCACTTTACGGAACGTATAGCATCTTTAAACTGGTTTAAAAGACTCTGTAGAGTCTATATACAACCTGTTTCTTTAACATCAAATTATCTAAAAACTATGCACATCCAATCTGTTCTTGAATTAATTCATTGACCCTACCTCCACTACTTCCTGTAGCAATGCATTCGTAGTATTCACCCCTCTCTGGCTAAAAAAAATTTTTTCTTAGTTTCTAATCTGGACCTTTCTTTAACTAACTTGTAGTTAATTTGTAGCCATCTTGTTCTTGTTGATGGCTGTACGTTAAAGTCTAATTTATCCTCTTAAAATCACCTCTAATTCTTCTCTTCAAGAAGGTACACAACTCTTGCATAATCTTATTTTGGTGTTTGTGCTGTACTGCAAAGACTTCCAAACATAGCAAAAGCTATTCTGGCTTTGTTCATTTTGCTTTTGATGTCTGAACCTGTTCCACAATCTGATGCAACTGGGATTTTCGGTATGTAAATATGTCTATCATTTGTTAGCTCTTCATTTTCTATTTCAATTGGTGCGGGTTTTAATAAATTTAGTGTCATAGCTTATGTCTTCTTTATATTAATGATCCGTGCCATTTATTGACTATCTGCATTCAGTATTTCTGTTTTCTCTTGAATGTGTCGGTGTGAATATGCAAATTGTGCAATATCATCTGCGCATTCCAGATCTTCCAGTCTAGAAAAATAATGATCAGCTTAATCGCACACCATGATAACCAGTAGATGCTGGAATTGGATCAGCCATATCCTAAGAGAACCTGACACCATCACCAGAAGCGATGGTAAGGACTTCAGAGGGAAGACAGAAGATAGGACGACCTAATACAACTTGGTGAAGAACTGCTGAAAATGAAGTGGAAATCATGAAGCATAGTGGGAGCACCATACGAAGGATAGCTGCAGAAGGGAAGTGGAGGGAGTTTGTTGTTCTTAAAGATGCCATGATGTGTGATGGTCACTGACCGCTTTACAGTCACTCACCAAGGATTTAAAAAGAAAAATAAGAACATGAGTACAGTACTAGAAGTGCAACAGTTTCTCTGCAACTGCCTTTAGTAGGTTCCATACATTGCAAGACATATATCATGGTTTGAATAAACATGCTGTTGAAGGTTTGAGCCGTTGTCTTTATATGTTTTCCTCTGTTGAAGCATTGGTTCGATATAAATAAAGTTGCACCATCCTGCTGTTCTCTGGCATTAAATCTCATCATTTTATGTGGGTGTTCTTCTTCTTCTTCAGTGTTAGTCCTGAAAAGGATGTGTCCTACTGTACAGCACTGCAGCAATATCTGCGACTTTCGACCTGACACATTCGATTAAAGCTGGGTTTTCTTTTAAAAACATGGTTTGCCTTCCCACTGTAACTCTTATCCCTTGGCCAGACTACACTAGTGACTAGTGCAACCTGTTTCCTGAAATCGCCATGTGGAGGCAGAATAGGATCTTGGTCGGTTATGGTCCACTGAGCTTGATGCAAGCAGTCAGCTATGAGTGACTTAGCCACAGATTAGTCTATAACACCAGGTAGCAAGGCATAAGAGCAAGAGCATAAAAAAGAAAATATAAGACTGACTGTGTAAAGAAAATACAACAGAATCATGGATTGAAAAATACAACAGTTATGCACATGTGAAAGAAAATTGCACCTCTCTATAACATCTAACGACATAAAAGATAAATTAGACTATAACACATTATTTTCAAAACACAGCCACCTACAACAACAAGAGGGCACAACCACAAATTAATTAAAGAAAGGTCCAGATTAGATACCAGGAAATATTTTTTAGTCAGAGAGTGGTGAATGCTTGGAATGCATTGCCACAGGAAATAATGGAGGCAGTGTCAATTAATGCATTCAAGAATAGATTGGATGCGCATAGATATCTTTAGATCAAGGAAATGCGAAAGGAACAGGTTGTATACAGACTCTGCAGAGTCTTCTAAACCAGTAAAAAGACATTAAGTTAAGTTATAAATGAGATGAGATGAGATGAACGAACCAACCTGGTGCATAGGGTATGTGAGAAAAGTCTCCAGAGTGCGACCTTCACATGCTGGCTTTTCTTCATATCTCTTCAGAAGGTTGTTAAACTCAAACTTTTGCTTGTACTCAGCTAGCACCTGCAGACTGTAATGGTGGTTGCGTACGTACTCTTGGTAAATGCTAAGCATGGGTAGCAACATGTCAAACAGATCTCCTGCAATAATACAATAGCAGTGTAGAAATAAATAATCAAAGTTGCAGTGGTACTACAGGCCAAAAATCTATAAAAACATATATAGGTAATGGGTCAGTGACTGTACCAGGACAAAAACAAAATGACACCTACATTATTGTCACCTGGCCTACGTCAGGCACAAGGAATGCATATAAACAACCAACAAATAACAACAAAGAACAAGACAGTTTAAGGTTAACTTTTGGGGAATTTTTGAGTGTATGTGTGCTTCTGCCTTATTTCTCCATTTCTCAAGGCGGTGTGCGTTGCACTATGTTTTTATTTTTGCGCCTCTCTGCCCAGTGCATTCGACTTTGGCATTCATTTTATGTAAGGTTCTACTCCCTCCTGCATTTTCTAAGGGTTTGATTCCTCGGGGTAACGGCCGGTGCTGTGAAGGGTAGCAAATCCAGCACCTTCGGATTGTGAGCCGTGTCACTTTACAACTAACCCACGCCATCCCCACTTTTGAGGAACTGAGATGCTAGCTCAGTCAGCCACTGACAAGGACACCGCGTCAGGGTAATGCACAATACACTGACCAAGACCACAATTTCTCTTCCATGCAGCCTTCCCTGGAAACAGATTGTTTTAAAGGCAGCCTGGCCGACGAGATGTGGATCGATGTGATCCCCGTAGTAGTGAGTGCCACGTAGATAAAGCCAAGCACAACGACTGCGGTCCACCTTCATCAGCATGCTCGGGATGTGAGGAAAGCTACTACAACCCGCCACTTAACGTCCTTTTCACGACGCACATAAGGGTCAATTTGCTCATTGTGGGCATTAAACAAGTTTAACTTTCTTTTTCTTCCATGTCTTTGTATATGTGTGTCTATTGATATTTGTTTTTTGTGTGATTTGTTCATGCTTTCATCTGTGTGCAATCATATATGCCCTTTCTTGTTTAGTCCACTATATTTCTAGCCTGGCATATTGTCTCACACTTTCATTTGACTCAACACGGCCAACACTGAAATGACTGACATGCCGAGACCACTTTTCTGGGGTCAAATATGGAACTGATGCTGGATTTAGACCCTCAGAAATCTGGGGTTATGCCCCCTGTGGCTCGGTTGGTCTGCATCCAGTGTTTGAAAAAGGAATTGACGGAAGAGCACTATCAGGAGTGGAGCCTGCGGCTTAATTTGACTCAAGACGCAAACAATGTAGAACGACTGACAAATCGAGAGCACGTTCGTTGGGTCTAATAGTGAACGTGTGCTGGTATTAGACCCACGGAGGACAGGTCAGCTTTCTAACCTTCTTATGAAGGATCGCTACGGAAACCGTGCCCTAACACCGCGGAAACCGCAGGCTCCAGATACCTGGTCACGGACAAACAAAAACCCTCGATAAATTCGTCCTGGCCAAAAAATGAACGGGTGCTGGAAATAGACCATCGGAAGACAGGTCAGTTTTACCCTACAAATGACAGGGCGATGCTACGGAAATCCTGCTCAACTCGAGAGGAACGGCAGACATTTGGTTCACGTACCAGGCTGATAAGCCAATGGCGCGAGGCTACCATGTGAGGGATAACGGCCGGACGCTTGCTAGCCGGAATCCCGCCCAAATTCTCAGCACCACTGCAATGGGAGGCTTCGACATGGTGGGGACCTGGGGATCGCGCCTCAACCCTACTAGGTCGAGCCACAGAAAGAGGTCTCTTCCATCCGCTGATCAAAGCGGGCGGATAGCTGCTCGATATTCACCCCATACGGCGATGAGGTATGAAATCATTTGTAGAAGACTTAGTTCTCGGTCGGGGTGCCCAAAGCAGTAGATCAGCTACCTCACTGCGAACTGCTGAGACTCAACCCTTGACTATGAGATATGTCCGCTCCCTAGGCGTACAACATCTCCGTGCAAGACTAGGCTTGTCACCTGGTCAAATGCACTATTTCGAGAGGAATCACAGGTCGCTGACATTTGGTCCACGTGCTTGGCTGATAAGCTACCATCTGAGGGATTACGGCTGAACGCCTCTAAGCCAGAATCCCGCCCAAAATCTCAGCACCGCTGAGATGGGAGGCTACGACATGGCTGGGGCTTGCGTCCCGGCCCGATCGAGCCGCAGGAATGCACCTGGTAAAATGCACTCCTTCCTCGCTCTTTGCATCTGTCTGCTATCAGTCATTCCAATGGACGCAGAAGAGATGCAGTCCAGTGGACATTGCACCTCCTGCCCTATGGTGACAAGCTCCCGGGTGGCGGGGAATGCTAGGCGTACCATCACTGCAGATGATCCGAGAAAATAAAGCGAGCAAAAAGATACCTCACTCATATGCATATGCTACGTTTCTAGCAGGACGTGACGATCCTGGGAAAAAGTCACACTGGACTGCCTCTCTTCCGGGATAGTACAAACTAGTGCATAGTCCATCATATCATTGCCAAACGCTATAGACACGAGTAGGGAAGACTCGATAGTCCTGCAAGACAACTTCCTAAGAGAGACAACTCTGACCAAAAACAACTGCTGCCTTGCAGTTAGGCTGGGGACAGCCAAAGGCTAAAGAGGGCAACCCTACAGAAACGCCTGTTGAAATCGGATGCACTGAGCCACTGGCTAACAAATTAAAACAGTGCAACGTAAATATCGCTGTAAACAGCGTGCGATGAAGAAGAAGAAGTCTCACACTTTCCTGGCCACTTCAAGTTGCGACTGCTAACTTAGACTGCTAATTTTACATCATGTCTTGTTTTTTGTTGTGATCTGTTAGTTTTTTTATATTCATTCTTTGTCCATGACAAAGGTCTTGCGGTCGTAACACAAATGTCATTTTGGTTTTGTCCTGGTGTTGTCACTGAGCAATTACCTATACAAGGGCAGTCCAATAAGAAAGCAGAATTTTATAAAGGTACAGGAACTAAGTGAGACAGCGAGCTAGTTACTGCTTGTATGCGTACCAGTGACATTGACCTTCAGTTTAATAATAACTCCATCAAGTGACAACCACTAGTGAAATGAATGCACATGGCGATTTTTGTAAAATTTGAGCAATGAAGGATCTTGAAGAGCAACGTGTTTGCGTGTAGTTCTGCTTCAATTTAAGTCAAACATTTATTGAATGCTGATGGAGACTTTCTGAAAAAGGTCATAACAGGTGATGAAAGATGGGTTTATGGATAGGTGTCAAAACAAAAAAGGCAGTCATCAAAGTGGTTGGAAATGGAATTACAGCAACCAAAAGAAGCATGTCAGTCACTCAAAAGTAAAGGTTCCGTTGAGCATCCTTTTCTGATTGGAGAGGCTCCGTTTATCATGAGTTTTTTCCACGCTGTCAGACAATTAATAAAGAGTATTACTTCAATTTTAAATGGCATTTCAGAGAGGTAATACGAAGAAAGGATCCTGAAGCATGAACTAACAAAACCTGGATGCCTGGACTTTTGGCAAAGCATGAGACTACTGTCAGTGACACCCTGTCAATAAAGGGTATTATTTTGATATTTTGAGGCATTTCAGAGAGGCAATACGAAGAAAGAGGCCTGAAGAATGGACTAACAAAACCTGGATGCCTGGACTTTTTGGCAAAGCATGAGACTACTGTCATTGACACCCTGTCAATAAAGGGTATTATTTGGATATTTAGAGGCATTTCAGAGAGGCAATACGAAGTAAAGAGACCTGAAGAATGGACTAACAAAACCTAGATGCTGCAAAACGACAACACACCTGCAGACACGCCCCCGCTTTTTCTTGACTTTTTGACAAATCATGAGACAGCTGTTGTCCTACAGTTGCCCTATTCTCTGGCTCCTGCAGACATTTTTATAGTTAAAGGTTTTTTGTAGGTTACTATTACTTTCCATACAAAAAAAACCTGTGTCTGACAAACTGGACACGGACACGACGAGATTCATATCTGGTGTGTTTGGGTTGTGAAACAAAGTTTCACCCCTAGGTCATGCAGCCACCACTAACAGGATTGTTGTTGATGTTGAATGCCCACAATGAGTAAGATTGCTTTTTTGTGCGCCCTGAAAAGGGTGTTAGGTGGCGAGTTGCAGTAGCATTCCTCACATCGAGTGTGCTGATGCAGGTGGATAGGGTCATCCATGTAGTTGTGATATGCTTGGCTTCATCTGCATGTTGTTCACTACAGGGATTATGTTGATCACCCACCTTGCTAGTCAGCCTGCTAAAGACTTTTGTGAAAGTGAGGTAGGGGTCTTGGCCAGTATATTTTTCATGAACCTGACTAATTTGTCTGATCAGTATGTTTTGCCTCATCAGACGTTAGTCTCCTCTCTCTCCACACTCAGATTAGTGTAATTATATATACTGATAGATCAGTGCTAAGCGGTGAGATGTATGGTTGGAGCTTCTCTGCTAGATAACAAAAAGTCAGATTGTTCCTGGGAAGAGTGAGGAATACAGAACAACAACCTCCAGTACGAGAATGGAGATGGAAGCAGTGAACTCAGCTCTGAGATCGCTATCTCGGATTTTGTTAATAAGGACAATCATTGCTTTAATCTCACTACCAAGAGATCAGGGGAATTTTTACCAGAAGATTTACGTGAAAAAAATCCCATCTCCACCATGATTCGAATCCACTGCCTCCGGCACCTGAGGCAGACACCTTACCTCGAGACCACTGAGCCACATATGTCGGACTACCAATCTTTATTTTGAAAGGTACAGAAGGTCTGGCTAAGGCTTGAGTGGATGATAGGTGAAGAGCCTTAAAATCTCCCGGGACTGGTGTGGATCTACTGTCCTGGTCATGGTGATCATAATAGCTGACATCCTGGCTTCACAAGCCCTCATTACAGATAGACTAGATATAGGAGTGACAAAGTGGTATGTAAATGATGGCCTGTTCGATGATGACAACGCAATAAATTAATCAGTAGTTCACAGACTATAGAGCTTTGAAATCAAATGAGGTTCAAGCGGAGGAGTTATATGCACGAGATGACAGAGCAAGAGTGTGTACAACCAACAAGCTACATGAACCATCAGAATTCACACCCTTCACCATTTACTGAATGAGTGATCACCTATGAGTGCAGCGGTCAATTGTTTAGAACAGAATTGAAATACTTTCACTTAATGACAAATGAAAGGGATATAAACATATAATATTTATGGTCCGATTCCAGAAAGAGTTATCCTTTGCAAAAAAAATTTCTGATGGCTGCTAATGTACTATTTTAATAGGTCATGAGATAAAATACTTTATCGCGGTGTCAACCTCATAAAATGAAAGCCATTATGGTGTATCGATAAAAGCATTACAAAAATTTAAAAAAAGGAAACCTTACTCATAGTTGTCCATCACAAGTGATGAAGACCACTCTCTTTGTTCAGCCGTGTGGACAGTCGCATCTCTTGCTGTGTCCGCTGAAATGGGTGACTTGCGCGGTGATTTGGATTAAAGTGAGGAAGAAACTGCGCCTTTTGTCAACCTCACTCACAGAGCCTAAGCTACCTTTTGCCAGTGGCAAGACATTCATCGAGACGACTGGAGATAGCATAGTATGCAGATTTTGCCTCAGGGTTACCACCGAAGCCTTTCCGTAAACATGTAACCCGCAGGGTAGAAAGGTGGGAAGGCATCTAACGCAGTTTGTCGTGCCTATTTGATAACCACAAGAGGTCGTATGGACAACACTCAGCGTGTGAGTGAGTCTGGCATCTCTTCCCAGCTGTATTCAGCTCCTCATAGTAGCATCTAAAATTCCCACACGCCAAATTCGTGAAGGTGAACCGGCAGAACTAACCCGTGAAATACGACACAGGTATAAGCGTAGTGCCATTCAGCGTCCAGACCAGGATAAACGGATGGAAGAAATCACAAAATAAGAACGAAATAAAAAGTCCAGATGGAAAACAACTCCACGTTTCCGTGAACACAAGTGTAAGTCGTCGACTAGTGTGAATTCCAGGCAAATCCGTGGTCTGGCGGCATCCATAATGATCCAAAGCAGTAGAGAAATGTAGACTTGCAGCCAGTTTTGGCGCCATCTTTGCCCCTCATAATATTAACTAAAATTATGTATTGACATGACAAATGACACATAGAGGGCTGATACATACGAAACTGAATAATTATCATTTCTCAGTTTTCTCAAAAAAATGAGTTGCACAAAACATGACAGAAACATTATTTGTAGCTTTTATAAACAGCTCATAACCAATATCCGATTTTGGGTAAAATTAAATAATATTTGAAAGTTAGAAAGAAATACAGTAAGTGAGGTACTCGCACGATGGACAGAGTACTGTTCCGAGTTATATAACTATGAAGGACAAAACGAACCTGAGAAAACAATCCTCCCAACATCAACAAATATAGAGGACAACCAACTGATAACGAAGGAAGAGGTAACTGCAGCGGTAAAGACATTGAGAAGAGGGAAGGCGGCCAGCGTGGACAATATACCAGCAGAGCTCTTACAGGCAGATGTAGAGGTAGTGGTGGAAGGCCTGACACACATCTGCAACAAAATATGGGCGACAGGAAACTGGCTGAACTTATGGACGAAATCAATGGTTATACCGTTACATAAGTCTGGAAACCTAAGGCTGTGTCAAAATTACAGAACAATAAGCCTCATCAGCCACCCTAGCAAGGTCATGCTTAAATTAATCCTCGACCGATTGAAACTCTAAGCAGAGAACATCATTGCCAAGGAGCAAGCAGGGTTCAGACAGGGAAGAAACACTACAGAACAGATATTTAATTTAAGGCTGCTAAGCGAGAAATATCTAGAACAGCAGACACTGTATCATGTGTTTGTTGATTTTAAAAAGGCGTTTGATAGGGTATGGCATAAAGCGCTATAGGCAACCATGAGGATGTATAAAATCAACGGAAATATTATAACAGTCCTTGAACACCTGTATGACAAGGTGTCCAGCGCAGTTCTTGTGAATGGGAGGCGAGGGGACTGGTTTCGCACATCAGTTGGTGTGAGACAGGGGTGTACACTCTCTCCAACTCTTTTCAATATATTCCTTGAGGGAATTATGAGTGAGGCACTTGGAGGTCATGTTGGTACTGTCAAGATAGGGGGCCGAACGATTACCAACCTTCGTTTTGCAGATGATAAAGACGGGTAGGCGGATTCAGAAGCAGAACTCCAAGAATGGGTCTTGATGAAATAGCTATTGACTATGGTATGGAGATAAATGCTGGAAAAACCAAATTAATGACCAACAATGCCAAGGGCTTCAACAGCAGGATAAAAGCTAACAGTCAGGAACTCAAAGTGGTTAACCGTTTTAAATATCTAGGGTCGATTGTCAGTGATGAAGGATCAAAATGTGAGGTGTTGGCCAGAATAGTACAGACAATAGCGGCGCTTGCACGGCTTAACAAAATCTGGCAAGATAAACGGTTAGCACTATGCACGAAAATCATATTAATGCGTACACTGGTCATGTCAATATTCCTCTATGCTTGTGAGACATGGACAGTTACAGCTGACCTTCAACGAAGGATACAGGCCTTGGAGATGAGATGTTTTCGAAGACTTTTAAACGTCACGTACAAAGATCGAGTTGCAAATGAGGAAATTAGAGATAGAATTACAACAGCAATAGGGCCTTTTGAAGACCTCTTGGCAACTGTCAAAACAAGGAACTCGCTTGGTACGGTCACATATCGAGATCAAATGGTCTTGCAAATACATTCTTCAACGGAATGGTGCATGGGAAACGACAAAGAGGCCGTCCCAAAAAGAGAT
The DNA here is from genome assembly GCA_036924085.1 of Ariolimax columbianus. Classification (NCBI taxonomy): domain Eukaryota; kingdom Metazoa; phylum Mollusca; class Gastropoda; order Stylommatophora; family Arionidae; genus Ariolimax; species Ariolimax columbianus. Next base: position 72,613,140 of record JAVGWX010000001.1, on the reverse strand, counting down.
GGGAGGACAACATAAAAGAATGGACCAATCTCCGACCAGAAGAGTCACAGGCAGCGGCCACTGACAGAGAAGGGTGGCATGACGTTACGAGGATGTCTTCATGTGTGCCCCAACGACCTCACCGATTATGGGATGACCTGATCTGACTTCTGACCTGAGAAATACAAATTAATGAAAAGGTCTATAAAATTTAAACTTGTGGAAGTAAATCTGTTGGTTGTTGTTGTTGATATCCCATAGCTGCTGAGCAAGCCTGCGCTTGGCAGCCAAATGCCATTCTTATATAGATACAGGTCTTCGTTAGTTGTTTCACTGCTCCGTACAGTGTGTTAGCAATTGTCGGCAGTGCTTGTAAGAATCTTTTCTTCATGTCCACAAGCATCTTGTACTCAATGAGTAGATGTCAAACTGTTTCATCAAAATGAGAGCAATGTCTGCACAAGGGTTGGTGCTGGGGATTGATGTGGTTCAAGTGACTATTAACACTGGTATGTCCTGTTCAGAACTGAAAGATGAGACTTTGATCTTTTCTGTGTAGTTTATTTATGTCTTCGTTGCTTTTTGGCTGTGACATTTTGCTAAACACACTGCGACCTTTTGTTCCCGTCATCCACCTGTTCATCCAGATTTCTCGAGTATTATTCTTAATAATCCGTTTTACAGTGTGGTTACTGTAGGGTCTATCCGATTGTTTCGAGGCTCCTGTTTTTGCTAATCTGTCAGCCATCTTGTTCCCCAGTAGCCCACTATGTCCAGGGATATATTGCGAGGTGACATTTATCCTGTGGGCAGTGATGATGTTGTTGATCACCTTCCCCACCAAAAATATCTCCTTTTCTTTGTATGGGGTGTTCTTCAGCGCCTCCAGAACCGACTTGGAGTTACTAAAAATCATAAACTCCATCTGCAACAATTCGCCCAAGTCAAGCTGTTGGTGCAAAATCTCACCTGCTGAATCACAAAACATTCATCGCAGAATCCAGGCAGTGTATGGTGACAAAAGTGTGCCGAAGACAACAGAGGAGAACTGGACAAGGATGTTTAAAAAAGGACATGAGTTAACGAAAGATCTTCCGAGACCAGATCAGGCGCATATTGCTGCGTCTGCAGATGGCATTGCCGGAGCTTATGTTTGTTGCACTTTTGTCACCATACACTGCCTGCATTCTGCGATGAATGTCAATCGGTCAACCTTCAGCTGTTAGAAGATGAATCACAGCTCGCTGATCAACTCTGGACGGATTCCATATCACATCCGCAATTTTTCAATGGTCTGCTGAGGAAACCATGACTTGGAGGATAATAAAATTTTGCAAACTTGACGGTTGGTATGTGCTGTTTACATCATAATTGACGTCATCATGCGCATCGTACGTATGTTCACTTGGTGCAGTTAGGTTCGGTTTCATTTGAACACGCCTCGCACCAGTCAATTTTAGGATGATATTATTTCTCACATGTATCTTCCGTTCTGTTTCCTGGCAGTGTATCGTGTAAGACAGCATGTGATCCAACTTGACATCCAGGTATTTGAGAGCCGTACTGTGTAACAGCTCGTGTCCTTACCATTTGATTTGTAGTTTTCATTTTGTCTCATTATTTCTGAGCTGGAAAGCATATACTTAGGTTTAGCTTTTGGGTTCAGTTTGAGGTGATTTTTGTGGTGATATATGACCAGGGCAGCAAGGGCGCTTGTCAGTTTGTGTTCATCATCGTGATCATCATCTTCTATCCACTTGTGTCGTCAGCTGACGTGTAGTTTTCAGTTGTGTGCCAGCTTTGTCGCTGATGTTATTGTCATTCCATGTTTCTTCAGTATCTCATTGACACTATCTATCCATCTTTTTTGTGGTCTGCCTTATGCTCTTTAATCCTGATGTCTGGTATTGTATATACAAGCAGCTGGTAACTTTGATTGCAATCTTGTCTGGTGTCCAAACCATTTTATTCTCTGCCTTACCATGTATTCCGTGCACGGTGTTGTACATACCTTCTGTGTGATAACTTCGTTTTATACTCTGTCTAGCCATGTGACCCCGGCAACCTTTCTCAAACACCTAATTTTGTATAACAATGATTTTTCTTTCTTGTTCCTTGGTGAGAGTTTATCTCTGACACTGGTAGCAGAGAGTTTATATAAAAATACTATTTATCAGCTGTCTCTTTGTCTTCACTGAAATGTGTTTGAATCTTAGTAATCTTGAGAGCTGATAGGAAACTGCATTAGCTTTCTGTGTTCTAAATTTCACCTCTCTATTTAGCCTTTCATCTTGTGCGAATACGCAGTCCAAATATTTGAATTCTCTGACTTGTTTAAGTTCTGTACTTTTTATCTGCATATTTAGTGTTTTCTCTATTCTACTGATCTTTATTGTCTCCATCTTTGCTATACTAATCCTCATATTATATCTATTGCAGGCATTGTCAAGGGCATTAAGATGTTCTTGAAGGTTTTGTTCATCAAGATGAAAGATACTCTAATCATCTGCAAAAAGAAGCTTGTTCATTGTGGTGGTTTCTGGTTTTGCTTCAATTGTTATTCTTCAAACGAAAGTGGTGATAGTACACATCCCTGTTTTACTCTGGTCTTAACTGCAAACCTATTAGTGAGCCTGCTTGGTGTTCTCACAGTACTTTGACTCTTTGTTTTTCAATTTTTTTTAACTCCTTCAAAGCCATTTCTTTGGGCAACAACTGCTGTATTGTCGGCATAAATTCATCTCATCACCTGTGTCCATAGGTTTGTTGTTGGTATATATTTCATACAACATAGGTGCTAGGACCCTTCCTTGTGCCAGGCTGTTTTTTTTTGTTTCACCATCAACTTTTTATTAGAAAGAAACTACAATAATGAGAAACCATAAAGCTCACCTAAGACAAGGGTTGGCCAATTTTCTAGACGTGCAGTTAGTCCTTTGAGAAATATTTGATGAAGGAATAGCAAAGTCTCACTGAAAAGAAAACAAAGTATATATTACAAACTGATTCCATAATAAAGTATATAGTAAAGAATTTTTAACTCAGTCAGTATCATCATCAATACCCGCTGGTCCATTTGGGCATAGGCCATTGACAACCCTCCTCCAGCAAGTTCGATCATGAGCTGCTTTGTCTGCCTCTCTCTAGTTTAGATCCACGGGCCGAAGTTCATTTTTAGTCTCTTTTCTTGGCGTATCTTGGTCGACCTCTCTTCCTGTTACCCTGTTGATCCAATGGCAGGGTCTGTCTGACCCCATTTGATGGTGCTGCATGTAGCCAACCCCATTTCCTACATTTTATTTGTTGCTCCGCTGGTTCTTGTTGGCTCCTTTCAACTTTTTCTTCATTCCTCACCATGTTTTGCCAGCCTAGACCTATTTCTCTCTATAGATATTTATTGATGAACGACTGGAGTTTTCTTTATATTGCCTTTGTTCTCCAAGTTTCTACTCCGTACAGGAGTACTGACTTGACATTGGAATTAAACAATCTTTACTTGGTATTAGTCTTTATTTTCTTGGATTTCCATATATTATTTAGTAACAGGAATGCTGTCCTGGCCTTTACAATTGTAGCCCTTACATCTGCCCCTGTGCCACCTAAACTATCAATGGTGCTGCCCAAATATGTGCCTCACCTTCAAGCATGGCTGGCTCTTTGTTTAAGGTGTTGATTTTAAACATCTGGTTTTCTTTGTAAGTCAGTATACTTTATAACAAAGTTGGGTAGGCACCTGGCAGATATTGTCATAGGGAGATTAAATGTTCAAGAAAGATCTTCAACTTCATGAGATGTGATGACTGGTTCCTTTCCTCGTTGCCATGTTTTCCAATAGAATAAGGCACAAATTTTCCAGTTTGGTAAACTGGAGAGTAACTCAATCTAGTCATGAATCTGGTACCTTTACTTCATGAACCCTTCCCATGCTGCACCAAAGTTCAGTAGTTCTCATGCATAATAGTTATCCCAAATTAAGCTTATTCATTGGCAAGAACATGTCATTTATTTTTTGTTAAATTATGCAGAATCAACATCTCTACATTTCAGGCAAACTAAAAAAAGTGCTAATTTTCTTTAAGCAAATCATGAATGTTGATGGTCTATATAGCTTGCTTTTTTTTATATATACTTAATTAATCCCCTCTCTTGGTTCAATATACAAGGGCCAGTCATTAAGTAACAGCCATTTTATTATAAAGTGCATGGAACAGCATGTGCAACAGAAAATCTTATTTCAGCACACAAAATGGCTCTTTAGTAATACTCCATGTAGGAATTGAGACAATCGAGCAGTTAGCAAAACAGCATACAACATGGCTGCTGTTGACTTGTACTGTGGAAGAACAGCAAGGCATCATTCATTTTTTGTGGTCAGAGCGTGTGAAACCTGAAATCCTCAGAAAAATGAAAAATTCAGTTTTGAGACAGCTATTTGAGCCCGAAGAAAGAGTGTATGAATGGGTAGAGAATGGGTAGAAAGATTTCAAAATGGAAGACAAAACGTAAAAAACAAAACTACTTTGGCAGACAAGACAAAAACTTTGTCATTTTTAAAAACCACTTTAGCTGATTTTATTTCATTTCATGGCTAACTTCAGATTTTATAATTTATGCTGTATCATGTAATTTGTACAATTTGTTTCATTTTTCTTTACAAGTGTGTTAACATCAATGAAATATAACAGTAGATTTGTTTTAACTAGCTACCAATAGCATTTAAACAAGATTTAGTACTTGCCATAAAAACTGCATCTGTTTTTTACATATTTTACAGTCCTGCAACATGCTTCATGGGATTGTCAAAAGGACTTTTCAAAACTAAATTCTTTTTTTATTTTTTGTCACCAGGCAATTTATTTAAATTTAAAATGTGTTTTTTTTTGCTATTTTGAAAGATAATTGTTTTGCTTTTCTAGGGTGTTTTTGGGGGCATGATAAAACTGCTTCAACAGAAATAAACCAATCTATTGTGTTATACAGTATTAAAGAAAAAAATTACATTACTTTTGTATAATTTCCTCTAGATGTTCCACTATGGCAAGAACAATTCAATTCAAGTGTTCATCTCTACAACAAAGGTTGGCTGCAATGGACCTCCAATATTATGTCCCCTGTCTTGATGGTACACTCTGCTTGACTGACATTAGTCCATCTTTTGACATTGCTCTCCCCCTTGTAGCATTGTCCACCGACCTTCAACCTTCCCCTGCAGTATTGTTTCTTCTTCTTCTTTTGCCGTCTCACTTTCTATTGGGTTGTAGCCCAGTGTCATGGTATGTATCTGTCTTTCGCCTCTCTCGCAGCCCGAGTAACATTTTCCCCCATTTTACTGCAGTTCTTGTTTACGTTGTCTATCCACCGTTTACTTGGTCTACCTCTCACCGTTCTTCTTGATGTTCTCCTGTTGAAGGTTGCATGAACAATGTGGTCTGGTTGCATTTTCACAACGTGGCCTAACCAATTCATTCTCTGTTGCTTGATGTACTGTAGGCAGGGAACTGTTCCAACCTTCTCCCAAATACTCATATTTGTGATTCTGTCTCTTCTGGTGTTGTTAGTGACCTTTCGTAGGCAGCACATTATGTTTTCAATAAAGTATCCTGTCTATTAATATGACCAAAATATTTGACATGTCTAATTTTGAAGTCTGTCAAAAGTTCTCCACCCAGGCTTACTCTTGTCAGGACTCCGCTATTTGTTTGTTTCTCTTTCAACAAAATGCAATACATTCTTCTGCACACTTTGAAAGCCTCTATTTTGTTTTTTAACTGTTAATTTGGGAACAATGAGGCTAACGTCTGGTCAGGCAAAACACACTGATCAGAGAATGTTACCCAGGGTCAGGAGAAATATACTGGCCAAGACCCTCACCTGACCTACTCTTGGTCGTTGGAAACAGGCGATTGTCGATGACAACAGTGTGGCTAACAAGGTGAGGTTTGACGTGATCTCCATAGCAGTGAGCGACACGCAGATGAGGTCAAGCATAGCACAATTGCCTGGCGGATTCCGACCCCCCTTCAATAGCATGCTCAGGATGTGAGGAAAGCTACTGCAATCCGTCACTTAACGCCCATTTTCAGGGCGCACATAAAAGTAACCTATTCATTGTGGTCATTCAAAACAACAAATGTTTATTCATAGTCCATGTTTCTGCACCACACAATAATGTTGAATATATATTACTCCTGATGAGTCTCATTTTCAATGTATTGGCTATTTGCTTGGATGCCAATATATTCCTCATCATTTTAAATACACTTTTGGTCAGTCCTATTCTCTTTGCCACAGCAAGAACATATTCGCTTAGTCATTGTTCACCATGACCACTGTGATTTTATTTGTCATTTGATGTATTTCCTAGATACATGTACATGACTTTTCTGATTAATTGTTTATTATGCATATTTTTTGTCTTATATCTTGAATGTACATTTCTTTTCATAATATAGATAATATAACATTTTCTTTATCAAAAAATGTTTTAACATGTAGTTGATTTTAGCCATTTTTAAGGTGTTTCTAGCTGAAAATATGCAAGCTTAGTTGGGAACAATGGGGCAATGTCATGAATTGGTGAGTCTTCTCTCCCTAAGATAATAGATGTTATTCCTTCAGCAATTTAAGAGAAAAGACTTCTTTTGTCCTACTGTTCTTGCCTTACGGTGTCACAAAGAGGAGGTATGCGTAGACTTCTGGCTTGTGCTAAGTGAGAGGCTTTCGCAGCCAACACATTGAACTTTTGGAGTGTTTCTTTGATTCCTTCTTTCCATCGTTGCCAGGGCCGACCTCTTACTTTGGGGACTCAGTGGTCTCGAGGTAAGGTGCCCGCTTCGGTTGCCAGAGGTGATGTGTTCAAATCACTGTGGAGAATGGAATTTTTTTAACGTGGATCTTTTGGTAAAAATTCCCTTGATCTCTGATTAGTGAAATCAGACTCCAGAGTTCAGTGTAGAGCATGTTAAAACTTCCTATGCAGTTGAAAATCGAAAAGAGTAGGCTTAACAGCCGCTGCCCGGACAAACTTCAAATTAAAAACCTACCAAAGTTATTTGCACCTTTCCCCAGGTGATTTGTTAAGAGCACTTATAGATGGCGTCTAACTGTCTGCGGGTCTACTTAGCTACTTAGTATTTGAGTCTATTAAGATGGACTCGCACATCAGTAAAAGCCTCTAAGAAACTGGTTGTATACAGACTCTGTAGAGTCTTCTAAAGCAGTATAAAGATGTTGTGGACCTGAAACCTCCATGTAGTATGACCTCACTACAGAGTGGATCATACTGCATACTTGTCAAATGTCAAAACTACTTTATTTTCTGTGCGTCAACATAGTAATTAACCAATGTCATCCCCAATTTTTTCCTTTTCGTGCTGTTGCGAATTTAGTAACGAATTGTCTTTCCTGCTATCCTTCATACACAGTGCATCTCATAGATCTCGATCTTACATTTGTGACTATCTAATAGGGCCAAAGTTTGACACTGAAAACATAATGTATGGATGATCATCGTGTTTAGTGGACATAGTGGTAATTGCATGTTTCAGTATCAGTGCCAGCTGGTAGTTCACCTTGTTAGCCATTTCAATTCTATTTCTATCTTTCTTTCCAGTCTGCTTTAAGAGATAGAAAAGAAAAGACCTCAAAAAGAATAAAATCGTTGCTAAGACATACTGTATCATAAGCACAGACCTGTTCAGAAATATTGAATTGACATCCTCATGAGTAATTGGAGGTTTCTTAGAGCTGGCTGCCATTCGAAGTGGTCTGAGAAAGCAGGTGACGAGGCATGACAGCTGCCGGTTGTACTCTTCTTCACACTCCACCATGCTGTGATAGTTAAGAGACAAATTTACGCTTGAGTTAACAAAGGCAGGTGCAAAAAACATGTAAATGTGACTGATGAGACACATTTATTAACTACGAGATGAAACCACAAAAATGACCTTAAAATGGCATTTTTTGTTAACAAAAGAATATTACGGTTACTTTTTGACTCATATTATTAAGTTGTATATTTTTGAAGTTATTCATAATGAGTTTTTCACTCATGGATGTTCTCTAACAGCAGGTTTGTTGTGGCACTTTTACATCTCAGGACATACTGATGAAAGTAGATGTGAATTCTCCTTACTGTAGTGCATTGCAAGACTTTTCAGCAGCATTCAGGGATAGCTGTCAATCCCCACCTCGTCGGCCAAACTGCTGTAACACAGCATGTGTTCGTGTTCATGGCATGGTTGTGTGGTAGGAGATTTGAGTAGAATATTCACCTGATCTTGACAGCAGTTTTTGTACTCTCATCATCATCATCAATGCTCGTCCCTCTTTCAGGATATAAGTCATTTACAACTCTCCTCCAGCAAGCTCGGTCTTAATCTGTCCTTTCTGCCTCTCTATTCCGATCCTCTTTCTTTCCCAAAATAGTTTGCTTTTGTTTTATTTCTGTAACTATCTTTGTTTTTATGGATCTAGATGGTTGGCCTTGATCCAACCTATTATACTCTGAGTTGTCTGTTGTTAGTCTGATTTCTCCCCCTTGACCAGTTCAGTTTGGGCCACCCTTCTGGAAGTCTTTTCTTCTGGAAGACATGCAAGACCACTCAAGGTAGCAAACACGATTGGGAGTCTTTGCATGCTATTAGTCAGCAAATGGCCATAGTATTTCAGAAATGTTATACTTTAAGGATGCTGGTTTTCCTAGATTGTCTTCTCTAATCATTGGCTGATGGCTGCCGAACAAGTCAAGGTAGCAAAAAACTCAATCCCTTCAGTCCGGCCTGTGGTTAACTTTCCAAAGGTGTCTCATTTCTGGTTTATGTTTTTGATTTCTACGAGTTCAGTTATTTGATAAGCTGTGTTAGGTCAGCCTCTCTTTCCCCCTTCTCCACAGAAAGGATCAAGTGATGGTACTAACAACAATCCATCAATAGAAGTCAATGAAATGTGAATAAACTATTTCATCATGTCAAAGCCCTTTGATGAAATTTTTTTTCGTAACATGCCGGGAATTTTTTCAAAGAATTTTCCTTGATTGATTGATGTTGAATGTCCACAATAAGTAAATCACTTCTTTTGTGCACCCTGATAACATGTTAAATGACAGTTGAAGTAGCTTTCCTTACATCCCGGACATCCTGATGTAGGTGACCGGGGTCCCCCAAGCTGATGTGCTATGCTTGGCTTCGTCTGTGTGTAACTCACTACTGCGAGGGATCACGTAGATCCCCCACCTTGTTAGCCATGCTGCCATGAAAATATCCCGTTTCCAGGGAGGACTATGGGGAAGTCAAGGAGGGAGTCTTGGCCAGTATATTTTGCCTAACCCTGACTAACATGTCTGATCAGTATGTTGTGCCTGACTAGTTCGTCTTCCTCCCCAATGTTCCCTGATAAAAAAGTGTTTTCAACAAAAACTTTCAAGTGTTCATGATTTGTTTCTCAGATGAAGGCTATTAGAGCTGGCGGTGTCTGAAAACAGGTTCAGGTAGCAGAACTACTCGTTTTAAAAATCCAATACTATATTTGCTTCATCATTCCCGTGAAATGAAGATTTCCCCTTTGACATGGATTTAACTGAAACCCTAATCTGTATTCTTTTGGGTCGATCTCAGTTACTTTTAGAATTGACGTCATGGGTGTGATGAATTGGTATTGTTATGATTGGATGCTGAGGATTACGTAGCAGTGTAACTGACAAACAGGACAGCCAAACGACGAGAATTATGAGTGTTGATCTTTTAAGGACATAGCAACCCACTTTTGGTGTGTATATCTTCTTGTTTGCTCTTGGTTATCAGTTATTGGTTAGTGATGGTGTTTGGTACGCTGGATCCTTCCATCTATTTCTGCATAATATAGGCCATCACCGCACAATCAAATTCTAAATTAGTATCCTGTACATTTGTTCTGTTGTATGTTTTTATCACTCCCTGTTATTATTTTTTTAAGCTACACATACTGAGTTCTTCAGACTTCACCGTTGGCAACCTTTCTCTGGTGGCAGACCTGAAGTGAATTCTCTTACATACGCAACAAAGAGCAGCAAAGATGACACTGTAACTGGCTGCGGATCTACATTGCTCTGCTGTTGTAGTTCATTATAGATGCCGCCAGACCATGGATTTGCCGGGAATTCACAATAGTCGACGACTTACACTTGTGTTCACCGAAACGTGTTGTTCTTTTCCATTTGGACTGGTTAATTCGTTCATTTTGTGTGTTTTTTCCCGTCCGATTATCCTGGAATGGACATCAGCTATATGAATAGCACTATGCTTAAACGTGTCATATTTTAAGGTCTAGTTCACACGGCTGAACTTCCCGAGATTGGCGCCCTTCGCCATAGCTGCAAACAGTGGCAGTTTTGTTGTATGAAATTTAGACAGAACTATAATGAACTGCCACCTGGAGAGAGATGGGCTCCGTCAGGTGTGTAGCGGCCCAAGACACACTGTTGATGCATGGTGAGAGCTGGTACGACAAACTGCAATAATGGTGCCTCAACGACCTTCTAGGTTATGAGACTGATGATGATAACCGAGTCATGGACCCGGGATCCTCCTCGTTGTAGTGCAATGCAAGACTCATCTGCAGACTCATCACTATGGGGATCACATTGTCAGTCCTAAACTTGTTGGCCCCATTGCTGTAACAGTCTTTTTCCAGATGCACACGGTGGACATGATCTAGGGGTTTTGGTCAGCATTTTGTCATGACCCTGACATTAACCTTTACTTCTCCCACCTGTCCTTTTTAAGATTGTCTCTGTCCATCTCTGAACACCACAAGCACAGTATGTATTTCCCCTGTATAGATCACCATGACACCTTACTGCTGATGAAAGAGTATGGCTACTATAGTAGACTGCATGTTGCAAAGAGCAACTAAGGCTGGATTTAAATACGGATGCTACGTCATTATATAGTAAAATAGTGCCATAGAAAATCAGCACATGCTTTCTGTAATGAGGTCATCTGCAATGTTGACCACAGTTAGCCAATCGTGATGTCTATATTTACTGATTATTTAACTTAGTTCTTAGAGAACGTAGCATCCTTGAACCTTCAGTATCTTAACTTAATTTAACTTAACTTAACGTCTTTATACTGGTTTATAAGACTCGCTAGAGTCTGTATACAACCAGTTTCTTTTACATTTGTTTGCTCTGAAAGAAAGGTTAAAGATTAAAGGCGAGGGCTCGATTTCATCGCCACAGATCTCCCCATATGGCTCTCATCTCTCTTAGCAGGTCTCCCCATATGGCTTTCATCTCTCTCTGCAGAACAGTATCCCGCCTGCCGAGAGCATCGCACAAAGCACGAACTCCGTAGCTCCAGTGATGAAGCCAGGGATCTTCTGATAAATTTGCCATCATGAACAGACGGTTGCAGCTCGAATTTAAACCCCGACCACCAGAACATAAGGCAAACGGCTTGACCACTTCGCGCATAGGGACCCCCCCCCCCCCCCCTAAAATTACTATGCGTGTCCAATCTATTTTTGAATGCATTAATTGACCCTGCATTCACTATTTCCTGTGGCCATGCATTCCATAAAAAAAACCTCACAGTAACTTTTGAGAAAAAAATTTGGCGTTGAAGCAGAATTTCTAATACTATTTGAATTAGCAATGTCAGCTCATCTGTCATTTATAACCACCTATTTATGCAAATCTGTGTCTTCAACACTTAAAACAAAATGCCACTCAAGTCTTAAGAACATTGAGATTGCTATGAGACCAGCATTAAAGAATATTGAGTCGTGATTCGAGTTATTGTGTCAGAATAAGCAATCATATCTATTATATTGAAGGTAAATTTATCCTTATCTCTTTTCAGCCTTCAGTAAAATTATCTTTGGTATATATGGTATATATACAGTGTTAGTATCAATTGCATTTATAACATTAAGTGATATTTCAAGAAAAAATGTATCTGGTCCCAAGGGGTTGCTAATGAAAATAGTTTACGAAACCCTGGACTATAAGATGATGAAGTTTTTCTTTCTTCTTGCAGGGTTGTCATTTCACTTAACGTGTTGTGCCGACACCAAAGAGTGCGGTTGGAAGGCCTCTCGAGGTCACAAGCTTGGGCATCTTTCTATGGAGAACAAGATGTTGCTCATGAAGCAGGTACTCCTCTCCACTACATAATTGTTCCAGGAAAACAACATAAGGCTATACAGCCTATAATCAGCTATGGTACAGGTGTTGCCAGAATAGCAAAGAAACCGTCACTAGACTGCCTTAGGGACAACAGCACCGCATGTTTCCTTGTGGTTTACTCTCGAAGCCTTTCTTGTGAATAGGTATCCCACAAAGCAGTGGGGAAATAGATGTGATTATTCGATTGAGAGTAAATTACAAAGAAATCAAGTTATTCAGTTCAGTTCAAGCGCGATCATCACATGGAAAGTCAGCTGCAATGGACCTCCAGTGTACTCTCTTGCCGTAATGGTGCAATCTCAGAGGCTTTTTCCAGTCCATCTCTTGATGTTATCCACACACTTAAAACATTGTCTGCCTCTGGACCTTCTTGAACGACTGCCTTCCACCCTACTCTCCAGTATGGTCTTTAACAAGGAGGAATGTCTTATTATATGACCAAAATAACGTAATTGTCTAACTCTTATTTCGGTCATTAATTCTCTTTTCAACCCAACTTTTTCATTACCTCTAAATTTGTTTTTTCTGTTTCCAAGAAATGCAACCTAATCTTCTATATAACCGCATTTCAAAGGCTTCAATAGTCTTTTCCAACTTGTTATTCATTGTCCATGTTTCTATGCCATAAAGCAGTTACGAGTATTCAAAACACGTGACAATTTTCATTTTCAAATTATGATATCTGTTTGGATGTCAGTATGTGTCACATGTTGCCAATAACCAAATGGGTCATAATTATTCTTCTTCTGATTTCTTTTTCAGAGATACCTTCTTCTGTTATTATTTGACCTAGATAAGAGAAACTGTGTATCTACTCAAGTAAAAAGATCCCATCACGCCATGTGGCACATAGGAAATATGGTGTTAGGCCCATATTATTTTGTAATCCACGGCACTTAGTGGATACTCAAGTAGTTGATATTTTACTTTTATCTGCATACATGGTTTCTTGGCACTTTTCTCAATTATCATAGTCTTTGTTTTCTCTATGTTAATGTATAATTCAAACTCTTGGCTTATTTTTAATATTGTTGTCCTGTAATTCTTGCTCACTTATTATCATCAAAACTGTATCTAAGATTATTCATTGCTACTTCTCTAATGACAAGCCCTAGCATCCCCTCTATCTGTTTGAATAGTTGTTCTGTGTAAATATTAAAAAGGCAAGGGGATAATACACATCTCTGTTATTAAACAAATCAAAACAGGCATACAGAAACTCATATATTCACCTGAATACAATACTGTTTCTCTTGCGCATACTCTCTGCATGTGGTGACCGAATGTACATCTCCACAATCTGCTTCCATCGTCGCCGACACAACCAGCCACGGAAAAAACTTTGAACCTTAGAGTATAGTTGAAAGAAAAAGCCCACCAGTGCTTTGTTTTTAAGTGTATGCAAAATATTTATGTCCATTCCAACTTATGCAATACAAGACTGAATATTTATACTAGAGTTGTAATAAAGTTCACATAATTACTATTTAATGCTTTCACCCGATTGGTTCCCAAGTTGAAAAGAATAGACTACTGTAATCTTTCAACCATGTTGTAAAAGGTGGCTTAACAAATTGTGCATGGGGCTAGCACCCAAATGAGGAGCAAAATGACCTCCCCCAACCCAATCATGGGATAAATTGTATGGTTACGAGAGAAGCCTAAAATACTCTGTCAAATTCATGAGGGAAATAGATGTGATTAATTTAGAGAAAATGATGAAGACTTGTTTTCCCTAATTCTATCTTCATTTTCTGGGTTATGTTCTCAGGGTGTGCCCTACTTTCCTACTGACCAAGATCCCCATCTCACGCCCACACCACACACCTAGAAACAGATTGTGATCCATATAGTGGGGGGGCCTACCTACTGAGAAGCTTCACATTGTTCTACAGCAAGGAGGAACCAAGTTCACATTCTTCAGTATGTCCCAGGATGTAAGAATAGTCACTGCAAACTCACTTCTTAGTCAGTGACGGACAAAGCAGTCAGTGACCGTCACACATGATGACGTTTTTAAGGATAGCCACTAGTTATACAATGGATCCCTGGTCCCTTGAATACACCTGACAATGACAAGGCAGACAGACTATCTAAGAATGGATAAAGTCAAGAACCAGACTGGCTAAGACAGGATGAAGTCAAAAACAACAATACACACCAACAACCCTACAGACAGTCAAACATCTACTGAAGACTGTGAGCAAAGAGGCCTGGCTGAATAGATGGGCAATAGGAAACACTGGGAGAGAAATTTACAAACATATGGCCATTCCAAATCCCAAAGACAACAGCAACCTCCTGAAAAGAAGAGACCAAAGCATTCTTTTCCGACTTTGCACTCAACTCACACAACTTAACAGTCCCTTGAACAGAATCCAACCAGAACATACTCCAGAGTGCCGGTTGTGCACACATCCCTACAGAACTGTTGAACTTCATATTTTTTGAATGTCCTGCGCTTGTCAGTGTTAGGAAAGAGCTTCTTCCTCCGAGGCCAGACAAGTGGAACACTTTGTACGGACCTAAACAACAGTTTACAAACACTCACAGATACCACTACATGCATTAGGCCAAAGGGCAGAAGCCCATAGGCTGCTGGATCAATAACCAACCAAGGGTAGCCACAAACTCCCTCCACTTCACCTGTAGCCATTCATTGTGCGGAGGTCATCATAAAATTCACTTGCATTTTCTATTCTTCTACATACTTTATCATTTGTGATCCGGTCTTTGTAGGCGACATTTAGAATTTTTCGAAACCATCTCATCTCAATGTCTGAATTCGTCTCTGGAGGTCTGCTGTAATGGTCCATGTTTCGCAGGGTTGAGGAATATCAAAAGAACCAGTGAGCGCACTAGTCTGACCTTTATGGTGAGAAAAAGTTGTTTATCTTTCCATAACCATTATAATGGGGTCAGTGATTCTGAATACAAGCCTCCTATGTTTTATTATGTCAAAGATGCAGCTCAGTGAATGAGCTGACTACAGTCAGAGACTCATAGCTAGCTGCTTGCATCAGTGAGAGCAGAGCTGACCAAGATCCTATTCCACCTCCAAGCAGCGGCCTTAGAAACAGGCTGCTCTAGTGTAATCTGGCTAAGAGAATAGGGATCACAGTGGGAAGGCAAACCCAGTACCAAAAAAAACAACTGAAATCTAATGTGTTGGATCAAAAAGTGCAGATTTTTGTAGCTTTGCTGTAAACTCACAACATTCTTTTTTTGGAGGAACGCCAAAGGAAGAAATAGAAAATGGCATACAGCAACTCCTGCCCAGGGCTACCTCACCTACACATTGTGGACCTTATTATACCACGTACTGTTGCTAAACAATAATAATAAAAATAACGCTCGCTTAGGCGTCTGAGGCGAGTCGATCGGCCATATACATCACCCATTTCTGCAGTGGTGGATGTTGCTATCTGCTAAAGATTGGGTCTTAATCCCAGCGGGAATTGAGATGGAACAGCAAACAAGGTTAAGACAAAGGCAAAGGATCCAGCCAAAGGACACTCTGCAGTAGATCAAATGGTGAAGACAGAGGTAGCAGGCCAGGGGTGCACCAGCGAGCTTAATAATAATAATGTTCGTCAAAGGCCCGTAGCGTCGATCGACCACTACCATATTCAACTGGTGAGGCTGTGTTCATGTGTAGCGTGTCGACCGAAAACCCTTACAGACTCCCCTGGTGGAGGGAGGTGCGGGCAGAAGGAAGGCGGACTCAGTCCAATCAGGAAGGTCTCTGAACTTGGACTGAACTCTGGTGTGCAGTCAATCGGAACACCACATTCCATCACGAACTGGCTTCCTACGGACCAAAACTGGCATGAAATGCAGCATAACAAACAGGATAACTGGTCGAAAGAACATCAATTCCACAGAATAAAGTCATTGATACCACCTGTTGAAGGACTTGTGAATTATCAGAAAACGACACAAACATCAGAGCGAGTCGAGAGCGTAGCATTAAGGCACAGCCATCTTATTTTACAGAGCATGGTAGCATAATACCCGTCTGACGAATGAAAAGAAGACTAACAATAATAGCAGTTCTTCTTGTTTCAATCCTTGAGAAATCTAACTCTTTTATTCTTGAATCATATATGAGATATTTTTTAAAGAGTTCGCTTTAAAATCCAGAAGGCTACTCCACATTCAGCAGGAAATGTTGTCTGTGTGAATGATGAGGTGAGCAAAACAATGAGTTGGAGTGTCTTCTACTGTAAAGGAGTTAAAACATACCATCAGTCACATATTGTGACATCAGTATAAGGGACTCTTTTCCTGTACCTGTCACACAAAGTGATCTCGAGGAAACCACTTTGATAATATAATTGTCTTTCAATTAATTACATAAAAGGAGTTAAATAGAATGATGGGAAAATATGGTTAATCAGGTGTAACAGTGAAGTAACAAGTAACATTTAACTCTAACATGAGTAAACATGTAATACATTTCTAATGACAGAAGATGGTTCTGACACATGTGTCTAATCTCATTGGCTTACTAAAAATTAATAATCTGTACTATTGTGTTGGTTTAATTTATATGAATGTTTACCTAATGACATTACATTGGGTTTATTACTTGGTCATTAAAAAGAGAATAGTGAAATACTAGGCATACATTTTCTGCACAGCTTCAATTAACTCTTTCAGGACCTAATTAGTTTTCAGTTTTGAAAAAAAAAATTATTTTTAATCACTGCATACTTTTTTTTATGTTACTACTTCACACCATAATATAGACAAACATATTAATATTATATATAATTGAGAAGAGAAATGGTTGCAGAAAATGAAAATATCAGTAAATTGTCTATATTGTATTATTTGGCAGACTATTTAGGTTGTAAAAACAAAAAAATGTTCAGAAGCAGATAATTTATGTGTGAAAATACTGTAAGTCTCCTAACTTTGTCCATGGTTAGAGGTGCCACTATACATTTTTCTGGCAATTTTATACACAAGAATCAAAAATCTTTCAAAACACAGTTTTTTAATGCATTTATGTCCATAAATATTGAACGTATCTTCATTATTCTCAATGACACCAGAATCAATAACAATATGAAAAATGTATTGAAATAGAAGCAGTGACCACACTTTAATTGAAATAAACAATGCGTTTGCGATACCTAACACTCTCGTTTTGGTAAAATTTCATTAAGAGGACTATTCTAGTCTTAGCAGGAAAGTATCCAGTCACATTAAAACCTTAACTGCCATTCTGCGAAACAAAGAAACTTGTTCACTTTAGTGGCTAAAAGTCCTGTAGAGTTTCATTTGAAAGCTACTTTAGTGGCTATCAGTCCGGAAAGAGTTAAATGTGAAGGACACATAAAATTAATGGATATGATCATTACATTGATCCATCTATGCATTAAATGTAACTAAATGAATGTATAATTTAAAATGAAATCAATATAAAATTAATGCAAACATGAACAGAGAAAACATAAACAGAGAGTGAAATAGAGGGAGAATAAAAGATAGTCAGCTTGAAAGAGAAAACAGATGGTGAGTAGATCTAAACATAGGAATAACCTAAATACTGACTGTAAAAATTATTTACATTTTGACTACGATCTCAAAATATAGCTTACAGCCTATGTCAAGAGTTGGTACTGCAAACTAATGCATATTCTTCTATAAGAATGTATCAAATCACAGTATTGGACCATAAAACTCAAGGTAATTAAAGACATATATTATACCAAATGATAACAATTAAGAGAACTTCCTATATATTTCATGTTAATATAATCTCAAAATTGACTACTAGAGAATACCGCTGTGATGGACATAATGCACAACTTTTGAAAAGATAACAGGAAATTTTAATAAGAATAAAAACAGTAACAAACATGAACTGGTGCTTTTAACTGTGAAGAAGCTTACTCAGAACTGGACCAATGGATAAATGAAAACAGTGATTTCAGAGAAGGAATATAAGTGAAAACCAGTATCTATTTGTCCATACTGAAATCAGTTATTTACCATAGATTTATACTGACATAAATCAGTAACTATATACAGAGTCTGTAAATATTCAGTTTCTTTTACATTCATTTGCTCTAAAAATAACTATGCACATCCAATTTATTCTTTAATGCATTAATTGACCCTGCCTCCACTATTTCCCATGGAAATAGTTCACCACTCTAACTAAAAAAGATATTTTCTGGTACCTAATCTGGGTCTTTCTTTAATTAATTTGTTGCTGTGCTCTCTTGTTCTTGTAATTAAATTTAACAAACTTGATGGTTAGTATGTGCTGTTTACACCAGAAGTAACATCATCATGCGCATCGTACGTATATTCCCTTGTTACAGTTTGGTCCAATTTAATTTGAACACGCCTCAAATCTTTCTAATATTATTCTCTCCCATTCTATAATTATATTCCATATTGGATATCTACCTGTGTGAATTACTGTACATTTATATAAACTCCATTTGCCAGCTCTCAAACCATCCCCGAATCTAAATTATTTTCAAAATCCGACCTCAATATATTCACCTCTTCTTTAGATGACACGCTTCTGCATAGTTTTGTGTCATTCGCGAATGTTGCTATCATGGATCTGATATAATTGCCCAAATTGTTTATATATATAAAGAACAAAATTATTCCCAAAACTGATATGTGACAGCCCAATTTTTAGCTCACACCACTCCCTTAGTTATGTCCTTATTTATATATAGGACCTGCAACTGATGTGTCACTTAATGGAGATGGCCCATCTGGTGGCATAAAACGAGCATGCGAAACTGAACGCAAAGAAGAAAAAAAAGTCCACTGTCTTCTTCCTGCAAATAATTTTTTATTCATTTGCCTACTTTGCAAATTTATACTGACATGAATCAGTAAGTATTTATCTAAATTATATGTTAGTTATCTTTTATTTATACTGACATAATTTACTTGGTAACTATTTGCTTATACTGATATCATCTTTTTCCGCATCTTCTTTGTTTCTTCCTCAGATCAATGGTTTTTCTTACAAAGACCATCACTGTTTTTTGGCTGTTTTATCTCCATATAGTTTTTGTCTCACATCTGTCTCATGAGGCCAGTATTGCTCTCTCTTTTCATATATGGCCGATCAGATTTGTAGGATGTGTTCCGCGGTCATGGCATGCTCTCCACATAGACACTTTCATCTGTCCCAATCTCATTTTATTGTAAAGATGACCCATGAGGTCTGTTAAGGCTGTTAAAGTAATTTTGTTGTTGCTGTGAACCATGCTGCTATCCCGTATTCTAGCACTAGTCTCACATTACCTACCTTTCTCATAGTCATTCTGTTCTAAGCTTTGTTGGATGCATTTTGGATCTGGTTTTTCCGTGTAATTCTTGGGTTGGTTATTATTCTTAGATAAGTTGAACTTATGCCTATGGATAGAGTCTGGCCGTTTACTTTTAAGATTACTTCTTGGTGTTTGAAAGACAGGGAGAAGATTGTGTAAGTGGTTTTGGTTTCGTTTATGGTGATTTGCCATTTCTTGGGCCACATCTATGTAGTTACGGCATCTTGCATTTGGCTACTAGCTACAGGTGTACACTGTTTAGATATCCATAATGCTAAACCATCTGCATTTAGTGCACTGTGTACTCTTTTAAGGATTTCTGTGATTATATCAATGATATATATGAGGAACAGTTTGGGAATTCCTTATATCCTAAAAGAACTGGATATCGAGGAAAATTGGTTAATAAACAATATCTTGTCCAGAAAGCTAAAATATTTAGACCATATCAAACGCCAAAATGGCCTGGAGAGAACGATACTGGAATGTATGGTGCCTGAAAAGCAGGGCAGAGGCAGACTGAACAGAAGATGGACGCAAGACATCATGGAGGTCCTGACGTTAGCAGTGCCAGAGGCAGGAGTTCTGGCTAGAGATCGAGTCTTACAGATCAGCTGTTGTGAGAGCGACGTTCTGCAAAGGACATGCTACATGATGATGATGACTTGATTTATACTGAGATAAAGCAATAAGTACTTGTCTATACTGAAGGAGATAGGAGTGACTACAATAACTAGATGTGCCTCTCTACTCAGTGATGTTGGTAAATCTTTGCCAGTCATATTTCTACAATTGCAAAAATTGGCTGAGTGTGCATATCTTGAGTCACAGTGTGGATTTTGGTCTGAAAGATCAACAATCTTTAATCTTCAATCATTTTTATCAACAATCTTTTATCTTCAGCAATTAAGGAAATAGAACATGAACAGATTATGCCATTTAATACTGCCTTCGTTGACATGACACAGATATTATATTTGGTTTAGCAAAGATGGAATCTTAACAAACCTCATTAAAATAAGCTACCCCAAGAGTTAACTAACTTAACTTAACGTCTTTATACTGGTTTAGAAGACCCTGCAGAGTCTGTATACAACCAGTTACATTTACATCACCTTGCTCTAAAATCTATGCGCATCCAGTTTATTCTTAAACGCATTAACTGTCCCTGCCTCCACCACCTCCCCTGGCAATGCATTCCAAGCAGACACCACTCTCTGACTAAAAAAATATTTCCTAATATCTAACCTGGACCTCTCTTTAATCAGCTTGTAGCTATGCCCTCGTGTTATTGTAGGTGGCTGTATTTTAAAAAACTTGTTATAGTCTAATTTATCGATTCCTCTGATCATCTTATAAACCTGTATTAAGTCACCACGAATTCTTCTCTCTTCGAGACACTGTAGGCCTGTTTTTCTGAGTCGTTCCTCATAACTGTAATTCTGGAATCCAACTATCATCTTTGTCGCTCTTTTTTGTATTCTTTCTAGCATGTTTATGTCCCCTCTATGATAAGGACTCCACACCTGTACACAGTACTCCAATCTAGGTCTAACTAAAGCTTTATACAGTTTGACGATCACTTCCTTGCTCCTATGTTTAATATTTCTTTTTATCATACCTAACATTGCATTTGCTTTTTTCACTGCTACCTTAACTTGCTCACTCACCTTTCCTGTATGATCTATTATAACCCCTAGGTCCCTTTCCTTATCTATCTTTCTAATATTGTTTTCTCCCATTCTGTATTTATGTTCCATATTGGATCTACCCATGTGGATGACTGTACATTTATCTACATTAAACTCCATTTGCCAGCTTACAGACCATTCTCGAATTTTATCTAAATCCGACATCAATATATCCACTTCCGCTTTAGATGAGACACTACTGCATAGTTTGTGTCATCAGCAAATTTTGCAATCATGGATCTCATATCAATGTCCAAATCATTTATATATATCAAGAACAAAATTGGTCCCAAAACCGAGCCCTGTGGCACACCACTTTTCACTTCACTCCACTCAGAGTACTCCTTATTTATGCCCACCCTCTGCCTTCTTCCTGTTAACCAATTTTCAATCCATTTGGCAACTTCGCCACCTATTCCATGTGATTTTAACTTTCGAAATAATCTTTGATGAGGTACTCTATCAAAGGCCTTTGCAAAGTCTAGATAAATAACATCCACTGGCTCCCCTTTATCTATGATTTTAGTAACCTCCTCCATGAATTCTAATAGATTTGTTAAGCATGATCTCCCTCTAGTAAACCCATGCTGACTATTTCTAATTAGATTAAATTTTTCTAAATGCATTACAATGTTTTCTTTGATTATTGACTCTAACAATTTACAGACTATGCCCGTTAAACTCACCGGTCTATAATTTGCCGGATCTGATTTTTTGCCTTTTTTGAATAAGGGGATCACTCCTGCATCTTTCCAATCCCGTGGAACAATCCCTTTTGTAAGTGATTGAGAACATAATATAGCCAATGGTTTTGCTAGTTGGTTTCTAATTTCATACAGCAATTTTGGGTGAATACCATCTTGACCTGGACATTTATTCACTTTCAACCCCTCCAATTTTTTAAAAACCATTTCCTCTGTAATACAGATTGATCTTAATCCCGCTGTATCCATGTCTCTTTGAAAAATATCTATAGGCTCTGGGATCTCGGAGCAGTCCTCCTTTGTGAAGACTGTGCCAAAGTACTGATTAAGCAGATTAGCAGCCTCCCTATTCTCACTTATTATTTTCCCTGTACTGTCTATGAGAGGGCCTACTTTGTCTTTCGTTCTTTGTTTATTTCTAACATAAGAAAAGAAGCTTTTACTGTCAGTCTTGATCCTCTGAGCAAGTTTTTTTTCAAAGTCTATTTTTGCTGTTTTATTCGCTTTCTGAGATATGTTCTGCTTGTCCAAATATTTTACATATGTTTCTTTTGATTTACCTGCCTCTATATATTTTTGCCATGCTTTATTTTTTGCTCTTCTACATTTCACTACAAATCTAGTTATCCACTTTTTACGCTTGGGGTTTACCTCCCTACATGGAACACATTCCTCTTTTAGCGTTTCTAGAACTGTTTTAAAACTTAATATCATTCCATGAGGCCACGAAAGGAACGGTCCAATTTGATGGTAGTATATCACAATAATTTGGTATTTGCAGTGGTGTTCAACAAGGTGGTACCCAAGGCAAACAGAATGGGACCATTCCTTATTTCCTTCCTTGCATGTCATAAAAGACAACTAAAGAAGGTTGTTTGCAGCTGGCAACCTCATCATGTAAAAACTATTATTATGAAACTGCACTGCACATGACTGGAATCAGGCTTTCCTAAAAGCTTGTTCAGGAAAGTCAAACGGAGTATGAGACGTATCCTTCAATAAATGGAGCGAGGGAAAATTATGATTAAACAAGGTTGCATCTTAGTCTTGACACCATTTGGAATGTTCTTGGATCTGCTACTGAAGCAAGCATTTTGTAACACAAAAGAAGAAATTTGCTTTCTCAATAGGTCAGATGGTTGGTCATTTCATCTTGCAAAGTTCAAGACAAAAAAACAAAGATCAGGAAGGTCACTGTCAGGAGCCTGCTAATCGCTGATGATGCTGCAATTGTTGATCAGTCAGCAGGAACCAGAGCTTGATAGATCGCTTCTCTGAGGTGTGCAAAGATTTTGGTCTCACAGTAAGTCTCAACAAAACAAATGTGCTGGGACGGGTAGTAGATGAAATACCAACCATCACACCGACAGGGAACTAAGATACTAGTATGGTCAGGCATAACATACTGACTAGGACGTTGCATCAGGGTCAGGCACAATATATTGGCCAAGACCACTATCTCTCTTCCAGATAAACAGGATGTTTTCAAGGCAGTCTGGCTGACGATATGTGGATCAACATGATCCCAGTAGTAGTGAGCAACACGCAGATGAAGCCAAGCATAGCACAACCACAGTCCACCCTCATCTCTGGATGTGAGGAATGCTACTATAACAAGCCACTTAACACCCTTTTGAGGGCGCACAAAAGAAAAAACATACTAAGTTTAGACATCAAACAACATCACCACTATCAATAATTATGTATTGGCAGCTGTTCCCCAATTCATGTGCTTGGGATCTCTCATCAGCAGCAAGCTGTACCTGAGTCAGGAAATTGACAATCACATTCACATTAGCAAAGCTGCTACCATATTTGCTCGTCTCACAGTTCATGTTTGGGAAAATCAGAAATTTACAATGAAGAAAAAGGCCATGGATTACGATGTGTCATCAGCACGATCCGATATAGTAGTGAAACATGCCCAACCGATGTCAAACGAGAGCAATGTTTTAACACTGTCCATCTGTGATGATTACGATCCATCCAAGACATTTCATGGAGGAACATAATGACAAATTAAGAGGTGTATTCTCGCACAGGTATCTCAACCATGTACACTCTCCTTAGTTAGTGAATACTACAATGGCTTGCTCATGTTTGCTGCATGGAAAATCCTTAAAGTTATTCTCTATAGACAGTTGGCAGATGGCAAAAGAACAGTTGGTTGACCATAGCGGAGGTTCAAAGAAATAAGTAAGGTGGACATGAAAGTACTGAACATAGTTCTGACATCCTAGGGAGACGATGCTGCAGACCAATCCAAGTGGAGGTGTACCATGAAGTGCCACCCAAGACTTGGTGAAAAGAAGCTTTTGCAACACAGAGAAGTGAAAAGACAACAACACCCCATGGAAAAGGAAAATTTAAAAAAAAAACATATATATACAAGGTCACATCATCCTATAGTCAGTCATGACTGAAAGAAGCTACTACTATACAAATCCTATAGGAGTCACGGTAGTGAAGTGGTCAGAGAACTTGCTGCCTAGCCGAGCCACTTAGGTTCAATCCTCAATTGGTGTGGGATATTTTTTCGATCTCAAACGGAATGGGGTCAACCAAGCCTACAAAATTGGGAACCAAAGTAAGTTTTGGAAGCAAAGCTGGCTGGCGTGATACAGGCCACAGTGTGCTGTAGGTCAAGAAAATATAGGCCTAACACCTTATTCCAAATATGCCCTAAGGTATGTAAACGGGATCATTACATTTTTCTTTCACTTACATTCATTTACTTATGATAATGATTTTCATTTGTGCCACTTTGTTTGTCCAGTCCTTGATGGAGATCTTTATGAGGTATAACATTCATACATGTGAGAAGCATAGTAAATGAAAGAGAAGAATTGGAACTGTATGTAGAAGAAGAAAAAACCGGATATAATAGGGTTTACAGAATCATGGACATATGAGGACATAGCAGATAGTGAACTTGAATTGAAATAAAGGGATATACAATGTTAAGGAAAGATAGGCTAAGGAAGGTGGCGTCTTATTATACTGTAACACATTCAGTTACTGTAACGATAAAAGATGATTTATCATGTGGTAATAAAAATGAAAGTGTATGGGGAGAAATAGAAAGTAGGGGTGAAAAACAGTTATTGGAGTGTGCTATAGATGCCCATTAAGTCAAAAAGAGGAAGATGATGAGCTGATTGGTAGCATAGAAAATGCAAGTGAAGGGAAATTATTATTAATGGGGGATTTCAACTTTCCAGAATAAAATGGCAGAAGCACCAGTAGAGTTAAAACCTTTTGTAAAGTGCATAACTGACAATTTTTGTATTCAACATGTAAAAGCAGCCAGTAGAGGCAAAAATACACTCGACTTTTTACTACAGAGAAAAATATGATTGAAAACATTGCCGTTGGTGAACTGTTTGGTTCAAGTGACCATCAGATCATCCATTCAGGGGACGGCGTGGCCTAGTGGTTAAGTGGCATGGCTCACAACCGGAAGGTGCTGGGTTCAATCCCTATCACAGCACCGGCCGTTACCCCGGGGAAGCAAACCCTTAGAAAATGCCGGAGGAAGCAGACCCTTACATAAAATGCATGCTGAAGTCGGATGCACTGGGCCGACAGGCTCAAAAATAAAAACCACAGTGCAACGCACACCGCCTTGGGGATAAGAGAATAAGGTGAACGCCAAAAAAAAAAAAAAAATCATCCATTTGATATTTTATAGCAGAGCAAGAAGTAAACATTAACACATGAACATATGACTACTCTAAGGCAGATGTTAAGATGAAAGAGGCAGCAAGCCATTTAGTCTGGAAAAATATTGTCGGAGAAACAGATATTGAACAAGAGTAAGAGTTTCAAACCAGTTCTAGAAAAGCTAAAAGAGGAATGTATTCCATGTAGGGATAAAAAGTTGATAACTAGATTTGTAGTTAAATGTAGAAGAGCTAAAAATAAGGCACGGAAAAAATATAAAGAGGCAGGTAAATCAAAAGACATTTAAAATATTTGGACATGCAGAACATAGCTCAGAAATGGAATAAAACAGCGAAGATTGACTGAGAAAAAAAAAAAAAAAAACAGCTCAGAGGATCAAGACTGATAGTAAAAGCACCTTTTCCTATGTTAGAAATAAACAAAGAAAGAAAGACAAAGTAGGCCCTCTCATAGACAGCACAGGAAAAATAATAAGTGAGAATAGGGAGACATCTAATCTACTCAATCAGTACTTTGGCACAGTCTATACAAAAGAAGACTTCTCCAAGATCACAGAGCCTATAGATATTTTTAAAAGAGACACGGATACAACGGGATTAAGATCAATCTGTATTACAAAGGAAATGGTTTTTTAAAAATTGGAGGGGTTGATAGTGGATAAATGTCCAGTTCAAGATGGTATCCATCCAAAATTGCTGTTTGAAATTGGAGCCCAACTAGCAAAACCATTGGCTATATTATGTTCTCAATCACTTGCAAAAGGAATTGTTCCATGGGATTGAAAAGATGCATGAGTGATTCCCTATTCAAATAGGGCAAAAAAATTAAATCAAGGAAATTATAGACCGGTGAGTTTAACGGGCATAGTCTGTAAATTGTTAGAGTCAATAATCAAAGAAACCATTGTGATGCATTTAGACAAGTTTAATCTAATCAGAAATAGTCAGCATGGGTTTACTGGAGGGACATCGTGCTTAACAAATCTATTAGATTTCATGGAGGAGGTTACTAAAATTATAGATAAAGGGGAGCCAGTGGATGCTATTTATCTAGATTTTGCAAAGGCCTTTGATACAGTACCTCATCAAAGATTATTTAGAAAGTTAAAATCACATGGAATAGGTGGGGCAGTTGCCAAATGGATTGAAAATTCGTTAACAGGAAGAAGGCAGAGAGTGGGCATAAATAAGTACTCTGAGTGCTGTGAAGTAAAAAGTTGAAACAGGGCTCAGGTTTGGGACCAATTTTGTCCTTGATATATATAAATGATTTTGACATTGATATGGGATCCGTGATTGCAAAACTATGCAGTAGTGTCATCTAAAGCAGAAGTGAATATATTGAGGTCGGATTTAGATAAAATTTGAGAATGGTCTGTAAGAGTTTATAGAGTCTATGGAGTTTAATGTAGATAAATGTACAGTCATCCACATGGGTAGATCCAATATGGAACATAATTACAGAATGGACGAGAACAATAGAAAGATAGAAAAGGAAAGAGACCTAGGTGTTATAACAGCTCATACAGGTAAGGTGAGTGAGCAAGTCCAGATAGCAGTTAAAAAGGCAAATGCAATGTTAGGTATGATAAAAAGAAATATTAAACATAGGAGCAAGGAAATGAAAGCCAAACTGTACAAAGCATTAGTTAGACCTAGATCGGAGTACTGTGTACAGTCCTTATCATAGAAAGGATATAAACATGCTGGAAAGGATACAGAAAAGAGCGACAAAGCTGATTATGGGGTTCCAGAATTACAGTTATGAGGAAAGACTCAGAAAAACTGGCCTACGGTGTCTAGAAAAGAAAAGAATTCAAGGTGACTTAGTACATGTTTATAAGATAATCAAATTAATTGGTAAATTAGACTATAACAGGTTTTTCAAAATACAACCACCTACAAGAACAAGAAGGCATAGCTACAAATTAACTAAAGAAAGGTGCAGATTAGATATTAGGAAATATTTTTTTAGTCCAAGAGTGGTGATTGCCTTTAATGCATTGCCTCAGGAGGTAGTGGAGGAAGGGACACTTAATGCATTTAAGAATAAATGGATGTGCATAGCTTTTAGAGCAAGGTAATGTAAATGAAACTGGTTATATACAGACTCTGCAGAGTTTTCTAAACTAGTATATAGACGTTAAGTTTAAGTTCATGTCTCTTACTGTCATTATGTAAAATTGCATTTTAACGTTATTTGTTTTCCCATTTGCTATTCATATTAAGTTTTGCTACAGTCCCTCAATATCAACTTTAAAAAGCAAATCCACTTAGAAAGTTACAGTATAAAAGAAGGAAACAATAAATAATCACATTAATAAATACTGCTACAAGGTCACTTTGTTCAAAGAAAGGTTGTTCTTACCGATAATTATAAATACAAAACATCACAAATATCAGTGAAAATATTAACATAGAAGATAAAAACCTAAATAAATAAGATGGAGTTTGATGGAAATATACAAAATTGAAGCAAAAGTTTCAGGGTAAAAGAAAAAGTGGTAGTAGTCAGCAGAAAAGTGAGTAGAATATATAATTTTGTGCAGTGCCAATATTTACTTCAACAGTACATGAAGGAAATTGTGTGCCGCAAAATGTAAAGGAAAGTATATGACAATTTGTGAAGGAAGGTATATGACAATTTGTGAAGGAAGGTATAATACAATTTGTGAAGGAAGGTATGACACAATTTGTGAAGGAAGGTATGAAACAATTTGTGAAGGAAAATGTATGCACTATATGTGACACAGTTTGTGAAGGAAAATGTATGTACTATATGTGACAGAAATTGTGTACCAAAATATGTGAAGAAAATTATTTCACAATACATGTCAAGAACTTTTGTGCCAAATTGGAAGGAAACTTTATTCAAGTGAAGGTGTTTTTGTGAAAGAAAACATATTTTACAATATGTGTAGGAAAGTGCATTTCACAATGTGTAATAGATAGTATTGTCCACAATATATGGTAGAAGTGCATTCCAAATGCAAGACCACAACTTGAATGTTCTGCAGGACCTGGATCTAATAATAATGAAAGGAAAACAAAGTAGGTGCAGATAGTCCTATGTCCAGTTCTCATTTATGTGAAGGAGTACAGTACATTCTACACAAAGAAGTGTTCTAAATAAGTGTCCACAGAGCCATCACATTTAGAAGTACATAATGTTATTTGCATTCATTACAGCAAAGAAAGTTATTGGAATTCCCATGAACTTACATACAAGGTTTGCTGAAAGAGTAAAAACTTAACTAATTACAAACTAGATAATAATATGGGATGAATGTCAACATGTGTCATTGATAATTGTAAAAACTGCTGGATGTTAGAAACATTTCTTGCAGAATAAATTTGGAGGGCCCCTAGTTTTCTTGAGGCATAGCCTTCCCCATTAACAATTGTTGTCTTGCATTTATGCCCCCTTGCCATTAGTATCAACATGAACTTTTACATTGTAGCAACACTGATCTAAGCAACACTCTTACAGCAAATGTGTTGTGTAATAACACAGGTTTGAAGTTGGTGATGAATAAGGGATGCAGAAAAACTTACATAACTGCCTAGGAAACTCAGTGACGACAAAGCAGTGCAAGTGTTAAAAGGCTTCTTAAAATGGTAATGACTAGTAATGAAGTGACTTTCTTTTTAAAAAAATAAGATAAATGTGCTGCTAGGGAAGAAAGAACTATAAGTGTCTTGAATCACAGTAAACATGCTGTTATAAACTAACACACAGTGGGACATGCCTAAGAATTTGTGAAACTAGAGACTAAGTGTATCTATGATTAGTAAATAAAACCACTCACAATGAGGTACTAATGTGATAAGGGAATAGTCAGTAGATAATTGGATTAAAAAGCTATTTTGTAAAATGTTTTATACAATAATTTTGAACTGAATTTATGTGTAAGTTAGCCATTGAGAGTGAAGTGTTTTTGATTTCATTATGCTCAGTCATCAGTTTTACAAGGTGGGAGTGGTACTACCATTTAGAGTGCAGTGTTAACCCTTTACACCCTAACCTGCCCATTGTATGTTCTATGGAAACCGGAAACACTACTAATATGTTCAATGCAACTCTTCATATTTTGTTCTGTTCTGGGTTAGCATTTACATCGCATAAGTAAACAAATAGTATATGAATAAGGCAAAGAAGTATTTCCATGCCCTTATGATTTTGTATTTCCTGTTTTAAGGCTTAGGGTGTAAAGGGTTAAAGATGTAATTATGCTTGGGCTCCAGCTTTTTTAGATGCAGGGACCTGCTTTCTTGATTGTTGCCATGACTTCCTTTCTCAGAGTAGAGTCAAGTGCATATGCTTTAACAACTGGATACATATGAGCATGTTGAGATTGAGTCTTGACCATAGTCCTTTTGCTGTGCCAGAAGAGCATTGTATCCTCCATGCCATATGGAAGTGTCTAGTCTTATCGGAGATGGACTATAAAACTCGGAGGTCTAGTGTACACACTGTGCATATAAGAGAGCCCATGACATTTGAAAATCCAAAAGAGCAGGCTATTAGCTGCTGTCTGGGCAAAATTCAAACGAAAATAAATTCAATTTATAGCCAATACGACATTTAATCTGGCCTAGTAATGCCTGCAGTAGATTTGAAAAAAATAAATCTGCATCCCATGCTGTCTCCAGACGTCTTAACTAGCACGTCTTGCTTCTGAACCAAGGTACCTAAGAATGAGGGTGCAGTTGATGATAGTGCAAATCTTTCTCACTTAAATCTAATTAAAGAGCAAGACACAGTGCCACATCTTAAAAGATTTGTAAAGAAATCTCTCTATCCTGATGCTGTCACAAGCAATTATGATAGGCAACTGGAGCCTACGCAGTTCAGATGTATAGAAGCTCCATATTGCTGAAATAGCTGCACAAATGTTCCCCCGAGAGACCAGACCCAAAATACTGACCAAACAGAGTTCTGGGATGTCGTCGACTTTGCAGCAATGCAAAAGTACAGATGGGCCAGTCATGTGATCCACATGACTTAAGGTAGATGGACGAGGAGGGTGTCTTGGTGACAATTCAACTACAACCGCCCGTGTGGCCGCCCACCAACAAGATGGAGAGATGATCTGCATCGTGTCTCATCATGATACTCTAGGGCAAAGGACAACACAGATTCAAGCAGCTTCTGATATCAGACAACCTTGTTTGATTGAATACAAGGATTCGTACCAAAGAAAGAAAAAGATAGGGCAGATCCAAATGGATACAGGCTTATCAGTCTACTGAGCTGTGTAGGAAAACTGATCGAGCGTATGATAAACACCAGACTGATGTGGCACCTGGAAAAAAAACACATACTAATTCCACAGCAAGCAGGTTTTAGACAGCACAGATCCACTGAGGATCAGATCACTCTCATAGCCCTGGAAATAGAGGATGCTTACCAGGAGAAAAAACACACAGTAGCGGTTTGGGTGGATTTAGAAAAGGCATTTGACAAGGTCTGGAAAGAGGGACTTAAAGTCAAGCTACGAAGAAGTGAAGTTTGTGGGAAAATGTACAGATGGATCAGCCACTACCTCAAAAACAGAACAGCCAGAGTTCAAGTACAAGGGCAGATGAGCAAAAAGGTGACACTTGAGCAGGGAGTACCCCAAGGGGGAGTACTGTCACCCACACTCTTCCTGGTGTATATAAATAACATCACAGAGAATATACCAAGAAGAGTCCACAGCTCCCTGTTTGCAGACGATCTGGCTATGTGGACCTCTGAAAAGAATCTCACCATAGCAAGTAATCGGATGCAGCAGGCCCTAACATCGTTGGAGGAGTGAGCGAAATCATGGCTGGTCAAAATAAATGAGGGAAAAACAACAGGTATGATATTCTCGCTTTCAAACAAACCCCAAAACACCAAAATAAGTCTTAACGGCAAATACCTGCGGCCAAATGACAACCCAAACTACCTGGAAGTCACATTTGACTGGCGCATGACATGGAAAAGTCAGATCGAGAGAAACCGAATGAGAGCCAGAGAAAAAATGGCAATCAAGAGGAAACTTGCTGGCACAAGCTGGGGAGCAGACGAAAGTATACTAAAGGAACTGTACACTGGAAGAGTAAGACAAGTTCTCGAGTATGGCATTGCGGCATGAACAACAGCAGTAAAGGCAAACTTTAACAAAATTAGCAAACTTCAAAACCAAGCCATGAGAGTTATAACAGAAGGCATGAAGTCAACGCCAAATGTAGAACTTGAAAAGATTACAAATCTGCAATCCATGACCGACAGAAGAGACTGCAGAGCCCAGCAGCAAGCAGAGAAACTCAGAAGACTGACAGACCATCCAATGCATCAGAGACTAATAAATTTTGGAAATGGGAAACTAAAGCGGAGAAACTTTGCAGAAATTGCCAAAGCAAAGATGAGCGAAGACCCTATGAAAGCATTAACAACACCAAAGCCCATCCCTACTGTACGCAAACCTACCTGGACGCAACATATATTTCCAGAGGTGGTAGAAAATATACCAGGTATTGGAAACAAGAACAGCCAGACTGAAAAAGAAAGAAGAGACATAACGAAAAACTACCCAAGCATGGACTGGACCCATGCATACACCGACGGTGCTGTAACTTAACAAACACAACACAGAACGGAAAGGCAGGGGTATTCCTGAGCCTACCAAATGGTAGAAAAATAACACTGTCAGTGGCAACTGGAAAATACTCAAGCAATTTCAGAGCGGAGGCAGAGGTACTGAGGGCTGCAGTAGAAGAAATGGTGACAGGCAAAAGAAATGAAAGCCATATAGTCCTGTTTACAGATGCCCTGGCCGTAGTCACAGCACTAAAAAGCCAGAAGAATACTGAACTTAATGATTTAAGAGCAGTACTCTGTCAACTATGCCAGCAGTCCGCACCAAAAAGAGTAGTGGTACAATGGGTTCCATCCCACTGTAACATCCAAGGCAACGAGGAGGCAGACAGACTGGTAAAATAAGGTGCAAGACTACCACAACCAGATTCTAGTGTGACCTACGAAGAGTCAAAAAGGCTTATTAGAGCTAGATACATGACCAAATGGGAAACAGAACATACTGGCTACACAAAAAACAATGCCTATTACCAGTTGAACAGAAGAGAGCAGGTCGTGGTCTTCAGACTGCGCACAGGCCACAATAGACTGAGGTACCACCTATTCAATAAATTGAAGATAGGTGGCACTGACGAATGCTCATGTTGTACCGGGAAAATGACCGCTGAACATTTGCTGCAAAACTGCCCGACATACAAGGATCAGAGAAAGCAGATGTGGCCATCACCAGTGGCAACACTAGACAAGCTCTATGGCAGTGCCGACAGCCTCAGGATGACCGCTGCTTTTTTCGAAAAAATACAGGTTGACGTCTGACAGCGTACGAAGAAGAAGAAGAAGAATACAAGGATTCAAGTAACTGATTTTAAGCAACATATATATATAATTTGCTGTGAGATGCTGAGTGTGATATAAGACAATAAATGCTTTCTAAGTGTCAGAAAGTTGGCAAGTTATTTCAACACAGGAAGTATTTGTGCTCACTACAGGTTTAATGGGTGCTAGAATATCTGTAAAATCTTACAGAAAATAAAGTCTGTGTGTTTAACCCAGTTTGACTGCAGTAACGTTAAGATCAATTCATAAAACTGGGAATAAACATGATACTGCCTTTTGATCTTACCACATAAATCATTCTTTATGATAATTATAGGCTAAATTTAAACAAGTTTGTCACTTTCTCATTGAAATGAACTGACTCTAGTCTTCAAAGCAGATAAAAGCCTGAACATTAAGGTTTAACTTACATAATTGAGTTTTGTGCTGTGTTTTATTTGCCAGTCAACATAAAAATACACTGCTTATTTTGATAATGATAAATATAAGCTAAATAATTTTTAGTAACTGTTAATAAACAATGATGTGCTGCTTTCTAGAGAAATATTCTGAGTCTTAAGGCCACAGGTAACACCCTGAACAGTTTATACATAACTTACCTAACACATTATTGCATTGCACAAGCTATATTTTATAATGTTAAATGCACTATCGGAACTCTTTGTCAATAGCTAAATGAAATGTACTGACTCTTAAGCATTCAGCTATTTCTTGCTAATTTGATGTATGTATTCAGAATTTACATTGATTTTATATTTTTTGCTATGTTCACCTATATGAGTCCTTTAGGCTAATGTTTCTCTTATCTCCAAACCTGTTGATGCTTTCTAAAGTCTTAGTGAACTCACGTTAAACTCTATCCAAACCATTATTTTTTTTTAAATTCAAACAATAAAACACTCTGAAATACCTGTTTCCTTAATTTACTTTAAATCTATACTGCAACTCAGTGGTCTCGAGGTAAGACGTCCGCCTCGGGTGCAGTTGGTCGTGTAATCAAATTGCGGTGGAGACCGGGATTTTTTTTCTCGTGAATCTTCTAGTAAAAATTCCACTGATTTCTGGATAGTGAGGTCGGACTTCCGTGTTTAGTGTCGAGCATACTAAAAATTCCTTGGCAGTTGGAAATTGAAATATTCAAATTTAAATCCACCCAACTTATCTGTACCTTTGCCCACGTGGTTTGTTAAGAGCAGCTATAGATGGTGCCTAACTGCCTGCGGTTCTACTTAGCTCTAGTGTTTGAGTCTATTAAGCTAGACTTGCACATCAGTAAAAACCACCCTCCAAGAAACTGGTTGTATACATATTCTATAGAGTATTCTAAGCTAGTATAAAGACGTTAAGTTATGTTAAGGTAAGTTATACAACTTGCTACAAATATTAAGCAAAGATTGCTATTTCTAAACCGAGCTTTGTTAAAAAATAATTGCTACAGCCTATGTGTCAGAATCTGGCCCACTGATTACTTTTAATAAATTTCTGATCCAAGTAGAATGAGACTAGAGGGTTTTTGAAAATGTTAGTAGTGTGTACCAAATGAAAATCATTGGTACAGATCTTATTTTTTTTAAGCACACACATACTGGTATATATTATATATGAGGAACAACTGACTGGCCGAGTAGTTTGGATGTTAGCCTTTTGACCATGAGGACATGTATTCAAAACCAACCTCGGTAAGGCATATGTCTTTTTTTTATAAGAGGTAAAATAAAAACCTAGCCCACTCAGTGCATGGTGACAGCATCGATAAGCAGCCTTTATTCCTCAGTCCTATACATCTTCCAGATGAACCTCAGCAATGGAAATAAACGCTGCAGTGATAGTTTAAAAAAACATATATGTACATACTTTTTCGTAGATCGCAGATTTTATATAATATTCAGTCCTCGAGGACCGTCTATATTGACAATGTGTGTCGTGACACATATCTTTAACACTTCAAATGTAAAAGAAATAAAGTATAACTATACTTTATGAAAGCAAATGCCTTTGCAGTATAAAACGCTAATAGACTCCATGTCCTCAGTTAGATTTATATACCATAACAATTTATAAAATAACATTTACAAAATCCATAAAAGCTGACAAAACACTACATTAATATATTTAACACTGATATCCTTAATTCCTCAAATGTAAAACTTGATGTAAAAATTTGTCAGTTGTTTAAAACATAAAAATAGTTACTATATCCTCAGTTATGTATAAAATCATTTTTTAAAACAATTTATATAACAACTATAATTGATAAAAACCACCAAAATGAATATAAAAATGAACCCACTTCTTTAACATTACAAATTTGAGAAAACATAATACTGCAATGTGAAAAAAAAATGTCCACTTCTAATAACTCATAGTCATCATCACAGCTTGCTATAGGCAACTAACTAGCTTAAGTCCAAGTGGGGAATTTACCAAGCTGAGGAATAAAGGCAGCTTGCCATGGGACTCGCTTGAGTGTGCAGACTATGTTATTTCAATAGCCACAGAGGAACTAAGACACTAGTCTGGTCAGGCACAATATACTGAACAATACCACTACCTCTCTTCCATATAACAGGCTTTTTCACGGCAGTCTGGCTAACGAGATGTGGATCTACATGATCCCCGTAGTAGTGGGCATCATGCAGATGAAGCCAAGCATAGCACAACCACCTGGAGGACCACAGACCCCCTTCATCAACACACTCGTCTCTTACTGCCCCTTTCAGTGCGCACAGAAGAGTAAACTTACTCATTTTGGGCATTAAACAACAGCATTATCATCAAGGACAGGAAAACTTTGTCCTTAACTCGCTACAGTCCCATTTTTAGCAACAGGTGGGGTGTCAAAAGTCATCAGTTACAATCTAATTTTGGCAAAATTTGTATCAATGATGTTTCGTTTCATCGCTTGGCAGCGACAACCATGTTTTTAAATGACCTTTAGTATAGCAGAAAATCATATGAATGTGCAACTTTTTGTTTAATGCAGAGTTATTTAGGTTACTGACCGTATTTACAAGCGCTGTACATTTTTAAACTTATTGCTTTCTGCGGAATGGAATTAGGACTTGAATAGATAACTAATTTTCTGTTATAAGCTGTTTGATAACTAATGTTCTGTTATAAGCTGCTAGATAACTAATTTTCTGTTATAAGCTGCTGGATAAATAATTTTCTATTGAAAGCTGCTAGATAACTAATGTTCTGTTATAAGCTGCTAGATAACTAATGTTCTGTTATAAGCTGTTAGATAACTAATGTTCTGTTATAAGCTACTAGATAACTAATGTTCTGTTATAAGCTGCTAGATAACTAATGTTCTGTTATAAGCTGCTGGATAACTAATGTTCTGTTATAAGCGGCTAGATAACTAATGTTCTGTTATAAGCTGCTAGATAACTAATGTTCTGTTATAAGCTGTTAGATAACTAATGTTCTATTATAAGCTGCTAGATAATTAATGTTTGGTTATAAGTCAATCATAGATAGTTAATCTTAATTTGTAAAGTATCCTGCTGACTTTCTGTTATAAGCTGCTAGATAACTAATGTTCTGTTATAAGCTGTTAGATAACTAATGTTCTATTATAAGCTGCTAGATAATTAATGTTTGGTTATAAGTCAATCATAGATAGTTAATCTTAATTTGTAAAGTATCCTGCTGACTTTCTGTTATAAGCTGCTAGATAACTAATGTTCTGTTATATGCTGTTAGATAACTAATGTTCTGTTATAAGCTGCTAGATAACTAATGTTCTGTTATATGCTGTTAGATAACTAATGTTCTGTTATAAGCTGCTAGATAACTAATGTTCTATTATAAGCTGCTAGATAACTAATGTTCTGTTATATGCTGCTAGATAACTAATGTTCTGTTATAAGATGTTAGATAACTAATGCTGCTAGATAAATAATTTTCTGTTAAAAGCCGCTAGTAAATTAATGTTCTGTTATAAGTTTATCGTAGATAGTTAATATTAGTTTATTATGAAATGAGCTGATGCTCTGTTATACACTGCAAGATAATTAATAATAAGTGTTACTAGTAATGAGCCAATGTTCTGGTACAAATGCCTGTATAGCTACTGTTACATTTTGTTATTAATGTATTAATAGTTGATTGAAAATTGTCAGAATATTTGTAGTAAGTTAATTTTTCACTACCAAATAAATTGGATATTTTTATTGATCTAATACTACATACAAGACTGCATACGATTCACACTTAATTCAAAAGAAGTGGATTAAAGGCAGATGCTGTGAATAACAAAGATTTAGAAGCAGAAAAAGTCTGGATAATTTCCATGATACAAAAATATTAAGCAACATATATTTGATTAGAATTGAATTTGCTGTGTGCGAAACTCAGCATACATTAGCTGGCATATGAGACAAAACTCACCGATAAAAACTGGCAAGGGGGTAAGGGATAATAAACAGAAAATAAAATTACAGATTAAGAGGATAACTAACAGGGTTTTTCAAAAAAGTACTGCAAGGGGCTCCTCCAAATATTTGTACAAATCAAATCCCTCAATATCAATAAGTTACGCATGTTGCGTGTTATTAGGCAATAGTCTGATAGATATTTTCATCAGACTATTTGCATCAAATAATGCATTAAAACAGGTGTTTGTGTGTGTGTGTGTATATATATATATATATATAAATATATATATATATATATATATATATATATAAATATATATATATATATATATATATATATATATATATATATATATATATATATATATATATATATATATATATATATATATATGTATATGTCGAACTGCAGAGGATACATATCAATATTTATAGTTAGGAGCTAAGGAACATAAGGAGTTCTGAGAAACTGCTTTGGCTTTTACAGTAAACAAGCACAAATAGTTAATTGGTTAACTTGTTATTTGGTGTCCTCAGATGATGAATTAATTTGTGTGCATATTTCAAGTGACTATTTAACATTCCAATATCTTTTAAACAATTAACACATTCCCGCAGCACAGACCCTTTTGTTGCTAAATTATACGAGTGAGTTTGTGTTTTTAACAAAAATCATTAGTATATACAAAATTGATTTCTGGGGCTGAAGATGCAGCAATGAGTGACCTGAGACTCATAACTGACTGCTTATATCAGGGTCAGTCACCCATAGGTGACCTAGACTCTATTCCACACCCAATTGACGGCCCTAGAAACAGGTGGCAATCAGGAGTTTGTTGTGGTTGGCTTCTGTTCAGGTGCTTGTTTAGTGGGATGTGTTGGGTTCTCAGTGCAGCCTTGGCAACAGACTGCAATGATGATGACTCACTAAGACAATATGGCTCAAAGAAGGAAGGTAAACCCGGTACCCAAATGATGCCATTTTGAAATTGAATGTGTCAGGCCTTTGCGCATGATACGGCAGCGTCGTTGTAAACTACGACACATCTTTTTCAGGATGAACACAGAAGAAAAAGAAATTGAACAAGAACAATTGGGGAAAGGAGACTAAGATCTGGTCAGGTACAACATATTGATCAGACTGTTATACTGACCGATATCCCACCTTACTTCTACACAGTTCTCCTTGAAAATAGGCTGTCTCATGGCAGCCTGCCTATGGCTAATGAGGTGGGGATTGATGTGATCCCTGTAGTACTGAGCAACACACAGATGAAGCCAAGCATAGCACAATAGCCTGGAGAACCACAGTCCACATTCATCAGCAGGCTCGAAATGCGAGGAAAGCTGCTGCAACCTGCCAACTTACGTCCTTTTCTGGGTGCACAAAAGATACTCATAGTGGGCATTCAATAACAAGTACAATTAGTTTAGTTCTTAAGATTGCATGAATGGTTTCTGGGTGACAAAAGTTTTTGATTTTCAAATAAGTGAGTTTGTGTTAAAACTATCTTGCAACTATTTAGTATTATCATATCTTTATATTTAACAGCTGGAAGACTTTAACTCTTATAAGATGTAGCAAAGATCTGGGTAACCACATTCAATATAAACTGGCCCATGGAAACATTAATTGGGGCACATGAGGTGAATAGATATAGACTATAGATATATTCAGCTAACAATTACTAACACAAATACTACTTCAATGGCTAAGTTTTTTAGCTTTTTTCCAAGTTTCAATCCTCTAACTACATTTTAAAAATTCATTTTCAGATTACTTTCAGGTTCACCCGTAACGATTTTTCTGGTTTAGTTGTCTTTCAGATTCAAATCCTGAAGTTACATTGCGGAATAGTTTGGTAAATTATTATCTGCTTAAATTCTTTAAAAAAGTTTTCCTTAAATACAAATTAGCCAGCTTTAAAACGGTTTTTTCTAAAAATGGTTTGAAAACATAATTTTGGTTAAATTTATCAAAAGAAGTGATTTTTATGATTGAAATAAAAAAAAACATTAGTGTATAAAACTGAACTTAGGTTTTAGCAACAATGTAATGGTAATCCATTATCAGACACTGTTTTGGGGGACAAAGTGAATGAGTGTCATTGCACTATGCCTCAGCTCTTCCTCACCAACATGCCTACCTTTAAACTAAACTCTGTTCTTTAGATATCAGTGGCAATGACTCTAACCACCATTTCCCAAAATCACAGAATATGACACCTTGTACAAAGTATTCTCCAAAATGTATATCCCAATGATGATTTCTGCTATGTCGATTAAAACATATTTAGATAATGGCTCATTGACCGCAACGAGAACAAAAAAAGAAATACACCCTACATTACAGCCACAAGGCCTATGCCAGGGTTGCTAACTTAAGCCACTCATTTACAGTTTTCTTATACTTGTTTTAATTCATTCTTTGTTCCTAACAGAGGCCTTGTGCCCGTAACATAAGATATCGTTCGGTTTTTGTTCTGGTGCGAGCACTGAGCCATTACATTTAAATCTAACAGCACCACTGAAGCTTCGATTTATATATTACCCAACAATAGTATCTGCTATGTGACTAGCTTTACCATTTTACATACTAACAATGACTAAATACTAAAATATATTAAATATAAACATCCTCACACATCCCATAAATTGAGCTCTGTTGATAAATGGAAATAGGAAGCCCCAAAATTATGTATAATAATAGAACATGGAGGGGAATCAGACAGAGACAGGACGTGTTTGCTTATATAGGACATTCAAATTGGACACATTCATTTTCTTACACAGTGAACGGACCTAGGAAAAGTAAACACCAGCAAGGTAAACTGTTTTTAACAATTGAACTAGTAAAATGCAAACAGGGTTAAGGGTTTAGTTTTACATGAAAACAGTAATTGGTGCTTACTGATACATTAGTCCCTTTTTTTATACATGAGAACAGTAATTAATTGGTGCTTACTGATACATTAGTCCCTTTTTTTATATACATGAGAACAGTAATTGGTGCTTACTGATACATTAGTCCCTTTTTTTTATACATGAGAACAGTAATTAATTGGTGCTTACTGATACATTAGTCCCTTTTTTTATATACATGAGAACAGTAATTGGTGCTTACTGATACATTAGTCTCTTTTTTTTATACATGAGAACAGTAATTAACGCTTACTGGTACATTAGTCCCTTTTTTTTTATACACGAGAACAGTAATTGGTGCTTACTGATACATTAGGCCTTTTTTATACATGAGAACAGTAATTAACGCTTACTGGTACATTAGTCCCTTTTTTTTTATACATGAGAACAGTAATTGGTGCTTACTGATACATTAGGCCTTTTTTTTTATACATGAGAACAGTAATTAATTGGTGCTTACTGATACATTAGTCCCCTTTTTTTTATACATGAGAACAGTAATTGGCGCTTACTGATACATTAGTCCCTTTTTTTTTTTTATACATGTGAACAGTAATTGGCACTTACTGATACATTAGGCCTTTTTTTAAACATGAGACAGTAATTAATTGGTGCTTACTGATACATTAGGCCTTTTTTTAAACATGAGACAGTAATTAATTGGCGCTTACTGATACATTAGTCCCTTTTTTTTTTATACATGTGAACAGTAATTAACGCTTACTGATACATTAGGCTGTTTTATACATGTGAACAGTAATTGGCACTTACTGATACATTAGGCTGTTTTATACATGAGAACAGTAATTAACGCTTACTGATACATTAGGCCCTTTTTGTTTACATGAGAACAATAATTAGTGTTTACTGAAACATTAGACCTTTTAAATAACTGGTCAAACAGAAACAGTACAAATCAAACAATGAACTAGGTTAAATAACATCTGTATCAAGTATAAGATTCAAAATAAAATCTAATTATTTGCATCAGACAGAATAATGTGCATTAGCCATACCATTACATGTGTATTATTGTACTCATGTAAATCTGCACTTCAGCATGACTTGCATACTTTAATCATTATTGATTTGGAGTTGTAGTGTATGTACTAAACTTCCAAAATAAATGCAACTATACTTTAGAAGTGATGAATTATAATTGGAGTTACAGAACTGATATTAATGTAACTTCAAAAATGATTGTTAATACTTTAAACTGAAAAAGACTCAGTAATGCTTCTACATCTACAATACTTTCAGAAATAGTAAGACGTCTGGGAAAAATATAAAATATTTACTATTTCTTTTACTGCTACAACCAAGAACACATAATAAAGAGTACTTTCCTAAATAAAAAATTATGGCTATTAAAACAAATTACATTGTATCGAAATTACAGATTTAACCAACAAACTATGACTGCAAACAGACTTATTCTACTCAGTGGTTTTTATATTTCCAAAGTTAGTTAAGGTAGTCCAATAGCTGATGCTGCCATTGGGGAAATGATGTGTTAAAGACTCTAATATAGGATACGCTCTATCTTATAATGTGGGATGACCAGTTTAGTTCCTCATTGCCTTGCCTTCCATAACTATAGCAGTTAGGTACCCATTGACAGATGGTTAGACTTGAGTGTTAAACGAATATGTTACATGTCCAATCAGTTTTATTGTGAGAGGCAAGCTTTCTATCCCCTTTAATAATAAATGAACAATCATTATAATTTTCCTGCTGCTACCTTTGTTGACAGCATAGGTCCAACACAGTATT
Source organism: Ariolimax columbianus (assembly GCA_036924085.1). NCBI lineage: Eukaryota > Metazoa > Mollusca > Gastropoda > Stylommatophora > Arionidae > Ariolimax > Ariolimax columbianus. The sequence goes on along the minus strand of JAVGWX010000001.1, from coordinate 72,571,122 downwards.
TGGCATACCCTAATCAGCTTTTAGGAAACCCTGATTCCAGTCATTTGTAGTGAGGTTTCATAGCAATGATGAAGTTGCCAGCTACATCCACAACCCTCTTTAGTCACCTCTTACGACATGCTGGAAATAAAATTAGTCCTATTCTGTCTAACCCTGGAACCAATAACGCTTATAATATAATAATAGTGTTCAAATATTTGAGATATTTCTAATTATTGTTTACAAATATATACATTAATAACAAAACTAATAAAGAATAACACACTAAGACAACAGAAAAAAAAATGTTTAAAAAAACATTATTTTAGTTTATACCGTGATATAAATGAATGGACTATTGTTAAAAAGTGGTACGAACAGCTAAAAGGCTGCACAAACATGAACAAAAATGTCTGGCATATGAATCTGATTTGCTATTGCACATAAATACAAAATATACAACAATGTTTTTATTTCTATAGGAAACATTTGACATGCATGGCACTGCCATGTTGCTCATCACTCTATATGATGCCCGAGAAGCAGGACAAACTTTAGATTGCTTGGACTGAAGGAACCTAGTCAGGTTATATACTCTCATTCACAGCCAGGGAAGAGGAGACTAACGTCTGGTCAGGCAAGACAAACTAATTGAACATGTTAGTCAGATTCAGGTAAAATATACTGGCCAAGACCCCCACCTTAATTCTTCGTAAGTCTCCCTGGAAACGGTCTGTTTTCATGGCAGACTGGCTAATTAGGTGGAGAATTGACATGATCTCCGTTGTAGTGAACAACATGCAGATGTTGCCAAGCATAGAACCGCTTTGGGGACCCTGGCTCACCTTCATCAGCACGCTCAATAAACGAGGAAAACTACTGCAACCCACCACTTTATACCCTTTTCAGGGCACACAAAAGAATAATCTGATTCATTATGGACATTTAACAACAACACGAACTTGAATATAGCCTCCCCTTCATACCTGTATGTGGCTTAACAAAATTGCAATTCATTATTTCAAGCACAAAAGTGGTCAATTTTGAGATTTTCTAAACAACTCCTACCAACATATTCTAATAGAGCCTCACATTGTAAAGGTCAACCCTGCTAAGAATGATATCAATTTCTTTGGAGGTAAAATATTAAAATAGTAAACAATAAAGGAACATATCATACAACTGAGTAGAATAAGTGCTGTTTCTCTGTTACTCAGGGTGATTTAATGCACAACACCAAAGGGTTGAAGGAGGCAGCTAAGGCAGGCAGAAGTAGTAAATATGAAAGACCCACTGAGACTGCAACCTTTTTTATTTTCTTCAGGTCATCTGTTTCTTCATCTACTTTACAGTGGTTGCCGTAAACTTCTTTTTTGAACTTCTGAAGCTGAAGAATAAAATACTACATGTTCAATAATTATCAAAAAAGGAATATTTTGCAAATGGAATAAAATAACTAAAACGTTTAGTTTCCTAAGGAACATGGGTATTCAATAATGCACACCCAATCCTCTTGACTTGAGTTATCTGTTCATGCCCCCTCCACATCTTCCTTATCCCTTGTATATTTGTCTTGAACTTTCTTCTCAATGTGTTTCAATCTTCCTTTATTTCTTTTACAATGGGGATTCCAGAGCAGAGTCTACGTTGTAATGGTATCAACATGATTTCTCAAAGTGTATCCCAGCGAAATCCTCACTTCTTGTTCAACTATTGTTTCTCTGCATCTTTCCAACGGTAGCACATTACGAATGTTATAGTTTTATCTCAATCCTTGTGTTCTACATAAGCACACATTTATGAAAGTCTATGAATTTGTTTTTTTGTTTTTGCCATTTACAACGTGTATCAGAGAAAAACAAAACAATTGAATTTTTATTGGCGTTCAATTTTATGAATTTCTTCTGATTCCCATAAAAATCTTTTCCTGTTTCTGCGGCCATGCATCCAATGCTACCATGATATATGTATTATTCTACATCTTGCATGAATGTATCTCCCAGTTAAATTTGTTAATTGTTAGACTTTTCTTAAGTTGATTAAAAAATTATTTTTTTTTGTCTAATATCTTCTTCATTCGTTCTCAATCTCCCACTACCAAACCCTGAATGGGCTTAAGTAGCAGAATGTAGTCCAGAGAACAGAATGCGCTGTGTCGTAGTTTACAGCTTGGCTGCGATATTTGCACCTTTCGGTCCAACACATCCGACTTCAGAAAACATTTTTTGAGTACCGGGTTAGCATTCCCTCTTCGATCCCTTCTCCTTAGCCAGTCTGCTCTGCTGCAGCCTGTTATCCAGGATCACCGCGTGAAGGTGTAGAAGGGTCTTGGCAGCTATAGTTCGCTGGCCCTGATGCTAGCAGTCAGCTATGGGTCGTGACTACTGCAGCTGATGCGCTGCTCAGAATCTTGATCCCTTTTGTCTAATATGAATGGTGTATTGTACACCGTCTGTTTATTTTGTAATTTATTTAGGTGTTTAATTAATTTTTTTTTTATCCCTAACTCGATGAAGGCCTTGCAGTTTTAATGTGAGTTTTGTTTTGTTTCTGTCCCGATGTGGTGATTGAGTCATGTTTGCATGTTTTTCTTGACTTTTCAACTCAAGTACTGTTTTCAGCTTTTCTTTATTATTACTCAGTATTTCAAAGAATTATCAGACAAAAAAGTTAGGTCATCAGCAAAGTCTAGATCACAAAAGTTGTTTTCTCAGAGTACATCAAATTCCATATTTTCTGATTAATGTTATTCATCTACTCATCCTTTCATCACTAGGCTTTTTGACAGGAGACTCTGCTTTATTCTGGATGATTCAGTTGTATTTATTCTTTTAATTGCCTTACTCATATCTCATGAAATTTTTCTGACCTTCCTTTCTACAGGTTGAGGCAGTGAAGAAAGATGGTTGTGCATAGGGTTGGTAACCTCATCACGTCTTCTTCTTTGGTGTTCGCCCTCAAAAAGATATAGTGTAGTAGTTTACAGCAATGTTGTGATATTTGTGCCTTTTGACCAAAAACATCTAGTTTCAGGTGGCTTCTTTGAGTACTGGGTTTGCCTTCCAACTGTGATCCTTATATGCTTAGCCAGACTACACTAGTGCAACCTGTTTCCTTGGTTGCAACTTGGACGTGGAATATGGTTTGAGTCAATTCTAGTTCGCTTACGCTGATGTATGCAGCCAGCTAAATTTCTGGCTACTATCAGCACAGTCAATACTGCATATTAAACTTAACATCTTTATACTGGTTTAGGAGACTCTAAAGAGTCTGTATACAACCAGTTACATTTGCATTACCCTGCTCTAAAAGCTATGTGCATCCAATCTATTCTTAAGTGCATTTTAAAAATCTTTTACCCCACCATCACATAAAACAAAATTCTCTAAAAGACAGCAATGTCAGAGGCTCAACTGTAGTCATGGCTATTATTTCCCTACTAGAACAAAAACAGATGAATGAGGATAAAAACAATTCCAAGTAATGTTACTAACCTCTTCCTTCAATTTTTTCACTTCACATGCCAATTCTTCTGTCTGTTGAACATAATGCCATTTTGCTTGTCGTTCACTGTCAAGAATTTGCAGCAGATGAAGGTGCTTTTGCTCTAATTCTTCTTTCTGTTCTAGAACTTTACTGTAACTTTAAAAAGGAAACAGAGAATAAAACTAGGTGTCATATGTAGCATTTTTATTATCCAAAACGTACAACATAATTTTTCTACAAAAATGTTGGTTCTGAATTGTGTTCAGCTTGTCCAAATTGTAATAGACCACTTTTATCTGTTCATATGGGGAAAGGAGACACATGTTTAATCAGGCAAAACATACTCATCAGACATGTTAGTCAGAGTCAGGTAAACTATGCTGACCAAAGCCCCCACCTCCCATTTCTCTCTAGAAATAGGCTGTTTTATGACAGTCTAGCTAATGAGATGGTGGATCGACGAGATTCCCATTGTAGTAAGCAAATTGGAGAACAAGTCAAGCTTAGCAAAACTACATGGAGGAGCCCTGTCCACTTTCAACAATACAATCATGATGTGAGGAAAGCTACTGCAAGTTGTCACTTAACACCTTTTTTAAGACGCAAGACTATTTTGCACCTCATGCAAGGCTATGTACTAGCACACCTTTCTATCTTTCCTTTGCTATACTAAGTTCCAGGCGATCGTTTTATATCATAGTTCACTAGAAAAATGAAATAAAAATGTATAAACTTCTCTGACACTGTCTGCGGCTTATGGTCGTTAACAACTTCAATGATTCACCCTACATTTTCAATAAGAATATCAAGAAATGCCATGTTACCACCTATTGATCTCCAAATTTCAAACGTCTTTATTGCATTGTATTCTGCTTTCAATTCTCAACAGTTTGATTGTATTGTCAGTGTTGAAAACAATTAAAATTATTAAAGTGTCTTACTCTTAACACACTGACACTCTACTCTGAGGTCTGCGTCCTAGGCAGCTGCTTGGTTGGCCTAATGATAGCACTAGCAGTCGGTGTACCTATAATAATTTATATACAGGAATTCCCTGGGACTTGAAAATTATTTTAAGTATTCCTTAAGAGCAAATGAGTTGAAAATAGCTGACAGACATGTTTGGTTCTGGTTCGGTTGTGCTAAAAGTTGGTAGTCTGATCAAGTAAAACTTCTTCAGTATTGGCCATGAAAAGGATATTGTGCTATATATTTACAGTGAGTCTGTGAAAGCCCAACACATTAAGCATCAGCTGACTATTTTGGACATGGGTTTGCCTTCCCACTGCAATTCCTTTTATTTTAACCAGACTACACTAGTGCAACCTGTTTGCAAGGCCGACGCTTGTAAGAAGAATGTAGTTTTGGTCAACTCTGGTTTGCTGACCATAATGCAAGCAGTTAGCTATAAGTTGCTTTCTGCTTTCAGATCACTGACTGTGCTGCATCTTCATCACCATCTTGTAAAACACGGTGCTACAATAATCAGTACTGTAAGAGCACATACACACTTAAGGTACAGGCTTTATGTAATTGCAGTGGTGGCCATATTCTCCGACTGCAGCAAAAACAGGTATGAATGTATATCATCTCTCCCATGTCAACAGGCTTCCTGTAAGTTACAGCAGAGTTCCATTTCTTAATTTTATTGAGTAAAAAGAGACAAGATTATTTATTTATAGTGCAAGCTATATTAGACTAATTCTCTTTATACCCTGTGACACATGTGGCTTCTACAAGGATTTTCCATGTCTTTGTCTTACGTAACTTTTCGTGCAGTGCCCCATATCCGAGACGCGCAGAGCATATCTTATCCTCCATCGTGCATATTCAAGTAGTTATTGGACAATTTTTCTTCCTTTTACCCCGCAGTGTCCACATAAGTGCTGTTTTTGTGGGCATGTCTGGATTAATTCTCAGAACATGCTCCAGCCATCTCCATATTCTATCTTATAATGCTATCCATATCTTCTTGGTTGATATCATGTAGCCTCAGGAGTTTGTGATTTGATAATTTGTCTAACCAAAAGACTCAAAAATTCTGCAAAAATATGAATGGTGGAAGGTTTTTAATCTCTGGGTATTCTATTTTATCATCCTCCAGCATTCCGAACCACGTAGAAGTACCATAGTGCAAGTTAGCTTCAGTTTTGTTACCTGCTCAACTAAATAACCATTAATCAGAAATACTAAAATTATAAATATCCTCCCTATATCTTGTATTCAATATATAAATTATAGAAAGAGTAAAAAGGGTATGTCCATTTCATAATGAAACATACTGAGCTAGGCTACCATATGCCTAGTATAAACTTAAGCATGACGAATGGCAAAAAAAGCAGACAGTTTAAAATACATGATTTCACAACAACACATTGTAGATTTGTGCACAAACATTAATCCTCTATATGCTCTAAACTTTACCTTGCAGTTGTTTGAGTTATACTTACTTCAATATTAGAGCCCTCATCATGACACTAAGACACTAGACACTAGACAGGGTCTATTGACTATTTTCTTTCAGTCCTGTTGAGTCCTTATTTGCGGCATTTGCCCGTATTGATAACAAATGAATTGAATATTTTATGTTACCGTCATCAATCATAATTCGACTTCGGAACCAGCAGTGAAAAATCAACCGTTTTTAGAACATAGGTCTATACATCACATTTACATACGTAATTTATATCCATTTTTCGCCATTCGCTCTCATTCAGTAACAAGTTGACTCAGTCTCAGTGAGACTCTCACTTCAATTTCGTGACTTTCCAAGAAATGATCTACTCACGGTATTTGTAATTTTACCTAGAACTAATGTATCCATATTTTGTCAGACATATTTTTCGAATACTTTTTTGACTCTTTCTTTATATCTACCGCCACTTTGCTTCGAACATTAGTCAGAGAAAGTAGCTGACGATTATTAAATGTTTTTCCTAGTTAAGTTTTGAAACTCCCGCATCTGCAACCTGTTTCATAGAGTTATGGCCCATGGTGATAGAAAAAATGTAGCTTTGCCTACTGTCGACAACTGCTATATCTGAGTCATATTTGGGAAGCAAATGGTCCCAGTCGTGAATCTACCTATGTTCCATGCGCGCCAAATTAGGCGCATAAGGCAGAAACAAATAATCTTCAATTGGAACGGTGTGACTCCACTGGTTTTATATTTTGTATGGTGCTGAGGCCCATAAGCCCTCTCGGATGATTGTTCTTCTGAGTGTTTCCTTGAGTTTCCCTCTTATCTGAACGTTCCTTGGCGTCCATTCGACTGCTTGCAACGGTAGACGGTTGTTGTTCATTCTAAGGACGTCCGATATATGTACATGGTTTTTTCCGGATGGTAATTGACACGTATAGTTGGTTTGTATCTGTTCTTATCGAGTCATTAGTTATGAACTGGCTCTAGCGTATATTCAGCAAATGTTTTTAAACATTTATTTTCATTATTTAGTTTATTTTCCAGCGCTTTTCTTGTCTTCCAGCTTTCACGTCCATATGTCAGTACTGATATTACGGTTGAGTTGAATAGTCTGAGTTTAGTATGTTTTCTCAGTGTAGTTGATTTCCTGATTTTGGTGAGTTGATCAAGGCGCCAAAGCAATTCCTGTGGACATTTCTTTCCTTGCATCTCCATCTTGTGTCATTATGCTTCCCGGGTATGTGTAGTGTTGGACATTTTGTAGAGATGTCACCCGTAGCTTGATTTCAGCCGTTGTGGCTGTGGAAGCAATGATCGTTGTGTTTGAGGCGTTTGTTGAAGTCCTATCTGTTCTGACTATTGGCATAGTATATCTATATTTTCTTGTGTTTTTTACATTAGTGGTACTTATGCCAAATAGTAGAGGTGATAAAATATATCTCTGTTTTGCTCCTGTTTTTATGTTAAACCATTCAGTGTTGGCCCCAGTTGTTCGAACACAGCATGGTAAATTATCCAATAAGGTCTTGTTAATATTTTTGTGTTTTGGGGGTAAGCCATAGTTCTTCAGAATTTGTCATTATGTTGGACGGTGTAGACTGTCAAAGGTTTTCTGGAAATCAATGAAGTTGATGATTAGTGGGGATTGTATTTCTACTGTTTCACACTCAGAACTATCATAGAAGAATACGTAGAAATGAATAGGACCATTGCAATCTTCCAAGCATATCGCAGTGTCGTATACGGCAACTAAATAGAGATTCACATGAGGCTAGAAACTTCATTGTGTAAAGCCATAGCCAATGAAACGGTCACTGCAAAGGCTCAGATAAATACCAACTGTATAGTGAGTGGTCAGCTGTAGAAGTAATCTGTATTTTATTCTTGTTCTTCTTCTGTATCTTTTTGTTCGTCTTCTTTTTCTATTTCTTCTTCTTCTGCTTCCTCATCTTCTTCCTTTTCTTCTTCTTAGATCCTTGTTCATTGACTCGTGACTTCTTTAAATGCATCAATAAACTCCTGCCCTTTCACATGGTCTGCAGCCATCCTTGTATGGTTCTCCAAGCTTTAATTCATGATTTCCCATTTCGACATTTACGACTCTTCGCTAGTTTGTCTTGTCAGCCTCTCTTTCACCATCTATCTGGTGTCCATGATATGAAAGTTCTGACGATGGTGCCATATTTTATTCTTAATTAAGACACAGCCGACTCAATTCCTGAATCGATCAGTAAGGATGCTGGTCACGTCTTCTTGGTTGTTCAAGACAAGCAGGTCTCGATTGAAGATGGTGTTCGACCAGAAAATTCGTTGAATATTTCTTAGACAGATTATGTGGAAAGATTAGAGTCTATACGTTTCTTTTCTGCCACTCTCCAACCTTTCGCACCGTACAGAAAGTTTGCAGCTCTTGTATATTTTTTGTTTGGTCTTTGTACTGTATTCCTAAGGCTTCATAAATCAAAGCGATACTATTGTGACTAGTTTTGCCAGAATAATTTTTTCTATAAAAGCAGTCTCTTCATAAAACTTGACTTTTCTTAACTATTTCACGGGGAAGACAAACACTTTATATATCAAATTAAAGGGAAAAGAATATGCAGTAAGAATATGAAGTTATTGTAGAATTTAATAAAATATTACACGTAATTGTTAATATTAATATTTATGTTATCACTTTTGTAATAAAAACTATTTTTCACACACAAAAATATCACCAATCCATGAATAACCACTGAAACGTAATGCAGATTGGTCTGGTGTACTTCAGAATAACAGTAATCCAAATATGAATAATATCTACTAGAAAATAATTTTTTGTAGCAGTCAAATGGAGTTGATATGTCAGTGAGTTGCAGGTCTTCATTCACCCCACATGGTCAACCACATTTTGGCAGCAATCTGAATGAGTTCTGGGCCTTAGTCAGTCAGTAGCGATGATGGCATTTGGTATTGAAACCCATCTACGTCTTCATGGACGCTAATGACAAGCAGGTCTCGATTGAAGATGATGTTCGACCAGAAAATTCTTTTAATATTTCTTAGACAGATTATGTGGAAAGATGTCAATCTGGATGTTTCTTTTCTGCCACTCTCCAACCTTCCGCACCGTACTGAAAGTTCGCAGCTCTTGTATAGTATTTGTTTGGTCTTTGTACTGTATTCCTAAGGCTTCATAACTTTTCACAGGCGATTGTGGCTTCGTTCATTCTACATATGGTGTCTATGCCTGTTCCACCGTCTGGTGTAAATGTGTTTCTCAGTTGTTTTTTTAATGTAACAGTTTTAGCTAGTTCTTCATTTCTATTTTAATTGGTGCTGGATTTATTGTATTTGGTGACCCGAGTTATGTATTCTTGATATGAATTTTCAGTCCTGTTCGTCGGCTATACGCACTCAATCTATACGAGTGCTGCTGAATGTGTTTGAAGGAGTGTGGAAATAATACAATGTCATCTACGTATTCCAGATTTTCCAGTGCAAAAAATAATGTACAATTGATTTCTCTAGAGATGTTCTATGGGGTATATCGCATCAGGATGTCTATAATATAATAGGAAAATAATGGATAATAAAGGACATCCCTGTCGTAGTTCTACTGTCAAATAAAATGTTTGCCATATTCAACATTGTATTTCAATCAATCCAGATCACTGACAACCCTTCACCAGCAAGTTCCATCCTGTGCTGCCGTTTCTACCTTTCTCCAGTTGAGGTACAGTGACCAAAGTTCATTTTCACAACACTGTATATATTATGAATGTATATATATATATATACGTTTTCTCTAGCTGCATCGTTTCAATCATTACAAGTATTTGAATACCCCCCCCCCCCCCCGCCACACACACACCACACACAACACACACACACCCACACACACAGGCGCACACACGCACGCACGCAAAACACACACACACACACATGTATATATATATATATATATATGAGGCGTGTTCAAATGAAACCACACCAAACTGCCCCAAGTGAACATACGTATGATGCGCATGATGACGCCACTTCTGGTGTATACAGCACATACTAACCGTCACGTTTGCAAAATTCCACTGGGATCGACACTGTGATACTCAAATTGGTAGCCCTACTGAGAAGCCACGTATTGCAATACAGCTATGAGGACCCGGGTTCAATTTCTTAAGTGCACTCGAGATATACAAAAAGAGCCACTATAATATACAAAAAAATATTCGTCTAGAGTGATAAATAAGGCACGAGTAGATTCCAACAACATTAGTATTAACGATAACAAATACATGGCTTACCTGGCTCGCTTGATTGCATCAATCCAAGCGCTACATTCAGGCTCCGAGTCGCTGCGCAGGTCGTACTGCCTTTGTCCTTCGATCTTGTACGTGATAGTGAAACAGTACTGAAATATATAACAAATTAATATGTAAGTAGGATTATTATCGATGCTTTTTTCGTCCTTGATTACAGCAAGTGGCATTTTTCAGGACATCAACAAACTTACGCCATTTCATTCGAACTTCATCATCCATTGTACACTGCTCTAGCACTAATTCATGATTTGTAATTTCACTGCTCCACTGTTCTCGGTCAAGAAACCTTCACCTGTACACCACTTACCTTACGCAACACGGAAGTCACTAAATAGACTCCGAACTAGTGTACCACGATGCAGCAAGAACTTAAAGAGATGGGGATATACGTATGATGAGACATGCGACTGTTGAGTAACACAAGACCAAGACCACCTGATGATCTTCCCAAACCTGATGGAAACATGAAATATAAATGGCAAGTTGAGCGGGAATGGCAAGACAATTCACGTTGTTGAACTTTGAAAATATGGTGTCGGACGTAATGCCTAGGCGTGGGAAATAAGAAAGTAAGAGCAAGCTGTTGTAGATCTGTCCATTTTTTATGTTACTTCTAGGATATATAGCATTGTGGATCTTGAAATGAACTGAATGTGCCAACATTAATTGGAACCGAAAAGAGTAGGGATGTCATAGAATCTATGGTGAAGAGCAATGGAGGCGGAACCTAAATGAAATAGAGTGTTATTTTCGCTCAAAACGGCGCCAAAAAAAAAAAAAAAAGCCGTTGAATATGGCCCGCTGCAACCCAATGTTCTAAATTAAGCGGTAGGTAAAGAAACAACAAAACAATCAAAATGATGTTTTCAGTGTAGCATATGTCTTCAAAAAATATTCGAGAAGCTTCCTTGCTCTGGGCCAGTAGTCATAGTTCTGTCTACGACTTTGCAGATCTTTTTATGTTAGACTCAAGCTCTCGGTGCCATGGGTGTTTCCATATTCCCTTGCACCTTCTAGCCGTTGGAGTCCGGAGTATAGCATGTGCGCTAATGCTGTCCATCGGTCGTATTAACGTATGGTCTTACCAGAGCCATCGTCTAGCCTGAACGCATTGATCTACTTACATATGACTAGATCCTTTTTCTTCATCCTCATTCGTTCTAAATCTCCCTCTACCAAGCCCCAAAAAGGGTTTTGCAAGTAGGGGGATGTTGTCAGGAGAACGAAAGGCGTTATGTCGTAGTTTACAGCTTAAATACAATTTTACATTTTTCGGTCCAACACATTCGACTTCAGCAGGCATTTTTGTGTACCGGGTAAGCCTTCCCTTTTCAATTCCTTCTACTCTTTTGCAGCCTGTTATCCAGGATCACATTGTGAAAGTGTAGAAGGGTCTTGGCAGCTCTGGTTCGCTGGCCCTGACGCTTGCAGTCAGCAATGTGTCGCTGACCGATGCAGCTCAGCAGACTAGATCCAACAGCAATTCCACATTTACGATCTCCAGTACTTTAATCCTACGGAGACAGCCATTTATGAATATATTGAAGGTTGTTCGCTGCCCTCTTTGTCATACACCAAAACTTCGAAGAAAATACAAAAGCAGACTTCACATTGGAGTTTAAGATTTTTAGCTTCGTTCTGGGATTAATTTAATACCCTTATACTTCCATAAGTTTCTCAACGAAATGAATGCACTTCTGGTCTTTTGTAGTAATATTACATGTTTCTCGCCACCCCTACCAGAACTCGATATAACTCTTCCGTCGCTCTAAGCAAAAATGATTGTTGTTGCTCTTTATATTGAAATACAAATAACTATTTTAAAATATAACTTTTGTCAATGAGTAAATTTGTTGTAGCTATTTGTTGAATCACATTAACAGAAACCAAAGACATACTGAATAGATGGAGAGAGTACTGCAGTACAAAGCGCTCAGTTACAATCCTACCAAAGGATGAGAAATAACCTGAACCAACATTGGAAGAAGTACGCTCTGCAATTTAAAGCCTGAAAAAGGGAAAGTCTCCAGGATGCGATGATATCTCAGCAGAGCTAACAAAAGCAGAAGGAGAGGCATGTGCTCGAGTCTATCACAAGCTGTGTAAACAGATATGGCACAGTGCAGAGTGGCCAGAAGCATGGAAGAAATCAATTTATATTCCCCTCCCCCAAAAAAGCAACCTGAAGCTGTGCACTAACTACCGAACTATCGCACTGATCAACCATGCTAGCAAGATATTCTTGCGTATCCTATTAAGAAGGACAGAGAAAAGCTTTGAATCTGAAATTCACGTAGTCCAGGCAGGTTTTAGGAAAGACAGAGGGACCCGGGACCACATATTCAATTTAAGGAATATCTATGAAAAATGTAGAGAGTTTAATGTAGACCTGTACACATGTTTCATTGATTACACTAAGGCCTTCGACACGGTAAAACATCAAAATCTGTGAAGAATCATGAAGGAAATGGGTTTTCCTTTGCATATAGTCCATCTCATTGAAATATTATACCAAGATCAACAAGCCGCTGTCCGAGTATCTGGGCAAACATCAGATTGGTTTGCAGTACAAAAGGGAGTCTGACAGGGATGTATCCTCTCACCTTATCTGTACAACATATATGCGGAATGTATAATGAGAAATGTACGAGAAGATGAGAACATTGAAAGTTTCGACCCATTTACGATTGGGGGGTACGAGATTCCAGAGTTACGATACGCAGATGACACTGTGATACTATCAAGAAGTGCGGAAGGGCTAGAACAGCTACTTTCAGCCGTTAATGGACATAGTAAAGATCAAAATCTGTTCTTAAACATAAACAAAACAAAGATAATGACCACCGATAAAACACAATGTCAGCATAAATTTACAGTGGGTGGTGAGGAAATAGATCAGGTTACACATTTTGAATATCTGGGCTCCAGAATTGACAAAAATGGTGACTGCTCGAAAGAAATCATAAGAAGACTAGCTATGGCAATGCAGAGACTGAACAGCCTGAAGAAATTATGGCAGGAGACCAACAAAACGTTAAAAGTAAAAGTCTTGAGAGCCTGTTTTTCATGTGGCAGCTTATGGCTGTGAAGCATGGACGATTGCCAAAACTTCTAGACAGAGAATCGAATCCTTCGAGTCAAAATATTACAGAAAGATCCTCAGAATACCCTGGACAGAGATAAGAACAAATGTAGACATTTGGCAAGAGTTGAGCATAGAGGAGAACTAGTTTATCAATTCCATTTTGGCTAGAAAATGCAAATACTTTGGTCACATCAAGAGACACAACGGTCTTGAGAGAACGGAGATGAAAGGTATGGTGTCAGGCAAAAGAGGAAGGGGTAGACCAAGAAGACGATGGCACCAAGATATCCAGGAGTGCCTGAGTATGACAGTGGCGGAAGCTGGTGTTTTGGCGAGAGAACGAGTTTCTTTCAGACAGACTGTGATGGGAGCGACGTTCTACAAAGGACATGCTACATGATGATGATGATTTGTTGAATAACAAAAGCTTTTATGTTAAAAAAAAAATGTGTATTCGTAAAAATAAACGGTAACAAAATAAAAAAAACAATAATCAAATGCTATTTTCGATTTAATCTTAATTTAAGAAAATTATCACGAAAATAAATTTCAAAGTAAAATGATGAACTTCAAAATCTTTATAAACACTTTCCCATTGAAGAACTATTATTGTACGTACTCTGATTTGTTATTGGTTTTTATTGATTTTAATGTTCTCTCTATACAAATTGTGCCGCACACACTCCCCCTTGCGCCACCCCCGCCCCCCCCCCCCTCTCCATTTTTCTTCTCAGACATGTAAGCCAGGGTCAGGCAAAACTGATCAGACATGTCAGTCATTGTCAGACAAAACTGATCAGATATGTTGGTCAGGGTCAGGCAAAACTAATCAGATATGTCGGTCAGGATCTGGCAAAATTGATCAGACATGTCAGTCATTGTCAGGCAAAACTGATCAGATATGTCAGTCAGGGTCAGGCAAAACTGATCAGACATGTCAGTCAGGGTCAGGCAAAACTGATCAGACATGTCAGTCATTGTCAGGCAAAACTGATCAGATATGTCGGTCAGGGTCAGGCAAAACGAATCAGATATGTCGGTCAGGGTCTGGCAAAACTGATCAGATATGTCAGTCAGGGTCAGACAAAACTGATCAGACATGTCAGTCATTGTCAGGCAAAACTGATCAGATATGTCGGTCAGGGTCTGGCAAAACTGATCAGACATGTCAGTCATTGTCAGGCAAAACTGATCAGATATGTCAGTCAGGGTCAGACAAAACTGATCAGACATGTCAGTCATTGTCAGGCAAAACTGATCAGATATGTCGGTCAGGGTCAGGCAAAACTAATCAGATATGTCGGTCAGGGTCTGGCAAAACTGATCAGATATGTCGGTCAGGGTCAGGCAAAACTAATCAGATATGTCGGTCAGGGTCAGGCAAAACTGATCAGATATGTCGGTCAGGGTCTGGCAAAACTGATCAGATATGTCCGGGTCAGGTAAAACTGATCAGACATGCCAGTCAGGGTCTGGCAAAACTGATCAGACATGTTAGTCAGGGTCTGGCAAAACTGATCAGAGATGTCCGAGTCAGGTAAAACTGATCAGACACGTCCAGGTTAGGTTCAGCAAAACACACTGATCAGACATGTCAGTCAGAGTCAGACAAAACATACTGATCAGACATGTTAGGGTCAGGCAAAACATATTGATCAGACATGTCAGTCAGGCTCAGGCAAAACATACTGATCAGACATGTTAGTCAGGGTCAGGCAAAACATACTGATCAGACATGTTAGTCAGGGTCAGGCTTGACATACTGATCAGACATGTTAGTCAGGCTCAGGCAAAACATACTAGCCCAGACCCTCACCTCGGCTTCCTATGAACCCTCCATGGAAACGGGCTGTTTTCCTTGCTAACAGGTGAGGGATCGACGTGATCCCCGCAGTAGTAAGTGATACCGAAATGAAGCCAATCATAGCACAACATATACATACACATACACTGACAGACACACATACAGATAGACACACACATAAACAGACAGGCAGACACAGACACACGCATACAGACACACGAATACACGTAGACGCAGACATGCACGCACACACACACACGCACGCACGCATACACACACACACACACACACCATGACATATGCATGTGTACCCAGGACAAATGCCTGTGCACCATATTTTGTGTCAGCCAATTTTATGAATGAAATTATTTCTCTCATGTGCCTTCCGTTTTGCTCTCTGGCAGTCTATCACATAGGGCAGCGTGCGATTCCCCCTTAATACCTGGGCTTTAGGAAGCCGCTACTTTTTTCAATCTGAGCAGGACAACAGTCATTTTTTAGCTTCCTTGAGAAAATTGATCGACCTAGTCATAAATCGCTTAACGCAAAATACACTTCACACCGTAAGCTGAAAGCATTTCCTTATGAATATCTTTTGCACCAACAACGCAATGTTGTCACCTCCTCCAAACCCTTACAGCGCACTTTGTTATTTGAGCATGAATGTCCTTTAGTACTTGAAATGCGCATGGGCAAGTGACACATGGCGTCTACTACCTGCAGTAATCACAACGCTGGATGTTGCTGCCACATAATGACACCTTTATAAACTATCAGCTACATTTTTCAGCTATCCATATATCAGTTTGGGACCTACTAACAAACTTGTCCTCGTATTTAAGGAACAGAAGTTACATTGAATGTCAGCCAAATAAACCTGATACAATTCTTCGATCTCATAAGAGAAATAGATGTAGTTATTGCACTCATAAATCGTATGATCGCGAGAGAAGTCAGGCTAGCTAGTTAGTTAGTTAGTTGTTGTTGTTGTTTACGAATGCCCACAAAGAGTAAGTCACTCTTTTGTGCCCCCTGAAAGGACGTTACGTGACTGGTTGCAGTAGCTTTTTTCACATTCTAGCGTGCAGATGAAAGTGGGCCTGGATCCTGCAGGTGGTTGTGCTATGCTTGGCTTCATCTACGTGTCACTCACTACTACGATGAACACGTGGAGCCCTCACCTCGTTAGCCTGGCTGCATGAAAACAGCCCGTTTCCAGGGAGGGCTACTAGGAAGTCGAGGTGAGGGTCTTGGCCAGAATGTTTTGGCTGACCCTGACTAACATGTCTGATCAGAATATTTTGCCTGACCAGACTTTAGTCTTCCTCCACTAGTTAGCTAGCTACTTAGCTAGTTAGTTAGCTAGTTAGTTAACCAGTTAGTTAGTTAGTTAGCTAGTTAGTTAGCTAGTTAGTTAACTAGTTATTTAGTTAGATAGTTAGTTAGCTAGTTAGTTAGCTAGTTAGGTACATAGCTGGCTGACTGGCTACATAGCTGACTGACTGGCTAGCTGGCTGGCTGGCTGGTTGATTGGTTGCTACAAATTAACTAAAGAGAGGTCCAGATTAGATATTAGGAAAAAAGTGTTTAGTCAGAGAGTGATGAATGCTTGAAATGCATTGCCACAGGAGGTAATGGAGGCAGGGACAATTAATTTATTTAAGAATAAATTGGGAATGCAAATGAAACTAATTGTATACATACTGTGCAGAGTCTTCTACACCAGTATACAGACGTTAAGTTAAGTTAAGTTATGACATGCCATAACCCTTTTGCGAATGTCCTCGTTCTTCTATCTGTTTCTTCTGGATACACCAGCGGCTACTCGCAGAGATCTCGTTTCATAATTTGAGATTTTACTATTTCGTGCCTTGATCGTGGTCTACCCTTGGTTTGGGTAGCGCAATATTGATCAGTTGCTGCTTTGCTGCGGTTCTAATGTAAGGATATTTGAGCAGACCTGGTATTGACCATAACTTTAAAAGAAATAGATGTAATTTTTGCACAGATATACTGCGTGACCACGAAAAAACCCGGTATCGACCGCCATTTATTATGAGAGAAATATATGGGATTATTGTATTAATAAACTGTGAAACAACGAGTAAAGTCTGGTATCGACCCGCTATTTTATATGAGAGAAATATATGTAATTATTGCTAGATAAACTTATGACCACGAGTGAAGTCTGGTATCGACCCGCTATTTTATATGAGAGAAATAGATGTAATTATTGCCAGATAAACTTATGACCACGAGTGAAGTCTGGTATCGACCCGCTATTTTATATGAGAGAAATAGATGTAATTATTGCCAGATAAACTTATGACCACGAGTGAAGTCTGGTATCGACCCGCTATTTTATATGAGAGAAATAGATGTATTTATTGCTAGATAAACTTATGACCACGCTGGAAGACTGATATCGATCGCCAGTTTTAAAAAAAAAGAAATACATGTAGCTATTTGAAAGCAAACAACGGAGAAGAAAACGAAGAATCTAATAATACTCGTGTGGGAGAATAAAGTGCTTCTTCGACAAGACACATTTAGTCAGTATCGTGACTTTTATAAACATTTGCCCCCGGTTATCGCGTGCAGCACGACCCAAACATTTGAGAGAAAACAGTCTGGAAATAGTACCGAAACAAGAATAGAACTAATGAAGTTTATTTCCAGCTGTAATATTGGCCCAGTGTCTGTAAAACAGCTGGAGACATTTTCATCAAAGTAGTTAAGAGTTTTCAGATGCTGTTTCATATTCCCAGTAAAGAGATATTTCCAAAGAAAATATTGCATAGATGGGTGGCATACAGGACTTCAGGAGTTCTTAGCTTTTCCAAAGTCGGGGAATATTTTATTGAACAGATTCAACATTGGCAGACTAGAAATACGAAGAGGGGTACACGGGGAATGAGAAAATAGGAACTCTGAAATCGTTCAAACATGTCGTAAAAAATTACGACAGACGGTTGTGCCTAAAGCTTGCTGCCTCGCCATGTAACACAAATTGCTGCAGAGACCACCCCTAGGAAAGGTCATGTAACAGACTTCCTGTAAGATAACCAACTGCAGTTGTCGCTTTGTGCTTCGTATTGAACAAAAGTTAGACAAGACACTTTGGTTAGGTGTTAGAAAATGGATCACATGAGTCTTTTTAACCTTAGGGACAGAGCACTGGCTGTTTACGGCAAAGGTGCGGGGTTCAACTCCTGCTACCGGCTCGCTCTAGCTGTAAATTCGTACTTGATTTGCTGTTAGGGAAGGACATGCAAATAGGGAGGGAACTGGCCACGCCAACTCACTCACAAGCTGTGATCTTGTACAATAAAGTCTCTAACACTTCATCCCCACAAGCAGCATTTGGTATGGTATCTACATTTGCCTTTATCTTCCATGGTACTCTATTGATTGATAATGCCTGTTATATTATACTGCTGTAAACGTTTTCCTAATCGACTTCGTGTTCATAGATTTGGATGGACGGTCTTAAATTAACTTATACTACTCTAGGTAAGTTGTCGGTGTTTAGTCTATTCCCTCCCCCACGACTATCCAATTTGAGGGTGACTCTTCTGGGAGCTTTCGCTTCCCCCGGCTTAGCTCCAAAAATCATTGCGACATGCAAACTTCCTCAGCATCTCAAGTTAATGGACTTTTTTGTTTGTCTTTTCTTTTTTTTTTTGCGTTCGCCTTATTTATTTATTCCCAAAGGCGTTATGCGTTGCACTGTGGTTTTTATTTTGCGCTTGTCGGCCCAGTACATCCGACTTCAGCATTCATTTTATGTAAGGGTCTGCTTCCTCCGGCATTTTCTAAGGGTTTGCTTCCCCGGGGTAACGGCTGGTGCTGTGGTGGGGATCGAACCCAGCACCTTCTGGTTGTGAGCCGTGTCACTTAATCATTAGCCTACGCCGTCCCCCTACTAATGGACTTGAAACATAGAGAAACACAAATCTTACAACAAAGACACCAGTCCATCGTTAACAGTTGCCTACGAACAATACTAGGGCATACAATGACAGGGTATGGTGTAGAATGAAGACATGGTAAATGCGCCAACAACAGCCACTGTCACATTAAATTAAGCGAAGAAAATGAAGCTGGATAAGACATACGCTCTGGAAGGAACTGTTCAACATAGCCAGACAGGCTCTCGAATAGGATTATCGGAGGAAGAGAAAGAAAGGTAGATTTAAACAACAATTAACTGAGAACGAATGTGAGAAGGAACTAAGATTAAATTATTACACCTGGAAAAAGGCAGAAAGAGCAGGCAGGGACCAAGTATGCTGGCGAGATGTTCTCATTGGCCTTTCCACCGATAGGAGCGACGGAATTTGATTGATTGATTGATTGTTTGATTGATTGATTAATTGTAAGTTTGATTGATTGATTGATTGTTTAATTAATTGTTTGATTGATTGATTGATTGATTGGTTATACCGCAATAAATATTGTAATAACATATATGGTTAACATTGTTTTTGACGTATTATTTAATAAATCATACATATCTTTCTTCTGCAAAAGAAACGTTCTTGATTTTCAATACAAAACTATCAATCACGGGGAGGAAGACGAACGTATAGTCAGATACAACATACTGATCACACATGTTAGTCAAGTTCAGGTACAACATACTGATCAGACATGTTAGTCAGGTTCAGGTACAACATACTGATCAGACATGTTAGTCAGGTTCAGGTACAACATACTGATCAGACAGGTTAGTCAGGTTCAGGCAAAAGATATACTGGCCAAGACCCTCAGCTCAGCTTCCTCGTAGTCCTCCCTTGAAACAGGCTGTTTTCATGGCAGCCTGGCTAACTGGGTGAGGAATCGACGTGATTCCCGTAGTATTGAGCGACACACAGATGAAGCCAAGCATAGCACAAACGCCTGGAGGACCCCGGTCTACCTGCATCACCACACTAGGGATGTGAGGAAAGCTACTGCAGCCCACAAATCAACGTCCTTTTCAGGGCTCACAAAAGGGTAAACCTACTCATTGTGGGCATTCAATAATAACAACAGTAACTATCAAACACTTCATAAATGTCATGGCCCACTTCGGAAATGAGGGGCAGGGGGGCCGAGCGGTTTAGATATCTTGCTTACGACCAAGGAAGCAATTGTTCAAAACCACGGTAAACAATAAATGATAATTTATTACGGATGAAGTAAAAATGTTGCTACTATTCTTCATCCCTGTAAATCTCCACGACAGTGCCCAGTAATGGGATTTCTAAGAGTCTGACAGAGACAAAATATAAGTTAAACATCAAGAAGAATGAATTACTATGAAAGGATTTGGCCACAAAGAAATAAAACGCCAATCATGACGTAGTGGCGAAAAGTCACGATTGAACGAAGCGTGGCAAAGCCAGAAGTAGGCAGTATTTTCACACCAGAAAGGCTAAACCAGCAATGTGAATGAATGATCTAATGTTTCTGGAATCATGGCCTATTGAAATCCTGTTATTCAGTAATGCAGAAAGTAGATTAAATCGAAGATGCAGCAAAGTGAATGCACTAACAGCAGTTAGAGACGCATAGATGGCTACTTGTATTAAGGTCAGTGGACCAGAGCGGACAAAGATCCTATTCCGCCTCTAAGTGGCGACCGTGAAAACTGGCTACACTAGTATAGTCTAGCTAAGAGAATTGAGATCGCAACGGAAAGCAATCCCGGTACTCCTAAACAAAACAAAACAAAACAAAACAACCAATCCAGCTGAACCCAAATATGTCGAGCCGAAAAGTGCAGATATTGTAGCTTAGCCGTAAACTACAACATAACGTCATAACGTAGTTTTCAGAATAGACGTCAAAGAAAAATAAAAATAAAGAGAAGAAGAAGTCATGTAGATAAATGTTTGATGCCAAGTAGCCAAAAGCTATCCTTTTGTTCTGCACGTACATCTGGTCGATCCTGGTACCATCCCGTGTTTTCCGTGGTTTGCCTTGCCGTCTCGCATTTGACTATTAGTAATAAGTTCGTGTGTGGTGTCCTTCTTTCAGCTTACTAGATCTGGGAAAGATCTGAAGTGTCCAGCCTCCATGTGTTTTACGGTTGTACATTTATGATACCCAGCTGTATAGGACATGCCTTTGGCCGGAGCTGGTAAAATCCAAGCTGTTATTGTGTGAGGTCTTGCTACGTGGCACATTCCAACATAAATCTCTAGGAGCATCGATAGTTCAAGTAGATCGTCATCATGTATCATGTCCTTTGCAGAACGTCGCTCACGTCACAGACTGAAAGAAAGAAACTCGATCTCTTGCCAAATCTCCAGTCTGCACCAGAGTCATGCCCAAGCATTTTTTGACATCTTGGTGCCATAGATTTCTTGATCTGCCTTTGACTCTCTTGCCCGGTAACATACCATCCTTTTCCGTTCTCTGAAGACTGTTGTGTCTTTTGATGTGACTAAAGTAATTACATTTTCTGTTCATAATAAAATTTATGAACCAGTTCTTCTCTATGCACAGCTCTTGTCGAATGCATTCTCCATTTTTACGGTCCATGGTATTCTGAGATCCTTTCTATAACATTTTGACTCGAATGACTCGATTCTCTTCCATGAGGTTTTAATATATGTCTATGTTTAGCAGTCGTATGCTACCACAGGAAAAACACAGATTTCTAAAATGTTCACTTTTATTGGCTTGCTGGTATTCTGCCATAGTTTCCGCAGGTTGTATAACCCATGCATTGTCATAGTCGCCATTGTTGTCAATTCTGGAGCCAAAACTCGAAGTTTGTGATCTGTTATTTTTCCACACCTCTGAATTGGAGCTGATGCTGACTTCTTGTGTCGTTCTTGTTTTTCTAATGTCCACAAAGAGGTTTTGATCCTCGCTCGAACTGTTTACGGCTGCAAGTAGCTGATCTAACCACTCTGCACTGAATGATACTATCACAGTATCGTCTACGTATCTTGGCTCATGGATCTTTCATCCTTCAGCTGTTACAAACCAAATCACCAATCGCTGATCTTCTCTGGACGGATTCCGTTTCACACCCTCCACCTTTTCAACGGTCTGCTGAGGAAACTATGAGTCGGAAGATAATGAAATTTGGCAAACTTGACGGTTGGTATGTGCTGTTTATAGCAGAAGTGACGTCATCATGCGTATCGTACGTATGTTCACGTGTTGCAGTTTGGTGCGGTTCCATTTGAACACTTTTCGAATATACAAATACACATGCACATTAACTTCCTTATCATTCAGACTTTTCCTTCAGCGTGAAGCATATGTTACCACTGCAGTTTAGTCAATTTAAAAATGAGCCTGTTTCCAGACATTCGCATCTCTCACCTTTCCACTTCAATGAAATATAGCGTAATGTTAGCTTAGTTTTTCTGTAAAATTTACCTGTGAGCTGCATACATTTCGTGGCTCATCAAGTGCCGTGATGCACGGTTTAGGAATTCCTGTGTTAGAGACTTATTACAAAATTATTTTATTTATTTGACGAGAATAGCTGGACTTTTATTTTGCTTTCCATAACACGGAGCATATGTATATATTTATTTACAATTACGTAATCTGGAGCATAATTTGACTGCAACCCGTGATTAAAAGAATATATCCAGTAGATTCTTCCATGCATGACAAAATAGGTGATTAACCCATTACACTCTAACCTGTCCACTATATTATTTTTGGAAGCAATAACTATTACTTTGTTCAATGCAATATTTCAATTGTATTTTATTACTTTAATATAATTTGAATATATGTTGTAAACAAATAGTATATGAGTAAGAGAAAGAAGTATCTCTTGCTATTATAAATATCCGTTTTCTATATCAAGGCTTAGGGTGTAAAGGGTTACGACAGTTTGTGCATAAGTCTCGCAACCTTATAATGCAGAATCATTGCCGCTGAAAGGAGAATGAACGTGCTCGAATAAATGTTTCTTCAAAAGGTGCAGGTTGATGTAGTGGACTATGTTTCACATGGAACAAACAAGCAAACAATGGAACAAATAAGCAAATGATAGAACGAACAAGCAAAAGATGGAACAAATAAGGAAACAATGGAAAAGCAAGTAAAAGATGGAATAAAATAAGCAAAAGATGGAAAAGTAAACAAAAGATGGAAAAAAAAAACGAAAGATGGAACAAACAAGCGAGCGATGGAACATACA
Source organism: Ariolimax columbianus (assembly GCA_036924085.1). Taxonomy (NCBI): domain Eukaryota; kingdom Metazoa; phylum Mollusca; class Gastropoda; order Stylommatophora; family Arionidae; genus Ariolimax; species Ariolimax columbianus. Next base: position 72,547,884 of record JAVGWX010000001.1, on the reverse strand, counting down.
AGCGAACGATGGAACAAACAAGCAAAAGATGGAATAAACAAAGAAAAGATGGAACAAACAAGCAAATGATGGAACAAGCAAACCAAAGATGGAACAAACAAGCGCTACATAAAACATGTGCATGCCACAACTGGGTCATTCAAACGGATTACTATGCTTAGACAGGCGTGGGGTCTGAAATCTTCTTAAAAGTAGACTGGTCACTGTCAAACGTGGAAACGAATAAATTGTCTCAATGTTATAGCGAATAGCCTCGCTGCTGAATTAGTGTACCTCGTCGTCCCCCTAATTCAATACATATGCGGCCCCTGTCAATCATGATGTACATATACGACCACATAGCAAACACATTATTTGTATAGCCCTCCCTACTCTTAAGCGTCGTGCTATACATATCGACTCCCTTAACATCCAATGTGAAGATATGCTGCTTCGTTGCATCTTGCTAAGTGTACAAGAGCGGCAAAGCGGGAGTCCTACCAGCTTCGGATCTACATTGCTCTGGTGTTTTGCAAAGGCAAAGGCCGCCGTCCGTCGTAGGCGATGATGGAATAATTAATTTTTCTGGCGCTATTTTTAGTAAGGATTAACTGTGCTAATTTTTATCCTCACTCTCGCGTCTCGTGCCACCCGACCCCAGTGGCAAGTCAAGGACAAGACGACTAGTGGGCGACTACGAGATGCAGGGGACTCCGCATCAAGCACCCGTGAAAAAGACGATGGCATCCGGAGTCGAACCCACACCACCTGACCACGAGGCCGACGGCTTAACCACTTCGCCACGGAATCCCCGTGGTGCTCTGGCGTTTTAGTTCATTATAAATATAGCCAGACTACGGATTTGCCTGGAATTCACATTAGTCGACGGCTTACACTTGTTTTCACTGAAACGTGTCCATGTTTTCCAATTTGACGGGTTAATTCGTTCATTTTGTGTGTGTTTTCTACCTTCCTATTAGCCAGGTCTGAACATCGTCTACTTAATGAATTAGCACTACGCTTAACCCTGTGTCGGATTTTCACGGTCTAGTTCACAAAGCTGAACTTCACGAGATTGGCGCCCTTCGTACTAACTGCAGACAACGTCGGTTTTAGCAGGACTGAAATTTAGACACGATTATAATAGACTAGAACACGGTCCGGGAGAGATGCACCTACGATCTCATGTGGTTACTGGAAAGGCACGACATAAAACGATATATGTCATCCCTCTCCACTGTCTTGCGGGATACCTGTGTACATGGCAAGGCATCAGGAGTAAACGTTGATAAAAAATCTGCATCCTGTACCATCTCCAGTCGTCTCGACAAAATCTTGCCACTGTCCAAAGGTAGCTCAAGACCAGAGAGTGAGGTTGACAAAAAGGGAAGTTTCTTACTCACTGTATTCCAAATAACAGCGCAAGTCACATATTTCAGCGGACACAGTCAGAGAAAAGACTGTCCACACGGCTAAACAGATAGAGTGGTCTTCATCTTATGTGATGGACGAACATCATCACATACATTCATTCTATTCCATGGTTTGCTCACTGGGTCTTCTGCTGCCGATGAGGGTTGTCTCGCTGTTCTTTCATTCTGGATCAGACGTTGGAATTGCGCTGTCTAAAAACCGTGACTCTCCCCTTCAGCAACGACCACGTTTAATGAATGTATCCAGTTCGATCTGTTTTCTGAGATGCACTCACAGTTACCTTAATCTTTTTCGCCAACCTTCTCAAAGCTCATCGTACATGAGTCTCTTCGGAGGTCTTGTGTCTGGCATGCGCACAAGATGCCAATCCCATCTCAGCTGTGCCGTCTGCAACGATACATGCATGTTTGTCATGTCTGCTCTCTTCAGTACGTCAGTGTTAGTGACGTGGTCCTGCCTGAGGATGCGGAGCATAGATCTCAGGCTGGTTTTCTGAAAGTAGTAACGCCTTTTTAAGTGTCTCGCATAAGCAGTCCAACTCTTTGCATGCGTATAGCAGGGTGGGAAGGATAGCAGCTGGGTAGACCTTGAGCTTTGTCTTTGCGCTAATGCTCCGTGTTCCCATACTGAAGCGTACATTCTTCCGAAAGCTAAACAGCCGTCATTATTCTGCTTACCGCCCCGTCGTCCAGATTAGTGGTTCTCAACAGTGTACTCCCCAGGTGTGGGAACTTTTAGGGTATGTCCATTCACTGTGATTTTCAGCTGCGTGTATGGTGTACCAGGAGTTGGTATACATACATACGTACATACATATACACACACACAACACAGACAGACAGACACACAGACAAGCAGGCAGGTAGGCAGACAGACATACATGCAGACAGACATACACACAGACAGACAAACAGACACAGACAGAGACAGACACACAGACAGACAGAAATACACACAGACAGATACAGACAGACAGATACACAGACAGACAAACAGACACAGACAGACAGACATATACACAGACACACAGACAGACACACGCACACAGACACGAACACACGCAGACGCGCACGCACGCACACACACACACACACACACGCATAAACATACACACACGCACACGCATCATAATCATCATGTAGCATATGCAGTGCAGAACGCCGCTCTCGTAATAGCCGATCTGTAAGACTCAATCTTTGGCCCTCTCCCTTCTTTGTCCCCTTTATTCTCAGACTCTCTTTAATATCCTGTGTTCATCTTCTTTTCGGTCTGCCTCTGCCTCGCTTACCAGGTTCCATACCAAACCCTATCCTTTTTCTCTACACGATTGTGGTGTTTTATGTGGCAAAAGTATTTAAGTTTCCGAGACTTAATAATACTGTTTACAAGCCAATTTTGCTGTATATCAGGTTTTTAAAGAATTTCCATGTTTTTATTTTTCGCTATCCATGGTATTTTGAGCACTTTCTTGTGGCATTTTAGCTTGAAGGATTCAATCTTCCTCATTAATATTTGTGTGGTTACCCATGTCTCGTACATTGTCACCGGGAAGATGCAAGCCCTCAGGTTATTTATGTTTGTCTTTTTGTTATTGTTCTGCCAACAGTTTTTCATTTTCGATAACTTCTGCAATGACATGGCCACACTTTTCTTATTTGTTTTTGGCAATCTTCGTTGATGTGTATATTCGATCTGAAATATGCAAAACATGAGCCGTTCTTAGTTTCCTGTTTCTCTAGGTTTATGCCATATCAGTGCATATTATCTTCGTTTCGTTGTTGTGTTTATTCGAGACGAGATATACAAAACGTGAGACGATCTTAACTTCCTGTTTCTCTAGGTTTATGCCATATCAGTGCATATTATCTTCGTTTCCTTGTTGTGTTTATTTGAAAAACGTGAATGTGTCCATCGACATGCATCGAAAAATGAATGCTGTATATGGTGACACCTGTATGGGTGTTATTACTGTCAGGAGGTGGGCACGGACTGTATAATACGACAACCCAGCCTCAACGTACTTGCATTACAATGCTCGCAGCGGACGACCGATCACAGCTGTAGACGCACATCACCAAGGTCGCGTGGACGAACTGATTCGTGCCAATCGTCGTGTCAAGCAAAAATATATCGCCGCAATGGTTATGATTTTGATTGAGCAAGTCCATCATATTATCCAGGCCGTGCTTGGAGATAGAACAGTGTGTGTGTGAGATGGGTCCCTAGCATGCTCACATCGGGGATATGAAACAGTGCCGACAGCAGATATGTCAGGAACTTCTGACATGATGTGAACAGGAAAGCTTTGCCATTATCCGCCAAATTGTCATTGGCGACGAGTCATGTGCATATCATTATGATCCAGAGAACAAGTGTCAGTCTATGGAGTATAGGCATAATTACTCACCTACACCCACAGAAATTAAAGGTCGCCGCCTCTGCGGAAAAAGTAATGAAGACCATCTTTTGGTACTGCGAGGGCGTAGTCCACACTGAATTTTTAAACCACGGCAATACTGATAACTCCGATCGATATGTGAAAACTACTGAAACTTCAAGCATGATTGCCGCGTGTTCGTGTGTGCAAGCACGTAATTCTTCAGCACGACTATGCTTGCCTACTTACGAGTCGACAAACAGTGGCTGCATTGGAGAGACTCATGTTTGACGACAATTTACCGCTCCTGCCACACAGCCCCAATCTGGCACCTTGTGACTTCTTCCTCTTCCGGAAGCTGCAGGGTGAGGTGGGGAGGGGGAGGGGGGGGGGGATTCTTAATTTCCCGCGAGGATCGAATGCTCTTGGATTTCCATAAGTTCCCAAATGCCAAGATACTACCTGACTTCTTTTGTACACATAATGTAATATCCTTATCAGCACAAACAAGTGTGTCTATATATAATCACCAATGCAAACGAGGGAATGTCCATCCTATAAGGGTGTGTTGCCAACACAATCGGGATGGCGCTAGAAGTATTTATTCTTATTCCTTGTAAGGAATGTTGCTGGTCTTCTTTTTAATTTAGATAGCTAAAATTGAGATGCTCCATTCATCTTTTTTTATTGCTGCTTTCTTGTTATGATCGTCATCAGGTTAGTCAGTCCGGAGATTGCTGTTGCAGCCTTCTGATTATGTCACGCCACTGTCCTCTGTTCCCATCAGATCTCTTCAGCTCAGTATATGTCTGCCCCCCAATGTTCTTGCACGCCTGTATCATGTAATTGTTTCATGGACGTCCTCTTCTTCTTTTTACCTGAATTTTGCATTCCAGCAAAGAATATCTTAATTCTGGAGCAATTGTCAACACATGACTGAGATGAGAAGTCATTGCCGATGATCCTCGAGCCAAGCAGAACAATCATTTATTTTACTTATACAATGCTTAATTTTAATTGATTTGAAGCTTATATATATTTTTGCTTCTTCATAATCATTCTATTTTATAGATCAATTTTATACATATCATTTTATTGCATCCTCACTATCTTTTTTTCAAATATATATGGTGATAATTTGAAAAAAATAAGACAAAAAAAAAAGAAAGAAAAAAGGTCCCTGTCAATTTTATGAAAAAAAAGAGGAAACAAGTTTGGAGGACATAAAATAAATATACCTATTCCCAATTTTTTGCACCCTAATCCCTGGATATCGAGAGTAAAACAGCCTCCGAACTTGGACAGAGTACCAAAAAAAAAAAAAAGGACAAAATTGGAGACCACCTATCAATGACTGGAAGGATCAACGAAAGGATCAACAAATGACATGAAACACTTTTGCATCACTGAAACACTTTGTTAGGTACATACAGATACACACACGCATCCAAGCACTGGTTTATGCGTCCTGATATCGCCCAATTGACTACGGTCTGGGGTGGAAAATTGCCCGCCTCTGCCAGTAGAAACTAGTGAAGCAAACATCTAAGCAACATACAAACAGTATTTCCAATAGCAAGCCTCCATGTCTCATGTTATGGCCACGCTAAGGCAATCTACATTTTTTTATTCATGTGATTAGTTTTCTATGTGACTGTGTATCATTTACTTGTTCCTTTGATCGTATGTCTGTCCATCTCACTCCTTATATACAGCGGTAACACAACATCTCAAAAGCTTCTAACGTGTTTGCATCCTTTTTGTCTATGTTTCAGAACCATAAAATGCAAACATGTGTAGCGATTATTATTTTCCGAAGACCAACATTGATGTAATTTGTTGTCGCTTTGTTGTAATATAATGTTATTTTAATTCTAATCTAACGTGTGGGGAACATTCATGTCAGATACCAAATGTCTGCTGTTGCTAGCGATTTGTCTGTTTAATCACGGTATGAGATGGTTGTAAGTATTCTTGAAAATCAAATCATTTGAACGAACTTCAGCTTTGTCTATTGGTCCCTTGAACTTGAATACAACTATTATGAATGACATTATTGCTCAGTTAGAAACAGGGAGACAACATTGTACTTAACATTTAGACCGCATTGGTCCACATTACTGAAGGTACCCAAGTGGTCTAAACAATGTAGGTCAAGTAACAAGAATGGGCAAATTCCACAAAGAAGAAAATACATAAAGATGTTGAAACGCAGTCTCTTCAGATTGGAATGGAACAATCTTAAATACCTCATCCTCCTCCATCTTCTTCTTGTAGTCGCCTATTTCATATTTACGTTGTCAAAGGTCGTCCCTCAGTGGTCTCGAAGTAAGGTGTCCGCCTCGGTGCCGGAGGTCGCGGGTTTGAATCACGGTGGAGACCGGGATTTTTTCACGTGATCTTCAGGTAAAAATTCCCCTGATCTCTAGGTAACGACATCGGACTACCATGTTCAGTGTTAAGCACTTTAAAAATTCCTAGGCAGTTACAAATAAAAATAGTAGGCCTAACGGCCACTGCCCGGACAAAATTAAAGCTAAACATCTACCTAAAGTATTTGTATCTTTCCCCAGATGGTTTGTTAAGAGCAGCTATAGATAGCGCCTAACAACTGTCTGCTGGTCTACTTAGCTCTAGTGTTTGAATCTACAAAGTTAGATTTGCGCATTGGCTAAACCACCCTCAAAGAAACTGGTTGTATACAGATTCTTTAGAGTCTTCTAAACCGCTATAAAGAAGTTAAGTGATGAAGTCGACCATAGTATTGGAGCTTCTTTTTAACTCTTTTAAACTCCTTACATATTTGAGTTTAGAGTTGAATCGTTGGGCCAGTGCAGGTTCTTTAACTCGACGTACAGTGGCCCTGTAAAACATGCTCAGCGGTTTGTTCGTTTAGTCCGCGTGTGAACACTGGTGAAGCATATAGCCAAAGCTAGCACAAGTGTTTATTCAGTCTGTTCTGCTCTATCCTCAGTCGAAGAATGGTTATCTGTCCCAGCGGGTACTTACTTACTTCCCCTGTCCTGCGAACATCGTCAGACATCATGTTTCCAATGTTCAGTCACATGAATTGTCTTGGCATTTCCGCTCAACATGTCATCCATATTGCATGTTTCCAGAAGGTTTGGGCAGATCATCATATAGTCTGGGTCGTGTGTTACATTTCAGTCGCATGTCTATCATACCTGTATCTCGCTCTATTTAAGTTCTCCATGCATCGATAGTGATACATCAGTTTGGAGTCTAGTGATTTTCGAGTAAGATAAGCGCTGTCCTAGCGCAGGTTCTTCCTGCAGTTCAATCCAGGGGAACCTTCCTCAGTTCATTCATTTGTCGATACGGTGTTCTCTGAAACTAGTCTGTGGGGACTGTGTTGGCTAAACAACTTGGTCTAGATGTCAGTCTTGTTTACTGCACCTGGCGTCCAAACATAGGGTGAATTGGATCGTTGGCGTGTTTCTATCTTACAATTTCTGATGCAGCACTGGTCCGTGCCTTCGTTTATTGTAGGGCATATTTTTCATTTGGAATAGGTGTACAGGAGACTACGGTCTTTTCAGGCAAAAAAAAGTTGGTCAAACATGTTAGTCAGGATCAAGCAAGATATACTGGCTAAGACCGCCAGCCCCCTCACTTCTTCACAGCTCCCTGAAAACAGGCTGTTCCCATGACAGCCTGGCTAACGAGGTAAGGAATCGACGTGATCCCCGTAGTAGTGAGCGATACGCAGATGAAGCCAAGAATAGCCCAACCGCATGAAAGACCGCGGCCCACCATCAGCACGCTGAAGATGTGAGGAAAGCTACTGCAACCCGCCACTAAACTCCCTTGCCAGTGCGCACAAAAGAGTAATCTTACTCGGTGTGAGCATTCAACAACAGCAACAGTTGGAACAGATTCTAGGCTATCCGGTCAGTCTCAGTAAATGTACTCTTTTGTGCGCTCTGAAAATGGCGTTAAGTGGCAGTTGTAGTAGCTTTCCTCACATCCCGAGCGTGCAGATGAAGGAGAACCGCGGTCATCCAGACGGTTGTGCTACGCTTGACTTCCTCTGCGTGACTCTCCCTACTAATAGAGAAGAATTCGAGGTGACTAATACAGGTTTATAAGATGTTCAGGGGAACGGATAAATTAGACTATAACACGTTTTTTTCAAAATTCAACCACCTTACAAAAACAAGATACAAATTAATTAAAGAGAGGTCCATATTAGATATTAGGAAATTTTTTTTAGTCAGAGAGTGGTGAAAGCTTGGAATGCATTGCCACAGGAGGTAGTGGAGGCCGGGACAATTAATGCATTTAAAAATAAATTGGATGCGCATAGCTTTTAGAGCACGGTAATGCAATGAAACTGGTTGTATACAGACTCTGCAGAGTCTTCTACACCAGTATAAAGACGTTAAGTTAAGTTGAGTTAAGATGACGTCGATCCACACCTCGCCAGCCAGACTGCCTTGAAAACAGCCTGTTTTCAGTGAACGCTACATGGAAGAGAAATAGTGGTCTTGGTCAGTGTATTGTGCCTAACCCTAATGCGACATCATGGCCAGTATGTTGTGTATGACCGGACTGGCGTGGCAGCTCCCCAAATTCCATTGTAGAACTGATTAACATGAACGAAAGGGATTATCAAAATTCAACTATTAATATTAGCAAGCTCTTCAGTATTCGGAGACCGACGGAAATTGAAATATTTAATTAGTTGCAGGGGGAAGCAAACCCTTAGAAAATGCAGGAGGAAGCAGACCCTTACATAAAATGCATGCCGAAGTCGGGTGCACTGGGCTGACAGGCGCAAAATAAAAACCGTAGTGCAACGCACAGTGCCTTGGGGAATAAAGTAATAAGCGAACGCAAAAAAAAATTAAAACATTCTTGAGACCGACGGAAATTTAAACATTTAATTAGTTAAAACACACATTTACGTGTTTTTTTCTCTTCTGTGGAAATTATGTTTCAACCTGTTTGAGTGTCTCAATTACCGGAAATCTCCACTGTATTCAACTCGGAAACCCATGAGCAGTAAAAATGGAATGTTGGATCGGGTACATTTTGAAATCTTGTCGAGCTGAAATTTCTGTTGAATAATTCACGCATTTTCTAGCTGTGATGTCAGCGAACTAAGATATGGAGAATAATGCACGTCAAGTGTAAATGATAGATTTGCTCCCTCTGTAATGGCACTTAAACACGTTTCGACGAAGCTAGAAAGAGAAAGAAAGAGAGAGAAAAAGAGAGAGAGAGAGTGAGAGATAGAGAAATAAACACAGACTGAGAAAGAAGGAGCTAGCGAGATAGAAAGATTGTATCCGTTTTATGTTATTCGATGTGCTGTATTATTAAAATGTCCAAAATTTATTTTACTACGAGTATATTCAGGCTAGTTTTTAATTCTTCTTGTTATTCTGTACAATAAGAGAATGAGCGACAATACAGATGGCTTATCTGTAGAACATCGGCGAAGGTGTACTTATGTCCTCTTGCGGTTTCTTGAAGTCATGTGTTATAACATGCATGAAAAGACAAAACTTCTTCCCCCCCAACCCTTGAAGTCATGTGTTATAACATGCACGATAAGACAGAAAACTTCTTCCCCCCCCAACCCTTGAAGTCATGTGTTATAACATGCACGAAAAGACAAAACTTCTTCCCCCCAACCCATGAAGCCACGTGTTATAACATGCATGATAAGGCAGAAAACTTCCTCCCCCAACCCTTGAAGCCACGGGTTATAACATGCATGATAAGGCAGAAAACTTCCTCCCCCAACCCTTGAAGCCACGTGTTATAACATGTATGATAAGACAGAAAACTTCATCACCCAAACCCTTGAAGCCACGTGTTATAACATGTATGATAAGACAGAAAACTTCATCACCCAAACCCTTGAAGCCACGTGTTATAACATGTATGATAAGACGGAAAACTTCTCCTACCCAACCCTTGAAGTCATGTGTTATATATAACATGCATGATAAGGCAGAAAACTTCTCCCCCCACCCTCCCCCATATCTCAAAAGAGTAGGGCTGGTAGTGATTAATAAGTATTATGCTCGGTTGTGTTTGTCTGCTTTATTTATTAAATACATAACGACACGGTATCTATTTTTAATATTTTCCTTTTTTTTCAAACGTTTAATGAGGTAGACTTAATACATGACTGATTGAATCATCATATCGATTATTTTTTATGAGTCAGAATGGCTCGACATTACTAAAGAATTAACTCATCATCATAATGCAGCATGTCATTTACAGAACGTCGCTGTCACAACAGCCGTTCTGTAAGACTCTCGATCTCTAGCCAGAACGTCGCTGTCACAACAGCCGTTCTGTAAGACTCTCGATCTCTAGCCAGAACGTCGCTGTCACAACAGCCTGTAAGACTCTCGATCTCTAGCCAGAACTCCCGCCTCTGTCGCAGTCATTCTCAAGGCCTCCGTGATGTCTTGTATCCCTCTTCTTCTTGGTCTGCATTATCCTGTTTTCCAGACTCCAAATCCTCCAGTATCGTTCTCTCCAGGCCTTTATGTCGTTTGATGTGTCCAAAATATTTAGTTTTCAGGACAAGATATTGTTGCTAACAAATTTATCTTAATATCCAGTTCTTTTAGGATATCTGTATTTACCCTCTTCGCTATTCATGGTATTTGTAGCACCCTCCTGATGCATTTAAGCTCAAAAGATTCAATCCTTTTCTTAAGTGTTTGTGTAGATAAAGAGTTAAGCAGATAGAAAAAAAAACTCCTTTTTTTTGGGTGGGGGGGGGGGGGGGTATATTGTACGCTGTTGTAATACGTCTTGGAGATACGTTGATCTTTTTAATTAAAAAATAAAGACTAAACATGTTCTTGTAAAAGCAGTCGCCGCTGCTTGATTTTATTTTCATGGGTTAGGAATTCGATATCTTAACTACTCGCTATTAGCTCCAAAATAAAATCAGAAAATTATTGGAGAGATTTCGCTAAGGTCATTATAAATTGACCATGACATGCTGGAAAGGTTTAAGTTAAAATCGGTAGGTAGGTAGGAATGTCCCGTCGCACAAACCCTTCAAAACACGATAAATGGTAGAGTCCAAGTCTGCATGCAGGGAGGATGATGGCTTTTCAATTTAGCCCATCCAAGTGTCGCAAAGGCGCGACCACGATGGAGAAGGTTCAACCAAACTGGACAGGAAGCGATTTCTAACTCGGTGTGTTGGAATCGCACACCAAAGCTTGCACTCGATTTATACCACTACATCACGCACTCCTTAACTATTTAAGTGTTAGTTAAACAATTATCATTTCACTTACCCGACGGTGGACGAAATGGGGAGCATAAATCGCCTCTCCTGGGCCCGATGCGTCGTGTCTGAAGCCGTCATTTCCATGTCTCTTGAATTATCGTCCTTGGTTGCCCTCTCGCTTGAAAGCCGGGCATTGCAAGTTTTGATATGTAATGAGGCGTTTTTAAATTAAAACGGACCTAACTGCACCAAGTGAACATACGTCCGATGCGCATAATGACGTCACTTCTGGTGTTAACAGCGTATACCAAACGTCAAGTTTGCCAAAATTAATTACCCTCCGACTCATAATTTCCTCAGCAAACCGTTGCAAACATGGCATGTGTGATACGGAATAAGTCCAGAGTTGATCAGCGAGTGGTGATTCGGTTTCTAACAGCTGCAGGATGTCAACGAGTTGACATTCATCGCAGAATGCAGGCAGTGTGTGGGAACAAAAGTATGCCGAAGACAACCGCAAAGAACGGGGCAACAATGTTTAAAGAAGGATGCGAATTAACGAAAGATCATCCGAGACCAGGTCGCGCGCATATTGTTGCGTCAGAAGATGCTATCTCCAAAATTGATGCAGCAATTCGGGTGGACCGTGGCTGGAGCTAACGTTCGTTAGCAGAGGAATTCGCTGTGTTGCTAAGAACATTTAAATGGGGGTTACCAAGAAACTTAAGAATCGGTACCCATTGTGAACAGGTTCCATTATGCAGCTAAGTCCGGTTTAATTTGAACACCCCTCGTATTGAAATTTCTTTATCTTTCGAGAAAATGCTGTCCAGGTACCTGGCCTTTTTTGCCTGCTGGAGAGCTACTTCATGAACGCCCACAGAAAAGTCGCCAAAAGTGAAGAACTTACGTCAAAATCAATCAATAAATCAATCGATCAAAACACTTAAACTCCAGCTCATTTCGTCTTTCCTGCCGTTTTTAAGGTTTGTATCGACTTCTCATCGTCCTGTATGTTTAGCATTGAAGATTCTAAAGCACTGAGTGTTGTGTAATGCTATTAGCTGGTTTCTGTAATATGTGTCCTACCCATGGACAACGCCTCCTCTTTACGTCTAGTCCCACTATGGCCTCTGCCCGGTTCTTTCCCACATTTCCATTTTAGTCACTCTATTATATTATTGACACGGCTCAAAACTGAAGGTGGTGGGTTCCATCCCCATCACAAAACCGACCGTTGCCCCGGGGAAGCACACCCTTAGAAAATGCAGGAGGAAACAGACCCTTACATAAAATGCATGCTGTAGTCAGATGCACTGGTGCGACAGGCGCAAAATAAAAACCGCAGTGCAACGCACACCAACTTGTGGAATAGATAAATAAGGCGAACGCCAAAAAATATATCTATATATATATCATTGTATTTGCTCAAATCGGTATACGCATCCATTAATTAAAGCTTTAAGCTTTCTAGTTGTACTTTTCGTCATTGCTCACCTCACAGAGCCATGCAACAAGATGAACTTGACGTTGAAGTTGAAAATCTGCAAACAAATGACGCTCAACCCAGCTCTTTAAGACACAAGATATGGCAACAGCTCACAGGTGCTGAACATAGCAGTGTCAGTGAGTCCAAAGAGTGGGAAACTCAGAGGTTTAGAGATAAGGAGCGGGATTTTTTCAAGTGGATCTTCTGGTAAACATTTCCATGATCTCTGGGTAGTGAGATCGGACTCCATTGTCCAGTATCGAGCATGTTAAAAATCCCCTGGCAGTTAGAAATGGAAAAGAGTAGGCTTAACGGCCGCTGCCCAGACAACATTAAAAAATTATAATTTTAAAAAAATAAACCCAAATTATTTGTATCTTTTCCCAGGTCTAGTTAGCCGCACGAAGTTTAAAATACCTACTATTAGTAGCCTTCGGGATCCAGGCAACAGGCATACAAGTATTCCAAGTAGTATCACAGAGTCATCATAACTCTAAGTAGGTAATTGAAAGAGTGAAGCAACAAAATAACAGAGGTCGAGGTTAACCAACTTATGGGGACGACGTGGGCTGGTGGTTAAGTGACACGGCTCACGAACCGAAGGTGCTGGGTTCGATTCCCATCACATCGCTGGCCGTTACCCCGGGAAAGCACATCCTTAGAAAATGCAGGAGGAAGCAGACCCTTACATAAAATGCATGCTGAAGTCGGATGCTCTGGGCCGACAGGCGCAAAATAAAAACCACAGTGCAACACACAGCGCCTTTGGGAATAAAAAAATAAGGCGAACGCAAAAGAAAAAAAAAAAAGAAAAAGAAAAAAGAAAACAAAAACCAGCAGATAAATTGTAACATTCAGTTAAGTCATGCCATCCTATATACCAATAGATCGGTGGCACTATGTGAAATATTTAGTTTGAGTTTCTCTGCTAGAGGTCTGGACGCTGCTAAGCGGAGCTCGGCATACAGAACATCCACCTCTAGTATGAGGATGGAGATGGAAGCAGTGACTGTAGCTCTGGGATGGCTATCCTGGACATCGTTAGCAGGGGCAGTAATCATATCAGACTCAGTCGTTACTTCAGAAGGTACAGAAGGACTGGCTAAGGTACAATTTGATGGCAGCATTAGAGGCATCAAACCTGCAGGAGCTGGCGTGGATCTACTGTCCTGGTCATGTTGAGGTTAACCGTAACGAAAGAGCTGACATCCGGACTTTACAAGTATTCATTTTGGGTACCCTAAATAAGGAAATTAGTGACATTTTGAAGTCTAGCAATGCCCGCCTGTTAGACGATGACACCGCAATAGATGAACCAGCAGCTCACAGACTGCAGATCTTTGAAATAGAACGAGATTTGATCATACTGTGGCGCAAGAGAGGACGGATCAGAAGTGTCTACAACCAACGAGCTGCAGGAACCATCAGTATCAATAACCATCATCATATAATGAAAGAGAGACTGAGCACTTATGCGTTTGTCCAGATTGCAGTGAAGTTCGTTCTTAGGAACAGAACATAACAGAGTCGACTTGTTGATATGCGCTCTTGTATTGTAACGGTTTGTTTAGTTTTTGTTTTGACAACAATACCCTTCCCCTTTTACTACTTGTTAATTACATCAGAACGTTGTAAGCGCTTTAATTACTCTAAGAGGAAGAAATACCTTCGCCAAAATGAAGTTTTGACAACATCATCAACATTAGCATTATCAGGTTAAAATTTACGGGGATGTAACTCCAGTTCCCAGCACCATCCAGTCGACTGTAAATGCATACATGGCTTGTTGTTAGGAAGGAAAAGCAGCGAGGAAAGGAACTGGACACCCCACATAATAAACAAGCTATGACCTAGTGCAGTGTCTGTTATGGACTACACGTACTTTAATTTACAATATTAGCAAAACACTGACCAAATCACAAAATGATTGGACGTTTTTAGCTGATCTGGCATGTTCTCGAATAAAGAACATAGTGAAATGAATCACCATATATAAGGTGAAGGTCAGTAGTTGGGCGCTCTGGCACAATTATGGCGCAGGAGCTAAATAGGATTTGGATTAAATCAATTTCCTAGCCAACGGATATAACGCGCCCGGCCCCCTGCGTGGCTTTTCCACCGTCTCACCTTGAAATGTAGAACAACCGACGCATAGTAATCTGTCCTTTTCCTTCGTTAGTTCATCGTTATGTTACATGGCCTCGTTTGCTTATTAACGCTACTAAAAATGTTCTTTTGTGTCTTGTTTTTTCTTCTTCTCAGAAGCTGGCAGTCGGAATATGGGCGACAATATTATTTTCCGTTGGCGAACGCTCTTCCTTACGTTTCGCAACATTTAACATTTGCATTTCCGTATCTAACGCTGATTGAGTTTTAACATTCACAAGACAAAAGAATGCTACTATCAACCATAGGCGGAGTTTTTTCGGTTATAGGAGTGCGCGTTAGCAATTCAAAATTGTAGTCATCCACAGTGGCGTCACTCAGTGTCGTTACTCGCACGAAAAATCTGCATGCCGATATCAAGTCATAGAAAGTCAAACGGGAGACAACTATCACTGTCTCAATCAAACAGAGTAAGTGATCCTGTTCCGCATGAGATGGAGACGTAGCATTTTGAAGGGACATTTACACCGGCTGAAAATGGCGGGATCACTCATGTTTACGTGCGGACCTGCAGCGCACATAGCCGAACATACCTTACAAGTTTGTAATACGATTAGCCAATTGCATACTGCCCACTGACACACGAAAGTCAATCTTTTCACAAGACTGTTTGGAAACCTGGAAGAACTCTTCACTTCAGAAGTCTTTAAGCGGATACTGGACTTCCTGTGTAGAAGTAATACATAACAATGTGCCGAACGAGAAGAAGAAGAATATTTCCATTCGCCTCGATTAAGTTATATGCTGAATACGTTTCAAACTTTCAATTGAGAGTCTGCATGCTACTGGTGTGTAAGATGAAAGGCAAGCGTGTTACTACCAGTTGCTGCCCCCCCCCCTCCCCACCCACCAAACTACGCTAATTCGGAACGCCCTCGGACTTATATATATATCGTATATATATCTCGTATATATATCTCGTATATATATATATATCGTGTATATATCTCGTATATATATTTATATATATATATACACACACAAGGTAGCTTCAAAAAGTTCCCGGATTAGTCGACTGGTGTTTGAATGAAAGATGATATTATGGATAATAAATATTTGTAAGTCGGAAGTGACCTTGACGAAATGACATATACCCTCGAACAGAAGTTACATAGTTGTGTGTGTCTGTGTGTGTTTGTAGGTTTGTGGGTGTGTGTGTGTGTGTCTGAGTGTGTATGTCTGTTTCTGTGTGTTATTGTGTGTGTGAGTGTGTTATTGTGTGTGTGTGTTATTGTGTGTGTGCGTGTGCGTGTGTGTGTGTGCTATTATGCGTGCGTGCCTGCATGCGGGCGTGTGTGTGTGTGTGTGTGTGTGTGTGTGTGTTGAATCGTCGGAGTTGAACAATTCTTTGATTGAACAACGTACACATATCAAGAGACAAAAAAAAACATTGCTTAATAAAGCATATGGTGATACCGCAATGAAGACATTGCAAGTATTTGAGTGGCACAAGCGTTTCAGTGAAGGTCGTGTTAGTGTCTATGATGATGCACGTAGTGGACGATCGTCAACCTCGATCAACAATGAAAACATTGGGCGTGTTCTAAAGTTGTGTGTGCTGACAGAAGACTTAATGTCGAGAAAATAGTCTTAGAAGTTGGAATATCATTTGAAAGTTGTGTGTGCTGACAGAAGACTTAGTGTTTGGAAAATAGCCTCAGAAGTTGGAATATCAGTTGGAATTTGCCACAGTATTCTCCCCAATGAACTACACATGTACCGTGTTTGATAACACATGGTTCCCAAAATGTTATCTCCTGAACAGATAGAAACGCGATTGCCCCTGGCGGGAGATCTAATCACAATGAGCGATCAAGATAGCAATTTTCTCAACAACATAATCACAGGAGATGAGACCTGGTGTTTTTTGCATGATCCTCAGACAAAACGTCAGTCATCTGAATGGAAACCTCTCACATCTGACCGGACACAGAAATTTCGTTTGGACAAGAGCAAAGACAGTTATGTTGGAAGTTTTTTTTTATTTCTAGGGAATTGTCTACTATGATTTCATTCTGGAAGGCTAAACGGTTAACAAGGAAATGTACGTTGATATTCTCCGTCGTCTAAGAGATGGAATCAGAAGAAAACGACCAGAAAAATGGAGAACAGACAGTTGGATTATGCTGCACGACAATGCACGTGCACATCGATCCCTACTGGTGAAGCAGTACCTTGTAAAGCACAATGTGATTACCTTGGAACATCCTCCATATTCTCCCGTCCTGGCATTGGCAAATTTTTTTTTCTCTCGACTGAAATCGGCATTGAAAGGACAGCGATTCAAGGATGCCGAGGACGTTATCACCAATGCGACAAGACAGCTGAGAGAGGTGTCAAAGAATATGTTCCACAAATGTTCCCAGCAGCTGTATGAACGTTGGCAAAAGTGTATAGTTGCCGAAGGGAATTACTTTGAAGAAAATGTAGTGTAGATAAGTCTATTGTAACATTTCTATATAATCCACTAATTCCGGGAACTTTTTGAAGCTACCTCTTTTATATATATATATAAATATATATATATATATATATATATATATATACACATACATACAAACATACATATATATCAAGTTCTTGATTTTTATGTTTTGTGTCTCTGGTTGTCATTTTCCTAATGTTATGCTTATTGCGTTTGTCGTTTCTACATTAAAACATATGTGCTGTAATGGCCTACTCATGTCTGTGTTAAGGCGTTCCATTTTATTAATCCTCAAATCAGCCGGAGGAACTGAACAGAAACAGCACGAGATCACCGGTGTTGTTAAGTTCAGAGAACAGCGAAGGAAATGGGCTATTTAGAAGCAAAATTGCCTCAAGGCTCGAGATTTCTGGAAAACAGAGGAATATCGGTAAACATATTGACCTTATTACATCATGTGTTTGCGTGGATGAGATTTTGTTGTCTTTGCTAGTGTTATTTTCACATTTATAAATATTATGAAACGTTATATGCATATAATGCTTATGGATTTCAAAGCCAGGTCCGTGAGAAGTGAGAATACAAAATACACAAATAATACACTGAATCTGCGAGAGTATCCTATTACGAACATAGACAATATGACTTAGACACCGCGCTAGAAGATAATCAAAACTCAACGTCACGACAACAATGCCATCATCAGAGACGTAAAGATGAAGATCTCCAGCAATGTACTGTATGTACTTCCTGGTGACGTGTTCAGCAGAACATCCAATTTTGGTCATTCAGTGGATTCCCTCCCACTACAATATCGAAAGCAATGAAGATGCAGGTAAGCTAGGAAAGTGTGGAGGAGCTTCCCCACAATCTGACCTGGTCTTCGTGTATAATGAGGCCGAGACCATAGTTAAATCTAACTGCAGAGGGAAATGGGCAGATAAACACCCCCACCTCGGAAACGAATAAAGCTCATTTGATTTAACTAGAGAAGTAAAGTAAAGTAAGTAAAGTAACCCATAGCATTATGCCGTAGGGGTGTGAGGTGTTAGCGATCTCACATTTCAAGGGCTCGGCTATATGAGGGCGGTAGCCATCTCCTCTCCCTCGCCGCTTTTACTTCCCGGACTGAACCGGTACCATTTAAGGCTGGATCGACCCGGGATCCATTCCGCCTCAACTGGGGAATGCACCCAGGACCACTCAGATGCAAATCCAGCGCGCTAACCACTGCAAGTTATTAATTTCAATCTGACAACTGGGCATAATAAACTCAAGGATCATCTTAACAACGAAATGAGGATTGGGACATTTGACAGCTGTCCATGTTGGGAACATACCATGACCATAAAACACATCCTACAAAGCTTCATGCTCAGCAGGCAAATAGAACAATATAGGCCTCGGGATTTAGATACGAGACAAAAGCTGTACCAAGATTTTAAAAATTTAACAACAACCTTACAAACAACTGTATACTTTGTAAGAGAAACCAGGACCTTGATCAGAGGATGTACAAAGAAGCAGAGAAATAGATGTCAGGGACAAGGACAACCACACCACCTAGCAAATTACTACAAACACAGAAGGAGTAACACAACTACATCCTATAATGCAATGCCCGAGTGCAGCCAATGCTCAAAAGGGGAGTAAAGAATAGATGCTATGTGAACCTGTCATGTATGTCGTATAAGATGACTAAGGAGGATTGGGCATTGGCCTCGCTAGCTCGACTTGTTCAATATGTATGCCACAAAATCGTCGCCAAATTTGGACAAGTCAACTAGCAAGAAACGTATAACAAAACTATCCGAGACAGAAGAAGGTTATTTGTCGAGCGAGGTAGTGACGCGATGCAAAGAAAGCCGTCAGGAATCTGCATTACTGATATTTGTGTAGTTTTCTAGGGCAGACATAAATTAAATGAGAAGGACACATCTGGAAAAGATGGCACAGAACAGGTGGACTTTGCATGTATTTGTTGAAGACATGTGCTCCAAAGAGAGCTGAAAAGCTTTGATTGATTGCGGCCCTCAAATATATGAAGTACATGTTGTGTGCGGAAAGTTTAATGAAAATGGAGGGTTGTTGGGAGAAAAGGTGGAGGGAATGGGGGTCTCTTCTTTTATTTTTCCTCAAAGTATCAGTCAACGGTTGTAGAGGGCTAAACCTTCAAGAGACTGGCGTGGATTGACTGTCTTGGTTATGCTGAGATTACGGATATAATGAAAGAGCTGACATTCTGAATTTGCAAGCACTCATTTTTGGGCGCATGAACTGAATTTAACTTAACTTAACGTCTTTGTACTGGTTTAGAAGACTTTACAGAGTCTGTGTACAAATAGTTTCTTGGAGGGTGGTTTTTACCGATGTGCGAGTTCATCTTAATAGACTGAAAAACTAGAGCTAAGTAGACCTGCAGCCCTGATTAATTAATTATTTTGTTCCTGTTTCATAGTTGAAAGGAGGCAGCATGACCCAGCAGTGAGACGTCGGTTTCACAATCACTAGGTAGCGGGTGCCAGCTCTGCGGAGCCCAGTTATGTAGACACTGTGTTTTTTCTTGGTACCATCACTTCTCCACGTATGGAGAGTAGTGGCAACCGACGTACTCCACAAATGCCAAAAATAGTATCACAGCCAAAAAGGTTGGTAGTTGCAAGAGCGGCGGTCTGTAAAAGACATGCTACTTTCTTTACTTCACATTTGTCATAGTTTAGAGTAATGATGCTGATGTTCGTCAATCACATGTGATGAATACGACAATCTTTGTTCATATTTTTCTCTTGCTATCTCCGCTAAAATGGGTGATTCTGATTAAAGTGAGGAAGAAAATGTGCCTTTTGTCAACCTCCCTCTCTCGTCCTCAGATACCTTTGGCCAGTGGCAAAACATTATCGAAACGACTGGAGACAGTACAGGATGATGATTTTTCCTCAGGATTTACACGCAAAGCCTTTCCCGTAAACAGGTGTCACACAAGGTAGTAGAGGAACGATGGCATCTATCATTATGTGTCTTGCTTTTCCCATAACCGCAGAAGGTCGTAAGGAGGGACATCACTCAGAGTGATCTGTTGGAGATCTCTCCCGGGCGACGTGTTCTAGCTCATTATAGTCCCGTGTCTAAATTTCACAGTCACACCTTAACAGACGCTATCTGCAGCTTGGGCCAAGTATGCTAATCTCGTGAAGCTCAGCCGTGTGCACTTGACCATGAAAATACGACACAGGTTTAACCGTAGAACTAATTCAAATAACAGATGTCCAGGCCAGGATAATTGGAAGGAAGAAAACACACAAAAATTAACGAATTAACTAGTCCAAATGGAAAACAGCGACACTTTTCAGTGAACACAAGTGTAATGATTCTAGAGCTTACTTCAAAACACAGGAGACGACTTGGCCCTCATCTCGAGTGTGCCCGGTATGACATGCAGGTTACGTGGATATATATGTTGGAGAGTCTTGGTACCTAGAAGGATTAGACCGAACCACGAGTCGACTTTGTAATAAGTGTGGCAGTTACCCTATTTCTTGTCACATAGAAGCTCATTGAAACCACTCATAAAGAAAATGTTGACCGATACCAATATTTGTTTCCGGTGCTAACGTATTCTATAAAGAGTGTTTGTTAGTAGTGATAAACTCTATTAAGAATGTTTGTTTGGGACAAACTCTATAAAAAATGTTTGTTAGTGCCAAACTCTATAAAGAATGACACTGTTCGCTGACAAGTATTTATCTGCACAAGAAAAACACACATAACAATTAACATAAAATAAAGGGAAGTAATAAACCGGCCGGATTCCAACCAGCTGGATAAAGTAAAATGTCACAGAAAAGAGCTCTGATAACAGATTCTGACAGCGTTGTTATCCACACAAAAAAATTGCCCCAACGTGTCATGGCTTTCGTTATTCAGTGGGATTAAGAGTGCGAGCAGTGCATGATCTGTAGCTGTCAGCTACCTAAAGCTAACTCTAGAGTCAGGGCCAGCGACACAGAGTTGCCAAGACGCTTTTCCCCTTTCACGTTATGATCTAGAATAACAGGCTGCAACTGGGCAGACTGGCGAAGGACAAGGGATAGAAGAGAGAATGATAGCCCGGTTTTCCAATATGCCATGCTGATGTCGGATGTGTCGGGCTGAAATGTGCAAATATGGCAGTCACGCTGTAAATTACAACAAAACTCATTCCGTTCTCCGGACTACATGCTTCTACTTGCAAAGCCATTTTCGGGGTTTGTTAGTGGGAGCTTGAAAACGAACGAAAAATAAGAAGATATTCAACACGACTATTGTACTATGGACTAAATGCCGAGTTCGGTTCATTATTTCCTCTTTCCTGTAAATCCGAGTAGTTACCACGAAATCATAGCAGGACCCTTTTTTATTCCTATCGTTACGTAAGCCGGTAACAGCCAACCAAATGAAGTGTTAGACTTACGATTCAACAAATGTTTGAAATCAGTGATCCTAAAAGCCGGTAACAGCCAACCAAATGGAGTGTTAGACTTACGATTCAACAAATGTTTGAAATCAGTGATCCTAAAAGCCGGTAACAGCCAACCAAATGAAGTGTTAGACTTACGATTTAACAAATGTTTGAAATCAGTGATCCTAAAAGCCGGTAACAGCCAACCAAATGAAGTGTTAGACTTACGATTCAACAAATGTTTGAAATCAGCCGTTCCTAAAAGCCGGTAACAGCCAACCAAATAAAGTGCTAGACTTACGATTCAACAAATGTTTGAAATCAGTGATCCTAAAAACCGGTAACAGCCAACCAAATGAAGTGTTAGACTTACGATTCAACAAATGTTTGAAATCAGTGATCCTAAAAGCCGGTAACAGCCAACCAAATGCAGTGTTAGACTTACGATTCAACAAATGTTTGAAATCAGCCGTTCCTAAAAGCCGGTAACAGCCAACCAAATGAAGTGTCGGACCTACGCTTCGATAACTAAGGCGAATTAGCGCCATTAAATGAATGAATGAAAAGATCCTATTACGTTATTGCCACCAAAGAAGTACACGGGCGAAAAGAATCAGGTCACTGCAACTTTCTTAAACTGACAAACCCGGCTACTAAAGAAGGATGCTGATTGGACGGACTACATCGTCATGTACAACCATAGAACGTGTATTATAGTCGACAGTGAGCTGATTTGCTAGACTGATATTACAACGTGCCAAGTTTCGAGTTAACGGACAGACAGAAAACAACAATCCAGGCCGTGGTTTGTACCTGATACGATCGCTCCTCCAGCCGACCCAGCTGTAAATGGGTGCTAGACGTATGAGTGGAGGAAAGTAAAAACAGCAAGGAAGGGTACTGACTATCCCACCTCGCATTGGTTGCGTCTAAGTACATGAAGAGTCATCTCCATCCCCTCTGGCAGGGGGACGGCGTGGGCTAATGGTTAAGTGACACGGCTCACAACCCCAAGGTTTTGGGCTCGATCCCCATCACAAAGTCGGCCGTTATCCCGGGGAAGCAAACCCTTAGAAAATGCAGAAGGAAGCAGACCCTTACATAAAATGTATGCTGAAGTCGGATGCACTAAGCCGACAGGCGCAAAATAAAAACCACAGTGCAACGCAGTTTCCTTGGGGACTAGAAAAATAAGGCGAACGCAAAATAAAACAACAAAAAACCAAATAAAAACATAAATAATCCCCTCCTGCAATTGTTGCCATAGAACTTACCTTTACCTTTCATTTTTTTTTTTTTTTTTGCGTTCGCCTTATTTATCTATTCCCCAAGGCGTGTGTGCGTTACACTGTGGTTTTTATTTTTGCGCCTGTCGGCCCAGTGCATCCGACTTCAGCATGAATTTTATGTAAGGGTCTGCTTCCTCCTGCATTTTCTAAGGGTTTGCTTCCCCGGGGTAACGGCCGGTGCTGTGATGGGGATCGAACCCAGCACCTTCTGGTTGTGAGCCGTGCCACTTAACCACTAGGCCACGCCGTCCCCTTACCTTACATTTAAAACCATTGCTTTTAAACCGTCACTGCAAATGCTCGAATAACACATGTTTATTGTGAAGGACTTCTCTGGAATGATTGCCCTGTGGTTCACTTAGCAAATTATTTGATATTGGATATAAGGATGACAACTCCAAGCTCTGCTGGTAAAATGAAAGGGTGAAGCAAATTACCTCCTCCTCCCATACTAACACACTCACACACACAATGAACCATCACGTTTACACACATATACGCAGACATATATACACACATACGTAGATACATAAACACACACGCGTAAATACATAAGCACACATACGCAGACACATATACACACACGCACGTACACATATATATATCCGAATATATATATATATATATATATATATATATATAAATGCCCACTTAAGCACTTTTGCAGACCTATACACACACATATACACATGCGCAGACACCCATTCATAGTCACAGACACACAACCACACAAATTTATATATCCACACATACGCCGACACATACGACGTGTGTTCAAGAAGTATCCGGAAAAATACAATTGCTCA
Source organism: Ariolimax columbianus (assembly GCA_036924085.1). Classification (NCBI taxonomy): domain Eukaryota; kingdom Metazoa; phylum Mollusca; class Gastropoda; order Stylommatophora; family Arionidae; genus Ariolimax; species Ariolimax columbianus. The sequence continues at coordinate 72,524,247 of JAVGWX010000001.1, read as the reverse complement.
CCTGAAGGTTTCAAACCCTAATCCTCTTCAAAGTACTCTCATTGGATCTGCACACACTTCTCCCAGCCGTCACGCCATTGTTGGAAGCATTTCAAGAAGGCCACTTTGTGAATGGAGTATATCTGGGTTGTCGCTTTCCTCATAGTGTCTTCTCGTGACTCAAATCGGGTCCCTTTCAGTGGAATTCTCAGCTTGGGGAACAGTTACAAATCGGTGAATAAGAAGCCTAGCAAACCAGGGAAATGTTCATTTGGCCAAGAATGTCTGAATCAGATGCGAAAAATGGGCGGGTGCGTTGTTGTGATGGAGCTGCCAAGTTCCCATTGTCCACAGGTTCGGTCGTTTGTGTCGATAAGAATCATAAAGGTGACGGATGGCCTTCAAGAAGTACTCTTTGGTAATGTTTTGACCTTTTGGTGGGTACTCCTGACGACTGCAACTTGGTTTCCGGGCTGTACCCATAAGCCCAAGACTCATCACCAGTGATAACAGTGTTCAGGAAGTCGTAATCGACGTTTTCACAGCCCATCATGTCTTGTGAGGCTTCCAGAGTTGCTCCTACTCCATCGCTAGCAGCTTCGGCACTAATTTCACGGACACTCTCCACATAGCCAAATCCTCGCTCAATATACCAGCCAAATCCTCGCTCAATATGGAGTATACCAACCCATTGCTTATCCTCACCTCATCAGCAAGTTCTGTAACGGTTCTGTAAGACCAAGGTCCGTACTTGGTCAATGACTTCATCATTTCGGCTTATTGAATTATTGCAGGAACGTGATCCGCTCTCCACAGATAAGCGGTCATCTTTAAAGCGATTGTACCACTCCTTAATTTGTGCGATGCTCATGGCATCGTCACCCAAAGCCTTTAGAATCTTCCGAATGGTTTCCACTTGGGTATCGCCTAGCTTTTGGCTAAATTTGATGCAACATTGCCGTTCAATTCTCTCCGTCATTTCATGGTGAATGAAAGCCCAACGGGTGCTCACTACACCTAACACTGAAAGGTTTACTACCAGCGACTGACGCAAAAAATTCACGCATGTGTATGCCAGTCCCCTATACCTCCTTGCCGAAGGACAACACCCCTGCTTCCGTAGTTTCCGAGAAAACCATTAAGATCGGATACATTTTTAACACACCTCGTATATACGTTGACATATACACATACACAGTCACATATACAACCACTCAGATACGTATACACGTACGCAGACTCATATGCATACAAACTTACGCAGACATATACACATACACGCAGACACGTATGCACACATACGCATACATATATACACCCTTAAGCAGACACAAATGCACACATACGCGGACACATGTACACACACACTAAGACACATATACATACATAATCAGACGCATACACACATACGCATACATATATACACTCATACGCAGATACATATACACATACACAGACACATCTACAGACACACAAACACATACATACACACATAAGCAGATACGTATACACACATACGCAAGCATACAAATACACACACATACGCAGACACACATAAACACCAGCAGATACACACGCACATCCTTTACACACACACACACAAACACACACACACACACACACGGTTACGACATGGATTATCCTGGTACTGCAAAGAAGAAAATATAAATCTCGTTGCGACAGAAACACAATCTCAAGTAAGCAGCACATTCTCTCTCAATGAAATCCAAGCAGAGACACTACAAACCAGCTGCCCTGCAGGCAAACTGGGGACAGTCAGGGCCTAGGAAGACAAACGTGACATAAAAACGGGCTGAAATAAAATATATTGAACCCAATAGATACCGAAACTGTTCGAAGCATTTTTCGCTTTATGCAGGTGTCCAACACACGACGTTCAGAGAAATCCCAACCCTAGTACAACTCTTGGACAAACTCTATAGGGACACTAACAATCTCATGCTGACCGCTGCTTACTTGGTATATATTCATGTGGTGATGTCTGAAGCCGTATGTAAAAGAAGTAGAAGAAAATGAATAAAAATAAAAGGAAAAATTTGGAAGATTCTTCTCTTATTTGTTCGCAGAGTATCAAGTTATTTACTCCTGTATTCCTGTATCACATATGATACTTTTCCACCAATAGCTTTCTTTCAAATCCAGACCTACCCCACACTCAGCGGATCCTTGATCTGTCTTTTTGTTATTCTTTCTGTCGCTTGAAAACAAAGAGACTTTAGCTGCAGTGTTGTTTCTTGTATAAACTTAACTGTCTTTTGAAGTTTCCGTAAAGGTCCATAAAGTTTCTCTTCCAGTGTAGTTTTAATGTACCAGTGGGATTTTCTCTGTATTTCATATTCCAGACAGTTCTGTAGTAAGTGCTCTTCGGTAGGGGCGTCTGTGCTTATGTACATTCAGCTGGGTTGCCAATCTTCAATGTTATGGATTGCGGTTGAGGAGTTGGTTGTTTCTTGTTATGAGGCGTGACACAACAGTTTGCTTGTTTACATTTATCTGATGGTAATCGTCTTGTTTGAATGCTGATGGTTCTCTGATTGATATGATCATCTCTTCTTTTGTGTGTATGGAACACACCTCTGTGCAAATCGCAGCTTAAATAGACTGACCATGCTTCCTACATGTCAGATGAGCAGGTTCCAAAGAAAATATTCTATTGCGAACTTGAGTCAGGCATGCGAGCTCGCAGTGGCCAAATAAAACGTTACAAAGACACTCTGAAAGCCTCACTGAAGAACTGCGACATTGACCCTGATAATTGGGAGAACATTGTTGCTGATCGCTCTGTCTGGCGTTGTAAGATCTTTTCTGGCACGACACATGTGGAGCAGACAAGAATCAAGGAAAGTGTACGGAGATGAGGGACACGATAGGCAAGAGACCAGTTTCCTCCATCTGACGGCCAGACAGTGTTTCTCTGTCTTCAGCGTGACATACGCTTTCGGGCTCAGATTGGTTTGATCAGCCATCTACGAACCCACTCTAGGATTGACAGATGACAATGTGGTCCTTTCGGAACAGATGGACAAACTACAACAACAACAATGTAACTGTTACATCCGGTTCCTCGCATGCAGCACCCTCCTTTGCCAGTAGATCTGCTCTCTCTTTCCCGGTATTCCACATTGAGAAGATTTCAACTACATGACAATCTTGGTGCTGACTACCTAGCTCAGACAGTAAAGCCTGTAGACCTGACAGTTTCCCCGGTTTTAGTGCTGATTGTGCATCTGTAAAAAATACAGCAGCTTGTGGACCGAGATTAGTGTTCAACAGTTTCTCAGTTGCCAACTTGATGGCCTGGATCATAATTATTGCATCGTTTTCTGCTTGGCTATGAAGGAGACCTGGAGCTGTGCCGCAGCAGTGGGCCCTGCATGTTGCAGATCGACGGAACGAAGCTTAGACACATAAGCGAACTTATTATTATTGCTCTGACTGTCTGAATGATGGTTTATTCAATGACAAAAAACTGAAGAGTTTCCATAGTGGAAATAAACGGATCTGATAGTTGCGTCTTACAGCAGGCTCACAGTATGGCAGTGAACATATTCTCGTCACTTTCACAGAAGGGTATAAGACACCAGTCAGACACTTTTACGATTATAATTATTGCCGCCACAGCTGTGTTATTTTACCATACTGATAATCAACTTGTCACGCACTGATTCCTTCGATCAGGAAGCCTCATCCATATCTACCTGACTCAACCTTGTGTTCTGATAACAGCACTTATCAGGAGACAGCTCTACGTCAGGCATTGTCAGCCTACTTCACAATCCTAGTAATAACAGTGACTCCGTGTTGTCATAGCAACCCTGGAAATTAGCCCCGCGGAGATCTGTTGCGCGCGAACTCCGAACATTTCATTAGCACGTCCTAACAAATGTCCATACATCTGTATCTAATTAAGATGGTACTGCTTACATTTTTATCACACCAAAAATAAAAGGATCGGCTGATTATCATTTATCACAACATGATTGTTCGCTTGAATCGTTATCATAATATAACGCATTTAATCATTAATCATTTATCATTCATCTGTCAATCCAGATGTCGTAATATACGGTCCAGCATTGCATTTGATTTCTTGAAACCAGGTTTAAAGAATCATGAACTCACTCGTTTCTAGTGCGGATTCAGTGGCAATAATTTATGCATTTAAGAGTTCGTAGTACCATGTACAAGCGTACGACCCTTCGAGAGGGAAACAGGGTCTTATTATATTCCACTCGGAAACCACTTGGACGTCGAGACTTTTTCGCCGAGGAACGCTCAGCAAATCGAACTGACGACGAAGATATTGATCATCTATTGCAATTGTAGAACATGAAAAGATTACAAAACTGCAATCCATGACCGACAGAAGAGACTGCAGAGCCCAGCAGCAAGCAGAGAAACTGAGAAGACTGACTGACCATCCAATGCATCAGAGACTAAACAATTTTGGAAATGGGAAACTAAAGCGGAGAAACTTTGCAGAAATAGCCAAAGCAAAGATGAACGAAGACCCTATGAACGCACTAACAACACCAAAGCCCATCCCAACTGTATGAAAAACTACTTGGAGGCAGCATATATTTCCAGAGGTGGAAGAAAATATACCAGGTATTGGAAACAAAAACTGCCAGACTGAAAAAGAAAGAAGAGATACAACCCTGAGGTACATAACGGAAAACTACCCAAGCATGGACTGGACCCATGCATACACCGACGGTTCTGTAACAAATACAACACAGAACGGAGGGGCATAGGTATTCCTGAGCCTACCAAATGGCAGAAAAATAACACTGTTAGTGGCAACTGGAAAATACACAAGCAATTTCAGAGCGGAGGCAGAGGCACTGAGGGCTGCAGTAGAAGAAATGGTGACAGGTAAAAAGAATGAAAGCCATATAGTCCTGCTCACAGATGCCCTGGCCGTAGTCACAGCATTAAAAAGCCAGAAAAATACTGAACTTAATGATTTAAGGAGCAGTACTCTGTCAACTATGCCAGCAGTCAGCACCAAAAAGAGTAGTGGTACAGTGGGTTCAATCCCACTGTAACATCCAAGGCAACGAGGAGGCAGACAGACTGGCAAAAGAAGGTGCAAGACTACCAGTGCCTATTACCAGTTGAACAGAAAAGAGCAGGTCGTGGTCTTCAGACTTCACACTGGCCACAATAGACTGAGGTACCACCTATTCAACAAATTGAAGATAGGTGGCACTGACGAATGCCCGTGTGGTACCGGGAAAATGATCGCTGAACATTTGCTGCAAAACTGCTCGACAATCGAGGATCAGAGAAAGCAGATGTGGCCAACACCATTGGCAACACTAGACAAGCTCTATGGCAGTGTCGACAGCCTCAGGATGACCGCTGCTTTTTTCGAAAAAATACAGGTTGACGTCTGACAGCGTACGAAGAAGAAGAAGAAGAAGAAGAAGAAGAAGAAGAAGAAGAAGAAGAAGAAGATCATCTATTGGGAACAAATCTCATAGTTTCGGATTAATCTCAACAGTTCTCTGCGACCGTTCGATGATGCATTAATATGAGTGCTGCCACCACGATCCGTACCAGGATATTGACACTAAAAATGCTCTAATAAAAGTCCGTTTGTTTATAGTCTTGTTAAGAGATGGTCAGCAACACATGTAGACTACAGCGATGCTATTCATCTGCACAACGAATACATCTATCCGCGTCAGTAAACCCAGTTACCAGGAGAAAGAATCTCCTTGTTTGTAACTAGTCCTTCAAGGGACTGTCCAGAAGGGATTGTATTTCCTTCCGCATCCGCTTGGAACTGTTTTGTTGGATTGCACCAAGTATAGCTTGAGTGATGCTATTGCAGAGTGCTTATGTTTATGTTATTGTTGTTTGCGAATGCCCACAATGAGTAGGTTTACTCTTTTGTGCGCCCTGAAAAGGACGTTAAGTGGCGGATTGCAGTAGCTTTCCTCACATCCCGAGCGTGCTGATAAAGGAGACCGAGGTCCTCCAGGCGGTTGTGCTATGCTTTGCTTCATCTGCGTGTCACTCACTACTACGGGGATCACGTCGATCCCTCTCCTCGTTAGCCAGGCTGGCATGAAAACATCCCGTTTCCATGGAGGGCTAATATGAAGCCGGGGCGAGCGTCCTGGCCTGTATGTTTTGCCTGACCCTGACTAATATTTCTGATTAGTTTATTTTGCCTGACCCTGACTAATATTTCTGATTAGTATATTTGCCTGACCCTGACTAATATTTCTGATTAGTATATTTTGCCTGACCCTGACTAATATTTCTGATTAGTTTATTTTGCCTGACCCTGACTAATATTTCTGATTAGTATATTTGCCTGACCCTGACTAATATTTCTGATTAGTATATTTTGCCTGACCCTGACTAATATTTCTGATTAGTTTATTTTGCCTGACCCTGACTAATATTTCTGGTTAGTATATTTGCCTGACCCTGACTAATATTTCTGATTAGTATATTTTGCCTGACCCTGACTAATTTTTCTGATTAGTATATTTTGCCTGACCAGACGCAAGTCTTCCTCCCCCAATGTTTATGTATTCTCTAATATGTGTGCGGCTTTTATCTGTGATGTGTGTGCATTTTGTCCAATCTGCTCTCTATGTAGTTCCAACGAGGTTAATGTTCATTTTATAGTCCCTGATTTCCTGTTCGGGGGTTCTGAAGTAATATGGGGTGCTGGTTGCTATCCACGTCATCAATTACTCTCAATGTGGCCATGGTGAGGAGGAGTGTTGGTACAGTTAAGGGACCCTGTATTATTACACTAATGCTGTTAAGCCAGGGGACTGCGTGGGCTAGTGGTTAAGTGACACGGCTCACAAACCGAATGTGCTGGGTTCGATCCCCATCACAGTATCGGCCGTTACCCAGGGGAAGCAAATCCTTAGAAAATGCAGGAGGAAGCAGACTTTTACATAATATGCATGTCTAAGTCAGATGCACTGGGCCGACAGGCGCAAAATAAAAGCCGTAGTGCAACGCACACCGCCTTGTGTAACAGAGAAATAAGGAGAACGCCAAACAAAAAAAAAAGCTGTTACGCAGCTCTTCTCTTCTGTTGCCCATGGGATTCACGACCTTGAATGCAAAGCGACAAAGGTGGTGGTAACTTTTTGTGTACTCCGCAAAAGACGGTTGAAAATCGATTTGTTTGATTTGAGTGATTTACTGCACGCGATTTATCTATCTATATATCTATCTAATCTAATCTATCTAATCTAACTAATCGAATCTATCTAATCTAATCTATCATCTAATCTTTCGAATATAATTTAACTAGTCTAACTAATCTATCTAATCTAATCTAATCTAATATATCTATCTTGTCTAATGCAATATAATCTAATCTATCTAATAAAAGCTAAGCTTATCTAATCTAATCTATCTATTCTAATCTAACTAACGTAATCTATCTTATGTAATCTAATCTAATCTATCATTTAATCTTTCTAATTTATCTATCTATCTATTTATCTATCTATCTATCTATCTATCTATCTATCTATCTATCTATCTATCTATCTATCTATCTATCTATCTATCTATCTATCTATCTATCTATCTATCTATCTATCTATCTATCTATCTATCTATCTATCTATCTATCTAACTATCTATCTATCTATCTATCTATCTATCTATCTATCTATCTATCTATCTATCTATCTATCTATCTATCTATCTATCTATCTATCTAATCACGCTTGAGATTTTACTGACTTTTGACCTTTTGACTGACAGGCAATTTGAATCAGAACTCTGGGATGTTTTTATTTGCTGGGATGTGTGGGGACCTCGCTTGTGCTGACGTATGGGACGAAGTATCTTTTTTAGTATACATTTTTCAGTTTTAGTACCCAGTCACCCCAAACTGACTGGCCGGCATCAGTCCAAGCAATGTGACTGAAGACGCAGCACAGTGAATGAGCTGACAGCAAAAAGCAACTCAGCTTACTGCTTGCATTAGGGTTAGCTGACCAAGACTCTAATCCACCTCCAAGTGGTGGCCCTGGAAGCAGACTGCACTAGTATAGTCTTGCGAAGAGAATATGGATCGGAGTGGAAAGGTAAATGCGCAGAAATCGCAGTTTCGGTGTAAACTACAACAATACATCCTCTTCACGACGAACACCGAAGGAAACTCCGAAGACTGACGGACCACCCAATGTACCAGAGACTAAACAATTTGGGAAATGGGAAACTAAAGCGGAGAAACTTTGCAGAAATAGCCAAAGCAAAGATGCACGAAGATCCCATAAACGCACTAACAACACCAAAACCCATCACTACTGTACGAAAACCTACCTGGAGGCAGGATATATTTCCAGAGGTGGTAGAAAATATACCAGGTATTGCAAACAAAAACTGCCAGACTGAAAAAGAAAGGAGAGACACTACCCTAAGCTTCATAACGAAAAGCTACCCAAGCATGGACTGGACCCATGCATACACCGACGGTTCTGTAACAAACACTACACAGAACGGAGGGGCAGGAGCATTCCTGAACCTACCAAATGGCAGAAAAATAACACTGTCAATCGCTACTGGTAAGTACACAAGCAATTTCAGAGCGGAGGCAGAGGCACTGAGGGCGGCAGTGGAAGAAATGGTGACACACAGTGAAAATGAGAGCCATATAGTCCTGCTGACAGATGCTCTCGCCGTAGTCACAGCGCTAAAAAGCCAGAAAAACACTGAGCTTAATGACTTAAGAGCAGCACTCTGCAAACTGTGCCAGCAGTCCGCACCAAAAAGGGTAGTGGTACAATGGGTCCCGTCACACTGCAACATCCAAGGCAACGAGGAGGCAGACAGACTGGCAAAAGAAGGTGCAAGACTACCACAAACAGATACCAGTATGACGTACGAAGAGTCAAAACGGCTTATCAAAGCCAGATACATGACCAAATGGGAAACCGAACATACTGGTTACACCAAAAACGATGCCTATTACCAGTTGAACCGAAGAGAGCAGGTAGTTGTCTTCAGACTTCGCACTGGCCACAACAGACTGAGGTACCACCTATTCAACAAATTGAAGATAGGGTGTACCGACGAATGCCCGTGCGGTACTGGTAAAATGACCACTGAACATCTGCTACAGAACTGCCCGACATACGAGGATCAGAGAGAGCAGATGTGGCCATTACCAGTGGAACTGCAAGACAAGCTCTATGGCAGTGGCGAGAGCCTCAGGATGACCGCCGCTTTTCTCGAAAAAATAATGGTTACTGTCTGACTGTGTAAGCAGAAGAAGAAGAAGAAGAAGAACACCGAAGAAGTCCAAAAAATGAAGGCAGATCAAGGTAAACTGATTTGTATTTATGGCGAATGCAACGTGCTATGAATTGAGATGTCTTTTACTCTAGGAAGATACATTAACTATTCCACCCGTAGTTGGGACTGGTCTTGGTGATCATTGGACCATGCCATCATAAGGTGTGTTTTTGTGGTCTTTGGAGCATGTCCTCAAACAGATGAATTTTGAATTCGCCCACCTTGAGCGACAGTCTACTCTAGCAATTTGATAGCTCTGATTATTTAAACCATGATCTGGGAGTGGATTGTTGGGTACCTGAACATTTACTACTCGTCAGTGAGGTTTGAATATCGCATCTCAAGGGCTCCAATTTAGTTTAGGCCTAACAAGCTTGTTATTCCGTGGTGTACGCCAACGACGGTAGGCAGAAGTCTTGCATGTGATTTAGTAAAAACCAGTGAACAATGAGACCTTATTTTTCTTTAATAAAAACCAGTGAACAATGAGACCTTATCTTTCTTTAGTAAAAACCAATGAACAATTAGGCCCTAACGTTCGTTAACAAAAAATCAGCAAACAATGAGGCATTAATGTTCTTTAATTTAAAAAAACAGCAAACACTGGGGGTCTTAGCATCGGTGATGCTCAGTGAAAGAGCGTTGCCCGAAAGAACATAACGCACGACGACCTTACTTCTTACATATGTGTCCCTAGAGCAGCTGAGTCCTCATGCTGTGTTAGGATTGGACTCACTTCAGAGTCGCGTGAGATCACATCTCACAGCACGGACAAAATGCTGCTTCCATCTTCACTTGCGATAGGCCACTATCATACTGTCATTGACGCATTCACAGCAACAGTTTAGAAACCACTGTCTGAAAGGTGCACGTGTGAATGTATGTGTCGGTGCTGAAGTCGAATTTTATTTGTTTCTTTCGGCATGTTTCGTACCGCTTTTGGGAGCTGAAACTTCCCCTTATGGGTGACGGTTTTCTCGTTGGCTGGTGTAAGCTCGTGCTACTGTGGGATGTATGTTATTTCATTTACCCCCTGGACTTCCCCGTGCCATGTACTCAAATCTGATATTGCTCCATGCTTACCAAATCTGATTGAACCATCTACACCTTCTTCACCTGGTTGATCAGTTCTAAGACAGGATGTAAGGTTGTCCGAGAATGTCTCTCCATTGTTCCATATCCTATAGTTGATCAGTCCTAAGACAGGTTGTAAGGTTGTCTGAGCATGTCTCTCTACTGAACCCTATGATCACTCTTAAGACAGGTTGTAAGGTTGTCTGAGAATGTTTCTACATTGTTCCCTATCCTATAGTTGATCAGTCCTAAGACAGGTTGTAAGATTATCTGAGCATGTCTCTCCACTGAACCATTTGATCACTCCTAAGACTGGTTGTAAGGTTTTCTGATCATATTTGTCCAATGGTTGATCAGTCCTACAAGTGGTTGTAAAGTTGTCTGAGTATGTCTCTCCATTGAACCCTATGATCAGTTCAAACACTGGTTGTAATGTTGCCTAAGCATGTTTTTCCAATGGACCATATCCTATGGTTGATCAGTCCTAAGACTGATTGTACGGTCACCTGAGCGTGTCTCTCCATTTGACCGTATCCTCTGGTTGATAAGTCTTAAGACTGGCTGAAAGGCTGCTTAAGCATGACTCTCTATTTGACCCTTTCCTTTTTCACTCTCTTAATTTCAACATAAGTTCGTACCTATTCCTGAGATACAAAGTCGAGTCTTGGTCGCACCTTTCCTCTTTTCCAGCCTTTACGTTTCCCCTGTAGTCAATTTTCCGGCCGTATATTATGTCCTTACCAACGTAGTCTTGGCTGTTTTGTATTATTTTCAAAATGTTCCTTTCTGTGCAAGCCAATAAATCTTAGTTCTGTCCAGCTCACTCGTTCTATTCTACAATGGCACCGTATTTCAAACGCCTTTCAAACAGTTTTCCTATTTCTTTGCTCGAGTCGATGCTTCAGCATTGAATGACGATCCTACTATGACCTGATTATCTGCAAATCCAGTGGCATTTACTTTCATACCGTCTTATATTCTGTTTTACCATTCATTTGGCACTGTAAGTAGTTCCAAGATTATCTGGGATGTGTGAACCTATCTCACCTGAAAACATTATTAACCATCTCCAGCCATCTTGATTTACGTTATGCCCCTGAATTCAGATTTTGAAAGTGAGGTCTACACCTGGGCAACTCTTCCTGACTTAAATCCCAGGAGAGCGCAGTCATATCCTCAGTCACTCCACATGCACGTTTGATAATGTCGCAATCTTCGTTAGCGATGACAAACTATACCAGGTATTTCACATCACACGATCATTATTTACCGCTTATCTGTCTTTGATGTGGAACACGTTAGACTGATAACAGCGATACAAGTTATCAGTTATCGGTGAGCTTCTACGCCAATGTCTGCAGCGGAGAATTACCAGAGCACTTCAGTAAATAAGTTACAAATAGCTATTTTTTAAAAACACACTAAATGAGATACCCACTTGAAAACCTTTTATTATTGCACTTTCATTGTTCCTTATATCTCAACAAAATTTCTCATAGCATTGACAAACTTATCCTATCGCTTTATCAGTGCACAAAAATCTGCAGCAGAGAAGTCTTTGGTCAAATCTGCAGATCCTTCGAAAAATCCAAAATATTTATTAGCGAACAAAGAAGAAGAAAAAATAAGAAGAAGAAGAAGAAGAAGAAGACGACGAAGAAGAAAAAGAAATGTGTAGATCACCTTCAACCTCTTCGCCCTTAACTTGTGTAGCAAATGTGAGTTCATAGTGGACCAATCATGCGGGAATCGTTCAGGGCGAATTGCAGTTTTGCAATTGTTGCACTGTCTATCGTTACTCGTCTGTCAGCTCTAATGATCTATCCCACACACCTTATATATGTTTCTGCTGCAATGTGAACAGGACGACCAGATCTTGCTTCATCAGCAATTTTTTACAATTTTTGAGAAAATGTATCGACTCAGTTATGTACCGATTTACACGACATACACTTCTCACTGTAACAGAAAGCATGCACTTATAAATAACCTTTGCCAACTTTAAAACCAAGCTATGAGAGTTATAACAGGAGGCATGAAGTCAACGCCAATTGTAGAACTTGAAAAGATTACAAATCTGCAATCCATGACCGATAGAAGAGACTGCAGAGCCCAACAGCAAGCAGAGAAACCCAGAAGACTGACAGACCATCTAATGCATCAGAGACTAAATAGATTTGGAAATGGGAAACTAAAGCGGAGAAACTTTGCAGAAATAGCCAAAGCAAAGACGAGCGAAGACCCTATGAACACCGTAACAATACCAAAGCCCATCCCTACTGTAAGCAAACCCACCTGGAAGCTACATATCATTCCGGAGGTGGTAGAAAATATACCCGGTATTGGAAACAAGAACAGCCAGACTGAAAAAGAAAGAAGAGACATAACCCTGAGGTACATAACGAAAACCTACCCAAGCATGGACTGGACCCATGCATACACCGACGGCTCTGTAACAAATACAACACAGAACGGAGGGGCAGAGGTATTCCTGAGCCTACCAAATGGTAGGAAAACAACACTATCAGTGGCAACTGGAAAATACTCAAGCATTTTCAGAGCGGAGGCAGAGGCACTGAGGGCTGCAGTAGAAGAAATGGTGACATGCAACAGAAATGAAAGCCAAATAGTCCTGCTTACAGATGCCCTGGCCGTAGACACAGCACTAAAAAGCCAGAAAAATACTGAACTTAATGATTTAAGAGCAGTACTCTGTTAACTATGCCAGCAGTCCGCAACAAAAAGAGTAGCGGTACAGTGGGTTCAATCCTACTGTAAAATCCAAGGCAACGAGGAGGCAGACAGACTGGCAAAAGAAGGTGCAAGACTACCACAAACAGATTCTAGTGTGATCTACGAAGAGTCCAAAAGGCTTATTAGGCCAGATACATGGCCAAATGGGAAACAGAACATACTGGCTACACACAAAACGATGCCTATTACCAGTTGAACAGAAGAGAGCAGGTCGTGGTCTTCAGACTCCGCACAGGCCACAACAGACTGAGGTACCACCTATTCAATAAACTGAAGATAGGTGGCACCGACCAACGCACTTGTGGTACAGGAAAAATGACCGCTGAACATCTGCTGCAAAACTGCCCGATATACGAGGACCAGAGAAAGCACATGTGGCCATCACCAATGGCAACACTAGACAAGCTCTATGGTAGTGTGGACATCCTCAGGATGACCGCTGCTTTCTTCGAACAAATACAGGTTGACGTCTGACAGCGTACGAAGAAGAAGAAGAAGAAGAAGAATAACCTTTGCAGGTAATCCGTTTACTAACGAATAAGCAGCATCATAACAACAAGCTGGTCTTTTATTGTACGCTCTGTCATTGTGTATCTTTACTACGCACATGCATGTTACTCACGTGTCTGTTATCTACAGGGATCACAAAACTGGATGATGCTGTCATTTACTGAAACCTTTAGAAACTACCAGCTACAATGTACAGCTACCCTATACCAGTTTGTAACTTACTTACTGACTTATAGTCGTATCAATAACATAATGTAAGTCACTGCGCCATAATGATTTCCGGACTGAACAAATAGTCTCACTCTCACGTTCCAATTTGTGCCGTAAACGTGACTACAAAGAATTGGGCAAGGTGCTAGCAATCGCATCTCGTAAAATAAATGTGGAAAGTTGCAATTAAAAGTTAGGTCACCCTTTGAAAAGGTGAATGGTTGAAATGATTGGGAACAGGCTTATTTTAAAAGGAGGCCGGTTACAGTGTTTACCTTTTCGGAGTAGCGTTTGGTGGAGGCCAGCTACTGTGTTTACCTTTTTGGAGTGGTGAGTGGTGGAAGACAAGAACAGTGTTTACCTTTGTGGAGTGGTTTGTGGTGGAGGCAAGGTACAGGGTTTACCTTTGTGGAGTGGTTTGTGGTGGAGGCAAGGTACAGGGTTTACCTTTTTGGAGTGGTGAATGGTGGAGGCCAGCTACTGTATTTACCTTTTTGGAGTGGCGCGTGATGTAGGGCAGTGTTACCGGACCTTTTTACATCTGCGAACTGACGAAAATAGGCAACGTTAGTAACGGTCCGGTGCTGTTTGAATTTTTTTGTTTCTATCTTGCAGGGATTCATTCCAAAATACCACAACATAGTATTTGTAGATGAACTAACCTCTAAAACTTGTCTATAGATTTTGGAAAAAAAACTTAATTTACATATCCTGTTATTTGTAGGTATTTTCCTCCATAAAACATAATTTACATTTATAAACAAACGCACCAAATATAAATGAGCTCTTCTGTTAAAAAAGTACGGATACTTGTGTAGATGACTTGATTTGAGCAATAGCCTGTCAGAGCGTAGATCACTTCAAACCGATCTCCACAGTTTGTGACTTAAGGCTCAACCACTTTTTCACGGACCGGCAGGATATTTCTACGCACCGGCACTGATCCGAGAACCGGCGGTTGCGAAACACTGGTGCAAGGTGTAAATCAAGTCAGTTCGTGTTAAGTTTGACTGGTCATGTCGAGGGTTTTTATCGGTATAACTTTGTTCACGCACAGAAAGGATTGTCCAAACTACTGTACTGCAAAACTGCCAGTGGAACACATACAACACATTACAAACAGTTACACACACGCATCCATGAACTTTCTAATTTGTTCAGAAAGAATATTAAAGGCTACGGTTTTCTTTTGTTCTGTATCTTCTTCTTATTTTTCTTCTTCTCCTTCATCTTCTTCTTCTTATTCTTCTTCTTCTTTATATTCTTCTTCTTTCTCTTCTTCTTCCTCTTTCTCATCCTCTTTCTGTTCTTTTTCTTTTTCTTTTTTGTTCTTCTTATTTTTCTTTATCTGCTATTTCTTCGGCTTTCTTCCCGAAAACAACACAGTTTACAGCTAGACAGCGATATAGGCGATATAAGGAAAGTGACCTAGGAGTTATAATAGATCATACAGGTAAGGTGAGTGAGCAAGTTCAGGTAGCAGTGAATGAGGCAAATGGCAAATGCAATGTTAGGTTTGATAAAAAGAAATATTAAACATAGAAGCAAGGAAGTGATAGTCAAACTGTATAAAGCATAAGTTAGACCTAGATTGGAGTACTGTCTACAGGTGTGAGTCCTTATTATAGAGGGTATATAAACATGCTGGAAAGAATACACAAAAGAGAGACAAAGCTGATCGTCGGATTCCAGAATTACAGTTATGAGGAAAGACTCAGCAAACCGGCCTTCAGTGTCTAGAAAAGAGAAGAATTCGAGCTACAAATTAACTAAAGAGAAATATTTTTTTATTCAGAGAGTGGTGAATGCTTGGAATGCATTGCCACATGAGGTAGTGGAGGCAGGGGCAATTTATGCATTTCAGAATACATTGGATGCGCATAGCTTTTAGAGCAAAGTAATGTAAATGAAACTGGATGTATACAGACTCTGCAGAGTCTTCTAAACCAGTATAACGACGTTAAGTTAAGTTAGGCGCCTTTCAGCCCGACATATCCGATTTCAGCACCTCATATTTGGGACCATGTTAGCTTTCCCTTTTTCATCCCTAATTTCTTAGCCAGGCTGCATGGTTGCAGTTTGTTTCTAGAGCTCCTAATTGAAAGTGGAATAAAGTCTTGGTCAATTATGGGTCACTGACCCTGGTGTAGTCAACCGACTATGAGTGGATGGCTGTTTTCATCTCACCCACTGCTGCATCTTCAGCATCAGATTTCGATCGGAGGTTGAAAGGTACGTGCTTTTGCCATGAAAATCAAGAAAGGCAAAATAGCAATATTGACGTATAGCTGACAAATCGAAAAGAGCAATGATGATAGAGTTACTGAATACGCTATTTGGTGTACACGAAAGCGATTTGAAAAGTTTTGATTATGAGGAAATCATTTCATTAAAGTGCTAGATTTACACGTGAGCTGGACATTTTCTTAAAGCTTGGAATGTCGATTAAGTGATGTGTCATTATTTGTCAACGTATTCACCATCCCGGTGCACAGACATATGCTAAAGATGGACACATTCTTGTACCCGTAGTGGAAACAAATCAGACGTCTTCTCCTGAACGCAGATACGCACAGTTGCTTGTGCCTCCTCGTCAGAAACGTAACGGTCTCATTTGAGCTTCATTCAGCTTTGGGAAAGGGAAGAAGTCACTTTCTGCTTGACAATGCTGTTGGCAGGAATCAGTTCGTCCATGAGAGCTTGGTGCTGTGCATCCACAGCTGTGATCAATCGTCCGCTTCGAGCATTGGTTCACCGTGACTGGATTGTTGACTTTTACAGGCTGTGTCCACCTCCTGACATCCACACAATCGTCACCATATATCACATAATTTCTTCTATGCATGACGATGGACATACAACCTTCCGCCGTCAGTAATTCTTCTTATTCTTCTTCTTCTTCTTCTTCTTCTTATTCTTCTTCTTATTCTTCTTCTTCTAATTCTTCGTACGCTGTCAGACGTCCACCTTTATTTTTTCGAAACAAGCAGCGGTCATCCTGAGGCTGTCGACACTGCCATAGAGCTTGTCTAGTGTTGCCACTGGTGATGGCCACATCTGCTTTCTCTGATCCTCGTATGTCGGGCAGTTTTGCAGCAGGTGTTCAGCGATCATTTTCCCAGTACCGAACGAGCATTCGTCAGTGCTACATATCTTCAATTTATTGAGTAGGTGGTACCTCAGTCTATTGTGGCCAGTGCGAAGTCTGAAGACCACGACCGGCTCTCTTCTGTTCAATTGGTAATGGGCATCATTGTTTGTGTAGCCAGTATGTTCCGTTTCTCATTTGGTCATGTATCTAGCTCTAATAAGCCTTTTTGACTCTTTGGATGTCACACTAGTATCTGGTTGTGGTAGTCTTGCACCGTCTTTTGTCAGTCTATCTGCCTCCTCGTTGCCTTGGATGTTACACTGTACCACTACTCTTTTTTGGTGCTGACTGCTGGCATAGTTGACAGAGTGCTGCTCTTAAATCATTAAGTTCAGTATTTTTCTGGCTTTTTAGTGCTGTGACTACGGCCAGGGCATCTGTAAGCAGGACTATTTGGCTTTCATTTCTGTTGCATGTCACCATTTCTTCTACTGCAGCCATCAGTGCCTCTGCCTCCACTCTGAAAATGCTTGAGTATTTTCCAGTTGCCACTGATAGTGTTGTTTTCCTACCATTTGGTAGGCTCAGGAATACCTCTGCCGCTCCGTTCTGTGTTGTATTTGTTACTAAGCCGTCGGTGTATGCATGGGTCCAGTCCATGCTTGGGTAGGTTTTCGTTATGTACCTCAGGGTTATGTCTCTTTTTTCTTTTTCAGTCTGGCTGTACTTTTTTCCAATACCTGGTATATTTTCAACCACCTCTGGAAATATATGCTGCCTCCAGGTAGGTTTGCGTACAGTAAGGATGGGCTTTGGTGTTGTTAATGCGTTCATAGGCTCTTCGTTCATCTTTGCTTTGTCTATTTCTGCAAAGTTTCTCCGCTTTAGTTTCCCATTTCCAAAATTATTAAGTCTCTTCTGCATTGGACTGTCAGTCAGTCTTCTGAGTTTTTCTGCTTGCTGCTGGGCTTTGCAGTCTCTTCTGTCGGTCATGGATTGCAGATTTGTAATCTTTTCCAGCTCTACAATTGCGTCAGTAATTCAATCCCATCAGGTTGCTTCAACTGTATTTCCGCCATTTTAGTATATGCTCAGCGCATGCGTCACGTTCCAGGAGTATGCCGATACATGTCCCTATAACCAATTCATTTGAGATTATTTTCACATAGGTATCACGCGGCTTTGAGCACAGTTGTTACAGTTATGGCGCTGGAGGTAAAACGTTTCAAATACCCGTGTAGTTTCAATTTATTTAGCAAGCTTTCAATCTTTGGTTGCACAGTCTCACTTTTACTTGAACTCTAGTAATTCTCTCATGACTAAATAATTCCTGTACTATCGATCCGTATACCGGTTGTTGCTTTTGTTCGAAGCTACTCCTACGGAGTTGTGGTGACTCTTAACGTTAATTTGGTATCGAGTTACAGTGGCTCTTCTTACACCGGGAGAAGTACATAAAAAGGTGGATTGGGTTCGTGTCTGTAGTGCCAGCCTTCGCGTAGGCCCATGACTGTGTGGATTACAATTTCGACTACTTTCACATCCCCCTTTCTCCCACCCCAGACCTCTTGTTGTTGGTTTGATTGTTACGTCGCTACATGTTTCCGTAATACGAACAAGGAAGTTAGGTTTGGAGGGTGCGGGAATATGGGGGCTTCATGAGTATGTCTCATTGAGTGTGGTTACTCTTCTCTCGCTTTCATCTCCATCAAATTGAGTGATACACGGGAATGATATAGAGGAGTGTTATAGAGGAATGAATCGGTTTTGGGATACAGAGGAGTGATATAGAGGAGGGATATAGAGGAATAAATCAGTGGATGGATACAGGGGAGTGATATAGAGGAGGGATATAGAGGAATAAATCAGTGGATGGATACAGGGAAGTGATATAGAGGAGGGATATAGAGGAATAAATCAGTGGATGGATACAGGGGAGTGATATAGAGGAGTGATATAAAGGAATGAATCAGTAGAGGGATACAGGGGAGTGATATAGAGGAGTCATATAGAGGAATGAATCAGTAGAGGGATACAGGGGAGTGATATAGAGGAGTGACTTGGAGGAAATCAGTAGAGGAATACAGAGGAGTAATATAGAGGAGTGATATAAAGGAATGAATCAGTAGAGGGATACAGTGGAGTGATATAGAGGAGGGATATGGAGGAATAAATCAGTGGATGGATACAGAGGAGTGATATAGAGGAATGAATCAGTAGAGGGATACAGTGGAGTGATATAGAGGAGGGATATAGAGGAATAAATCAGTGGAGGGATACAGAGGAGTGATATAGGGGAATGGATCAGTAGAGGGATACAGAAGAGTGATATTGGGGACTGATATAGATGAATAGATCAGTAGAAGAATACAGAGGAGTGATAAAGGGGAGTGATATAGATGAATGAATCAGTAGAGGCATACAGGGGAGTGATATAGAAGAGTGATATAGAGGAGAGATACCGAAGAGGGATACAGGGGAGTGATATAGAGGGGTGATTTAGAGGAATGAATCTGTAAAGGGTTACAGTGAGTGATATAGAGGGTTGATACAGAAGAGGGATACAGGGGAGTTATATAGAGGAATGAATCAGTAGAGGAATACAGGGGAGTGATACAGAGGAGTAATATATAGGAATGAATCAGTAGAAGAAAACAGGGGAGTGATACAGAGGAGTGATACAGTGGGTGATATACAAGGGATTGATACAGGGAATTGATAGGGGAGAAAAGAACATTGTTACAGTCCAAGTTTGTTAAAAACCGTCACTAAAGATGGCTGTACATGTAACCAGCTAACTTTTTATGCAAAAACGAAATGATACATAAGCTAACATTGCTTGAAAAGCAATAAGCTCGCATGCATGGCTGGGCGACCTGTGCTTTGTGTGGAGCAGAAGAAGGTAAGAAGAAGAATCGTAAGTTACAAATTGACTGTAAAAATAAACCATACAAATATACGATCAAACGGGAATACGTCGAAACCTTGTCTTATCATGGCAATGATAAAATAGAAGATAAATATAGACGATTTAAATAGACGATCACACGCTGAAAAAAGTCAGAAGCTTCTCTAATCCGGGATATTTAAAAACGCAAGATAGAAGATGTGAAGTGGATGAGAATCAAGAAGAGAATAATAATGTTCAAATCTATTTTCACGAACTTTAGTCATATATTGACATCCAAACAAGTCGCTCACATATTTTAAACGATAAAGATGGAGTATTAGATATACTCGACATTAATATTTACGGTTTCAAGGTGGACAATGAACAAGACCTAAAGAGAATTGATGCCTTTGAATGTGAATATATATTAAAAAAATTGTGCCCATCTTGTGGAAAGAAATGACAACAAATAATGAAGTCTTGGAGAAATTATGAACGCAGATATAATTGATGAATGAAATTATATTTCGAGAGTTAAGATCTTTTTATCACATCAGAAGGTTTTATACCTTTAGGAAAACAATACTGGAAGGAAAAGTGGAGAGCAAACGAGCTAGAGATACAATGCTATACGTTGAAGAAAATCACAATAATATGGAAACAAAAAAAAGTCTAGCAGATTGCACTATCAAGGCAAGAGATGTCGGATGATCCATTGCCGCTTGACTTCGATGGGTAGTTGGCACTTGATCCGAAATGAACCAGTGGTTTGTTCATTCTGAAACCAGCTAATAAACCATGCTGAACCAATGGAAGCTACAGTGTACGTATGTCAGTCATCATTATTCGCTCTTTTCTTTTAATGTAAAGTATATACTGCGCAGTGATTAGTAGACTGGTTTCTTCACCGAGCAATCGGATTCGGTACCCAGTTCGTGCGGGGTTTTTGGCGAAAGGGATCCTGGGATTGAACCAGCCTAAAAAATTGGGTACCAGAATAATTTGAGAAAGTAAAGTATGATGTTGACCACACCACACCTAGTAGGCCAAGAAAACTATGGACCTAATACCATATTCCCAATATGGTACACTGGCATGTTAATGGGAACTTTACTGAGTTACTTCATTTACTGACACTCCGTATATAGCAAATGAGACAGTGAAATCTAACACAGACGTAATACAGCAAATGAAATCAGTGGACACATGCCCCCGATATTACGATAGAAACAAGTGACAATGGATACACAAAGAACCCTATACAACACGATATGCATACCAACATTGTGTTATATGTGCCAAAATTGGACATTGACAAGCAATGATAGAAGAAATATTGTAACATCAGAGATGAAATGCCTACGCAGAATGCTAGGAGTAACAGTAATGGATAAAATCAGAAACGACGATATTAGGAGACAAGCAGGTACAACACCAGTGCTAGACCTCATCAAGAGACAAGCGGGTACAACACCAGTGCTAGATCTCATCAAGAGATACAGGCTATGCAGTAGTGTCTCATCTAAAGCGGAAGTGGATGTATTGATGTCGGATTTAGATAAAATTCGAGAATGGTCTGTAAGCTGGCAAATGGAGTCTGACATTCGATTTCCAGTGATTGGTGTGCCAAAAAGTGGGAATGGGTATATTTATTTTAAGTATCGCATCTCACGGTTTTTTTTTCTCTCTTTCTTTAAAAAAAAAAAAATTAACAAAGAGAAAGAAAAAAAGGTCCCTATCACTTATAGGGACCTTTTTTTCTTTCTCTTTGTTTTTTTTCAAAGCATCTTCATAGATTTGCAAAAATAGTGAAGATGCAATGAGATGATATGTATAAAGGTGATCTATGGAATAGGATGATTATGAAGATGCCAAAAAGATATATAAAAGAAAGTAATTAAAATGAAATATCGGGTAAGTAAAATAAATGATTCTTGGCGTGGCTTGAGGATCGTCAGATTTGACGTCTCGTGATCTGCTAGATGTATTTCTTGGGGTCCTTCGTTCTTTCTGGTGACGGCAGCGCAGTTCTGTTTTGACAAATGCTCCAGGTGGAAGAGATCCTTTGACTTTTGAAGGAAAACTTGAAATTGTTGGACTGTACATTGTGTCCTCGGGAGATAACTGTGAGTGGAATGGGTGGAGGACAGTCTTCTTGGATATTTGGAAGAGGGTGTGGGTGGGTTTAGTGGACATCGGAGGAGGAGGGTGTGGGTGGGTTTAGTGGACATCGGAGGAGGAGGGTGGAATGACGGCTTTAAGAGGTTTGGGCGGAGATTGCTGCCGGTTCCTGTCATCTCATGGAGGAATATAAAAAGAAAACACGCAGAAAAATTAGAATGTTCTTATCAAGATATTGACGTACCCCGATCATGGATCCATAGATGCGGATACTGTACCCCGGTGCCCTATCATTTATCTATATGATTCTTTTGGTGACAATGTTATGTATTTGTTATGTTCTTATCCACTCGCTTAAGGGCTTAAAGCCCACATAAATGGGTTTGATATACGTGAAATTCTTGGAATTATTTCGGTGCAATATGATGACTAGTATGTTATAAGATCCAAGGGTAGATTTGAAACAGATGCTGAAGTCTCTAAGGCTTGCTAGAAAAATGTTGAAAGGGCTATCGCTAAATACTAAGTTGTGAAAGTATTGTCTTCCTTTGTAGGGAGGGAATAGAGTGGGCTCATACATTCCCAAAATGGGATTGTTGTATATACGTTCAAAATTCCTGTGATCCCTCTAGACGTCATAACTATGATCACATACCCTCGATTAGGGCCCAGATACAGTTTGGAACTCTTGTAGCGTAATATATGTGTTAATGTTGATGATGACCTCATGAGTAGTAGAGCACAGGGAGAGGAAATGTGTCTTCAATTGTCGACATTTCTAATCTAAAAATTTTTTATTAAATGTATCGGCGAACAGGAGCGTATTATTTTTTTTAAATTAAAAAAACAATTTTTTTGTTTTAAGGAACTGGAGATAGGCCCATGATATGCATTATCTGTGTGATCGAACATGTCGCTCGATTAGAAAATAAGGCCTTTAAAGATCTGAGAGGTAGTTTGTAATGGCTTCCAATTATTAAAACTAAGACGAGTGAAATTGCTTCTACAACTATTCATAAAGGCAAATGACAAATATGATGTCTCCCTGTCTAGGTAGAGTGGGGCCACAAATGCCCAATGAAGTTTTATCTGCATTATGCAGTTTCCTGTCCTCACCCAGGAAGCCTGTACTGTTATCACATACATTCGATAAGGGCTCAGATACAGTTTTGGTAAACTCTTGCGGCTGAACAGGGATATTAACGTTGAGGAAGGCTTCGTGGGTATGATTGCCCAAGAACAAATGAGGTTTTAGAAGTTGTGGTTGCCATTTCTCCTTCACAGGGTTGACTTTCTTTAGATAGTCGGCAGTTTCGATGTATTAAATAAGTTGAAAACCAACAACAAAAATGTCTTATGTCTATGGGTTTTATACCGAACTTTTCGGGTCTTGTAATAGGTTCTACGAGAGCATGATATGCGGCACGATCTAACCTTCAATAATGTTAATGGATCCCGTACAACAGTGGACGACAAATGCTCCTACATTTAGGTATATTGAGAAACCAAGGGGTTGATGTCTTCCTGTGAAGGCAGAGTGTGTCCATAAAGAGATAATCACGGTGTCATACTTGTTGTTGTTGCTGGAGACGCTTGCTCCACAGAAGAGTTTTGGATTCATTGATTGAAGTACTCGTATAATAGCAATGTTTTCTTCAGATATTCAAGTTACTAGCCCCAAGCACAATCTTCTTTAGTCAGGTTTTCGAAATGAATGGAAGGCGACAATGGGTTTATTCACTTGAACTGTGATACCACTCGGACATGCATATCCGTGGACTGTTATTATAACATCTAGTTCCGGGTGTCCAGTTAAAGATGCAGGCAAATTAGGGTCATGAAAATTGCAATTACTCAGGCCGTGCTTGAGTTTGCTAAAACCGTTGTCCGAAAATCATTATTTTGCTAGCTCTGCAAATTGTACACAAAATGGTTGATATCAATTTCTGTGTCTAAACCTTAATCCTGCGTGAAAACACTGTCAAAGTACTTGCATACATGCACTTGTATAATATTATACCCGTTTACCATAATGTTTATGTTTTCAGACGATTTGTTTATCTGCAGTTTATGTTTTGAATGTGTCAATTTTTAACTATCTTTCGCACACAGAGTTGAGTACATTCAGATGTTGCTGCAGATTGTACCCACTCTCGTATAATAGGCATTGATCATCTGCAAAACTCAGTTCATTCAGCTGATAAGTATTTGTCTTTCTTCCTAGATATTTCTTGGTAGATGCTCCCTTTTGGCTTCCAGCGTTATTCTGCTGATATGTATTGGAAGAGTAGTGGCGACAATTCACACTGTCTCCCTCCTGTTATTATCTTCATTGCTCCGCCAGTTCATCTGTTGTTCTTACTACACTGTGGCAACCTAGCTACAGTGCACTAATATTCTCTAATAGTTTATTAATAAGTAAGTACAATTGAATAAGTAAATGCACAAGAATCAGTTCAGTCACAAGACTTGGAAGAACACAACTAACAAGTACACGAGAATATGTAAGAATACAAGAACCATTATTGCTTAAGCCTAAGTAAGTATGCAAGAGCCAGTCAGACCCGCAAGAACAAGTTAGTCTAAAAGAATGTGTAGATAAAATTGAACAATTACTTGTACTCTAAGAACATTTCAATTGTGTTCTTGACGTCCAGTAAGGAAGTTCATTGTTAACATCAAAGCCTAGTGATTGTATATAGTATGTTCACAAAGTCCAATAAGTGCTATAAATGTGCTTCAAATGCCCATTAGAATAGAAATTATGGTGTACCACCAAATTTCCGAATTTATTCCCGTGGTCACAGAAACTGTTACTTTAAAAAAGAACCAAATTTAATGTTTTATCTTACCTCCGACTTGTAGCCTCCAAACTACAGTTATTTAAGCAGAAAAGAACACAATGTGACGCTTCCCTAACCCTAAACATGAAAGTATATCATCATAGTTTGTATTTCTAAAGTATTTAACAAAGTCAGATCCTTTCCCAACAAAAAAATTGAAGTAGTTGAACATAGGTAGTACTTGTCAGATAATCAACAAAGAAAGATCCTTCACTAATCCTCTACTTTAACACTTGTGACCATAGTTAATGTTTATCCACTATAGAACAGGATTCGTCACTTCCACCAATCTCCTACTTGGTATGACCAAAGTGTTAATGCAGGACTGAATGGGATGCTTCCCCAATCCCTTACTTTGAAGTATGTGACCATAGTTAATGTTTATCCACAATTAAACAAAATTTAGCACTTCCCCAACTCCTTACTTGGAAGTTCGTGGCCATATTTAATGCTAGTGCAGTACTGAATAAACCTTTAAGCTTCTTAAATCCTCGTCTTGGTGGCCTGTGAAACAGTTCATATTTAGCCAGTACCGAACAAACTCTGAAGCTGCTTAACCCCCTACGTAAATGTCTATGACCTCATTCAGAGTGTGAGTCCTCTACTGAGTCAGTGGATAATGAAATTTTGCAAACTTTACAATCGGTATGGGCTATTTACATCAGAATTGACGTCATTATACGCATCGTACGTATGTTTCACTTGGTACAGTTAGGTCTGGTTTCATTTGAACACGCCTCGCACATAAGCATGTGCTCACATGTCTGTCATACACGTAACGTCTAAGTCATTTTCTGTGCTACGCCTTTTCACCAGGTCCGTCTGCACGCCTTTTTCTTTGACTCCCGTCCATTTTTCTTATTAGTTCCTGGGAGTCTGCATAGCCAGGGGGAGTGGGGCTATCTGGCTGTATAGGCCTTGGCCTTATTTGTGACTGCACAATAATCCTTCCTCCTCCCCCCCCCCCCCCAGTTGGTCACAAGTAAGATGACCGCGCCTGACTGACTGCACTCTTTACTCGCTCCAGTGTTTATGTCGTTTTCTGCTGTTTGCTAGTTCCTGTTCGGATTATAATTCACAACTCCTTCCCTAGGTAGTATCAAGGTCTTTATTTTGTAGAATGTATGTGCTTTTGATCTATTATCCTGTTTGTTATGCTGCAATTTGCTACGACTGTGCCTAGTTTAAGCCGTGGGAAACCAGTCCAAGTCGTTCATCGTTCTGTTTGATTGCATCCCATAATTTAGCCCATTGGTCCAACACACACTCCTCGCTGCTCTTATTCCGAGGCAGCGGAGTACTTGGCTCCACCTAGGGAGTCTGTAGGGATTTCGGTCGACACACTGCTCATGAACAATCCTCAGCAATGGGACATGGTAGTGATCATTCGACGCAGCGGGTATTAGATGCCTATGCGAACATTATTATTAGCCCCCGAATATAACCCCCCTCCCCTCCCCCACATCCAGTAGGCTTGTGTTCTTGCAAGAAAAACGAGAAGAAAATGGGATGTTACCGTAACACCCAACTTGCAACCCTGAGACAACAGCTATTTCAAAAGCAAGATTCAAAATATTGACGCTTTTCCAAGTCTGACGTGTATGCACTGGCAGTCTACACCTGTACCAGCGTTTCGATTTTTCAGCCTTGCTAAAAATATACGTAAGTATTGCGAGATTATGGGAACAACCCATCGTAGCTCCATCATCCTCATATATTGCAGATCCTGCTGTCTTTAGTCGATATTTGGCCTAACCGTGGTGTTTCGTAGTGTCACGAATGTCGCATTTGAGGCAACCAGTGACAGTGGCAAAGCGAAATTCGATTAAAACTCTCTCAAATATTGAACCGACATTCAATTGTTTGCGAACGATACCGGTTTCTGACAAAAGAGCAACCAAAACACGTTGTAGGTAACGCCGAAGCCGGTGGTTCCCAACCTTAGATGGTGAAAGACCTTGAGGGAGATCCGTGAATCCAATCTAGATTTGTAAAGGTTATTGTGCGTACGTTTTTAATATCCACCAGTACGATGTTGGTAAGTACGTCGGCGAACGAATTATCACTGGATATGGGGAGGATAAAACTTTTGGAATGTTGAGAACCACTGGTACAAACTTTCTTCTATCGAGCGAATTGGAGTAGCCAAGGTAGATAACCCTGACTGAGACTAGCACATGGGCAGGTAATTGTATAATATTTGTGCAGGGAAAGACAGACGCATTATCTAGTCTTTGTGCAGACAGTAGTAATAGCTGGTAAAATCAGTAGAGAATATACTTTTTAAAATAAGGATTTGTCTTATATTGATTTTGGTTGTTGAGATACATATTAAATAAAATAAATAAAACTTAATTCGTGCCGATGTGCCCCTTCTATTGTTCTATAACGCCACTGTGTAAAAGGTACATGTATTATTTTTATCGGACACTGATGTAAAGGATTACAGTCTAACAGGCCTCGTTATGCTAGTTTATTAGCATATTGGGGGTCGCTGTAGTCAAGAGGTTAAGGCACTCGCCTCTCACGGTGATGAACGCAAACGGTGGGCGATCGAATCCCGCAAGTTTCAATCGACCCCTGGTCTCCAGGGAGGTAAGACCAGAGGGCCTGAATCCTGAATTACCTTCAGTAGTCTCGACCAATAGTCTTGCCACTGATCAAAGCTAACAAGGGGCAAGAGAGTGAGATTGATTATCAGCGCATTCACTCCCTCACTATAATCAAAATACAGCGCACGTCACATTTGTAAGACAACACCTTCTGATGTTTCCATCATCGCTGGCGATGGGCAGTACCTATCATCATATTGAGTTAACAATCGTAGCAGACTCTCTGCTTGCCGTGATCGAACTTAGAACATTCTCACACTCATCCACATCATCATGACCATACTCAGTAAATGACATATCAAACAGCAGGTGTCATATTTATTATATCATACTCATATCATAGAATGAGTAGAGAAATTACAAACACAATATAATACATATCTTAACTTAACATTCTACTAAAACGGGAATTGTAAGCATTAGCTATTGATGGAATTCCCAACTATCTAAAAACCCAGTTCTATTGCCTTGCAATTACATCACACACACATCGCCTTAACTGCGTCTTCAAAACACCTTATCAAATACTCTTCCTCACTGAAATCCCCTCAGGCGGGCGATCTCGACATAACTCGTTCACAATGTGTCCTTGCTTACAAACACACGTTCACATTATCTATTAATGCAAAACTCATTCACCTATTTGAGCGAACCTGTTCTATCACTAAACATTCGTCCAACCGTCTATCAATCGCTCCTCTATCTAAGTCGGAGAGTTAAACATACTATCCACATTCAGTCTCTCTCTCTCTCTCACTCTCCTCCATACAGCCACTCTCTCTAGCCTCTCTCTATCCAGCCTCTCTCTCTCCAGCCTCTCGAGCTAAACTGTCTCGAGGTATATATCCTCAAGCAAGACTAGAGCTTGACCAATCGATCTCCAGTGATGGTCATCTTCAATCCCAATTGGAACGAAACACTTTGCACACCTGTCACTCATTCTCTCGCAGCAAGCCCCGTTGCCAATTTCGTCTGTCAATCAATCTCCCCCTACCAAAATCGGAAGGCCAGTGGTCAGTTTCTACCTGTCCACATTCCTTAACCCAACTCTGTTCTCCTTTGCTGAGACGGTGAGTGACCTTGACATGCATTCAGGTACCTTTAAGCTTTAACATGTTCAGGCATCCTAAACTCCCCTTGCTCCGGCGGGAACTGTTACACAACGATAGATCTGTGGGAAAGAAGACGTCGACCACCAATGAAGCAGGACATTTTGGATAGACAGTAGAGATGGAGAGTACACTCTCAGAAAGAAACCGGAAAGCATAGCTCGATATACGCTAAATTGGAGCCCGCGAAGGAGAGAGAGAGAGAGAGAGAGAGAGAGAGAGAGAGAGAGAGAGAGATAGACGGATGGGAGTGGTGGGTGCGAGCGGATGAGAAGGATGTCAGTTCAGTCGGTCTCATGTCAGAAATGGATATCTCGGAGAAAGTGCAACTGACGTCGCATTTTTAGATACCAGCGTTTGTTTAAAGTAGTGTGATAAATTTCGTTTGGCGCTACTTTGCCTTCCTTATCAGTAAGTCAGGTAACAATTTACATCTGTGTAGCAGAGAGCATGTCAAGATATGGCATTTAACACCGTAGCTTTGTAGTGGAAAGCAAGCGCTCTAAATACTGGGAGCGTATGTTCAGTATATTGGTTATGCGAATGCGTTACATGCAAAAGTACTTACGCAATCGATACCATCTAGTACACCCATATGTTAATTGGTACCAGTCGTATAGTTAGGAATGGAAATGCGAATATGAAGACAACCCAGTTAGTTGTGGCTGAGTACAATGACATTACTAACACTTCGTCCCTGACAGCTATGTCTGCTATTAGAGCACTTTTGAGATCAAGATGCTGAGCAACGCATGTGCTGCAGTGGTCAGCGACCTATAGCTGACTGCTAGCGTCAGGGCCAGCGAACCAGAGCTGCCAAGACTTTTCTACACCTTCACGCGGTGATCCTGGATAACAGGCTGCAGCATGGCAGACTGGATAAGGAGAAGGGATCTAAAAAGAAATGCTAACCCGGTACTCAAAAAATGCTTGCTGAAGTCGGATGTGTTGGATCGAAAGGTCCTGCACAATCGCACGTGGCGGTGTCTCTGTGACCCCCTCTATGGAGGTAGGCCTGCAATGTCCCGTTGTGAGTCTGAAGATCTTTGTCTCCCCAGCTCTGCCAGATCTCACAGTAAACTGACATACTTCAGCTTCTATGACGTTCTTCTTGAAATGACGTTTGCAGCATTATGTCGTATTTTACAGCCTGGCTGCTATATCCGCGCATTTAGCCTCGATACATCCAATCCGAGCATGACATTTTTGGGACAGGGCTGCTTTCTCTCTTTGATTCATAATTTTCTTTTAGCCAGGATACGTGGTTGCAGTCTGTTTCGATGACCACCACTTAGAGGTGGAATATGATCTTTGTGAGTTATGGTTCATTGACACTGTTGCAAGCAGCAGGTTCTGAATTGCTGATCACTGCGAACTTTTAGATCCCATCTGTCATCCATATTTAGACTAGTTGAAAAACGCTCACTTCTTTCAGCAAAAGTACCGTCATCAAGACGCTCCAGTTGTAAATGATTATCTGCTTTCTGTAGAGGAAGTAAAGACAACGAAGAAGGGAACTGGACACATGACCTTACATAAAGCCCAAGCCTAGCACATTGAAATCTCGAATATTTTGTACCAGATAGTGTAAAGTGCAAATTCAGCAGAATTAACCAGTGGTTGGAAATGGAGTGTTTGCAGACTCCATTGTACTATGCCGCAGCCTGTGAGAGAGGCAAGGGGAGTGAGGGCAGTGGGGAGGGGGGGGGGGTTACCTTGATGTTTTTACAATCCCTAACTATCAGGTAGCCATTTACAGCTGGTTTGACTGGGGAAGCGGTCCCCGATTAAAATTCAGACCCGGATTTTTTTAGTCTCCGGACTCTATACGAACCGAGGCATCTGTTACCACATAAAATAGCGAATTGTTCGCTATGAACTGAGTTAATGCGCCTCTCGATATAATATAATACTGTCCCCGATATAATATCTAATATGGGACCATCTTCCGTGTGAAAGACTCGAGGTCTAGCAGCTGTGCCATTTTAAACATAGTAAAAGCGTGCAATGGGAAGTTAACAACATCAGATTTAACTACAATCAACAATATGTTCTGGCCTCTTGATGCGTGAGAGCAGAATTTTGACGTGCGACATTAAGTACTTAAAGAAGGTCATCGGTGTTACCAGAAGAGATAGAATGCGGAAGGACGGCATTCGAAGAATGGTAGGCACTACGTCTTGCGCCGAATACATTTCCAGGCAGAAAATAAGTTCCTTTGATCATATCATGAGAATTGATCAAGATGCTGAGCAGCGCATGAGCTGCAGTGGTCAGCGACCCATAGCTGACTGCCAGCGTCAGGGCCAGCGAAACAGAGCTGCCAAGACCCTTCTACACATCCGCGCGGTGATCCTGGATATCAGGCTGCAGCAGGGCAGACTGGCTAAGGAGAAGGGATCGAAGAGGGAATGCTAACCCGGTACTCAAAAAATGCTTGCTGAAGTCGGATGTGTTGGACCGAAAGGTGGAAATATCGCAGTCAAGCTGTAAACTACAACACAACGCATTCCGTTCTCTGGACTACATTATGCTACTTAAGCCCTTTTAGGGTTTGGTAGCGGGAGATTGAGAACGAACGAAGCCAAGCCCTATCATGAGAATGCACCCTCATCACCTTATACTGGTAGATCTACGCCGATAGATCTGGCTAGAGGGCAACGGGGTGGCAGGTGGATAGATGACATTAGAGTGATTGTGCAGCGACATGGGCTCGCATTGACCGACGCAGCGCACTTTGCTCAGGATAGAAAACTTAAGCTCCCCACGCGCTCAGCGTCACAATTGAAAAGACAACTAAGAAACAATATGCTCATCAGGTAACGAGCCAATTCCCTTTTTTGCCAGAGACAACACTCCCACCATTCTGCCCACATTCGCCCAGTATATTTTTCTACTTTAGCAATAATCTGTAGTAGTTTGTACTTGAGGCTGCAACATTACAAACTTTTTTTTTAACACAACGTTACCAACTTGCGCTAAAGCAGTTACAGAAAGTATTCTTATCGATCAATCATTGTTATCCTAGGCACGCGAAGAAGTGACAGATTATAAAATATTTTTTGAGAGAAAAATTTTAGTTTATTTTGCATTACGCACTTATTTTATTTTCCCTTGCTGCATATCTGGTCCAACAGCGTGCGCACATACAGTGTGTCCCAGTTGCGCATTTGAAACCTTCTCCACAAAATTACATTTTAACATGTTTCATTTTCATTTTCAGCATCCATTATGGCACTTCGTCAATGTTCACAATATGTGCAGGAATTAATTGTCTTCACTCTGAAAGCGTGTTGCCGCTCACCGACGCATGCTCTAGAAAACAAAGAATCGTTCTTAACTTGACTTTACTTCCTGATGCTGGTTCAGAAGACTTGACTTGACTTTACTTCCTGATAATGGTTCAGAAGACTTAACTTGGCTTTACTTCCTGATGCTAGTTCAGAAGACTTGACTTGAATTTACTTCCTGATTCTGGTTCAGTAGACTTAACTTGACTTTACTTCCTGATGCTGGTTGAGAAGACTTAACGTGACTTTACTTTCTGATGCTGGTTGAGAAGACTTAACGTGACTTTACTTCCTGATGCTGGTTGAGAAGACTTGACTTTACTTCCTAATGCTGGTTGAGAAGACTCAACTTGACATTACTTCCTGATGCTGGTTGAGAAGCCTTAACGTGACTTTACTTCCTGCTGCTGGTTGAGAAGACTTAACGTGACTTTACTTCCTGATGCTGGTTGAGAAGACTTAACTTGACTTTACTTCCTGATGCTGGACGAGAAGACTTAACATGACTTTACTTCCTGATGCTGGTTCAGAAGAATAGATTTGACTTTACTTCCTGAAAATGGTTCAGAAGACTTAACTTGGCTTTACTTCCTGATGCTAGTTCAGAAGACTTGACTTGAATTTACTTCCTGATTCTGGTTCAGTAGACTTAACTTGACTTTACTTCCTGATGCTGGTTGAGAAGACTTAACGTGACTTTACTTTCTGATGCTGGTTGAGAAGACTTAACGTGACTTTACTTCCTTATGCTGGTTGAAAAGACTTAACGTGACTTTACTTCCTGATGCTGGTTGAGAAGACTTAACGTGACTTTACTTTCTGATGCTGGTTGAGAAGACTTAACGTGACTTTACTTCCTTATGCTGGTTGAGAAGACTTAACTTGACTTTACTTCCTGATGCTAGTTGAGAAGACTTAACTTGACATTACTTGATGATGCTGGTTGAGAAGTCTTAACGTGCCTTTACTTCCTGATGCTGGTTGAGAAGACTAGACGTGACTTTACTTCCTGATGCTGGTTGAAAAGACTTAACGTGACTTTACTTCCTGATGCTGGTTGAGACGACTTAACTTGACTTTACTTCCTGATGCTGGCTGAGAAGACTTCACTTTACTTCCTGATGCTGGTTGAGAAGACTTAACGTGACTTTACTTCCTGATGCTGGTTAAGAAGACTTAACGTGATTTTACTTCCTAATGCTGGTTGAGAAGACTTAACGTGACATTACTTCCTGATGCTGGTTGAGAAGACTTAACGTGACGTTACTTCCTGATGCTGGTTGAGAAGACTTAACTTTACTTTACTTCCTGATGCTGGTTAAGAAGACTTAACTTGACATTACTTCCTGATGCTGGTTGAGAAAACCTAACGTGGCTTTACTTCCTGATGCTGGTTTAGAAGACTTAACTTGACTTTACTTCCTGATGCTGGTTGAGAACACTTCACGTGACTTCACTTCCTGATGCTGGTTAAAAAGACTTAACGTGACTTTACTTCCTGATGCTGGTTGAGAAGACTTAACTTGACGTTACTTCCTGATGGTGGTGTAGAAAACTTAACTTGAATTTACTTCTTGATACTGATTGAGAAGACCTAACATGACTTTAATTCCTCATGCTGGTTGAGAAAACTTAACTTGATTTTACTTCTTGAGAGCTGGTTCAGAAGATTTAATTTGACTTTACTTCCTGATGCTGGTTCAGAAGACTTAACATGACGTTACTTCCTGCTGCTGGTTGAAAAGACTTAATTTGACTTTACTTCCTGATGCTGGTTGAGAAGACTTAACTTGACTTTACTTGCTGATGCTGGTTGAGAAGACTTCACGTGACTTCACTTCCTCATGCTGGTTGAGAATACTTAACGTGATTTTGTTCCTGATGCTGGTTTAGAAGACTTAACTTGACTTTACTTGCTGTTGCTGGTTGAGAAGACTTCACGTGACTTCACTTCCTGATGCTGGTTGAGAAGATTTAACGTGACCTTACTTCCTGATGCTGGATGAGAAGACTTAACTTGACTTTACTTCCGGATACTGGTAGAGAAGATTTAACGTTACTTTAATTCCGGATGCTGGTTGAGAAGACTCAACTTGACCTTATTTCCTGATGCTTATTGAGAAGACTTAACTTTACTTTACTTCGTGATGCTGGTTCAGAAAACTTAACTTTACTTCCTGATGCTTGTTCAGAAGACTTAGCTTTACTTTACTTCCTGATGCTGGTTCAGAAGACTTAATTTTACTTCCTGATGCTGATTCAGAAGACTTAACTTGACTTTACTTTTTAATGCTGGTTCAGAAGACTTAACTTGACTTTATTTCCTGATGCTGGTTGAGAAGACTTAACTTGACTTTACTTCCTGATGCTGGTTCAGAAGACTTAACGTGAATTTACTTCCTGATGCTGGTTCAGAAGACTCAACCTAACTTTACTTCATGATACTGGTTAAGTAGACTTAACTTTACTTGATTTCCTGATGCTGGTTCAGAAGGCTTAACTTTACTTTACTTCGTTATGTTGGTTCAGAAGACTTCACCTGACTTTACTTCCTGATGCTGGTTAAGAAGATTTAACTTTACTTTCTGATGCTGATTCAGAAGACTAAACTTGATTTTACTTCTTTAGGGCTGGTTCAGAACACTTAACTTGACTTTACTTCCTGATGCTGGTTCAGAAGACTTAACTTGACTTTACTTCCTGCTGCTGGTTGAGAAGACTTAACTTGACTTTACTTCCTGATGCTGGTTGGGAAGACGTAATTTGACTTTACTTCCTGATGCTGGTTGAGAAGATTTAATTTGACTTTACTTCCTGATACTAATTGAGAAGACTTCACGTGACTTTACTTCCTGATGCTGGTTGAGAAGACTTAACGTGACTTTACTTTCTGATGCTGGTTGAGAAGACTTAACTTGACTTTACTTCTTTATGCTGGTTGGGAAGACTTAATTTGACTTTACTTCCTGATGCTGGTTGAGAAGACTTAACTTGACTTTACTTCCTGATACTAATTGAGAAGACTTCACGTGACTTTACTTCCTGATGCTGGTTGAGAAGACTTAACGTGACTTTACTTCCTGATGCTGGTTGAGAAGACTTCACGTGACTTTACTTCCTGATGCTGGTAGAGAAGATTTAACGTTACTTTACTTCCTGATGCTGGTTGAGAAGACTCAACTTGAATTTACTTCCGGATGCTGGTTGAGAAGACTTAACATGACTTTACTTCCTGATGCTGGTTCAGAAGACTCAACTTAACTTTACTTCCTGATACTGGTACAGTAAACTTAACTTGACTTTACTTCCTGATGCTGGTTCAGAAGGCTTAACTTTACTTTACTTCGTGATGGTGGTTCAGAAGACTTAACTTGACTTTACTTCCTGATGCTGGTTCAGAAGACTTAACGTGAATTTACTTCCTGATGCTGGTTCAGAAGACTTAACTTTACTTCCTGATGCTGATTCAGAAGACTAATCTTGACTTTACTTCCTGATGCTAATTCAGAAGACTTATCTTGACTTCCTGATGTTATATCAGAAGACTTAATTTTACTTTACTTCCTGATGCTGGTTGAGAAGACTTAACGTGACTTTACTTCCTGATGCTGGTTGGGAAGACTTAACGTGACTTTACTTCCTGATGCTGGTTGAGAAGACTTAACTTGACTTTACTTCCTGATGCTGGTTAAGAAGATTTAACTTGACATTACTTCCTGATGCTGTTTGAGAAGACTTAACGTGACTTTAATTCCTGATGCTGGTTGAGAAGACTTAACTTGAGTTTACTTCCTGATGCTGGTTGGGAAGTCTTAATTTGACTTTACTTCCTGATGCTGGTTGAGAAGACTTAACTTGACTTTACTTCTTGATGCTGGTTGAGAAGACTTCACGTGACTTCACTTCCTGATGCTGGTTGAGAAGACTTAACGTGACTTTACTTCCTGATGCTCGTTGAGAAGACTTAACTTTACTTTACTTCCTGATGCTGGTTGAGAAGACTTAACTTGACTTTACTTCCTGATGCTGGTTGAGAAGACTTAATTTGATTTTACTTCCTGATGCTGGTTGAGAAGACTAAACGTGACTTTACTTATTGATGCTGGTTCAGAAGACTTAACTTGACTTTACTTCCTGATGCTGGTTGAGAAGACTTAACTTAACATTACTTCCTGATTCTGGTTGAGAAGACTTAACTTAACTTTACTTCCTGATGCTGGCTGAGAAGACTAAACTTGACTTTACTTCCTGATGCTGGTTGAGAAGACTTAACATGACTTTACTTCCTGATGCTGGTTCAGAAGACTTAACGTGAATTTACTTCCTAATGCTGGTTTAGAAGGCTTACCTTTACTTTACTTTGTGATGTTGGTCCAGAAGACTTCACCTGACTTTACTTCCTGATGCTGGTTGAACAGACTTGAACTTTACTTCCTGATGCTGATAGAGAAGACTTAACTTGATTTTACTTCTTGAGTGCTGGTTCAGAAGACTTAACTTGACTTTACTTCCTGATGCTGGTTCAGACGACTTAACATGACTTTACTTCCTGCTGCTGGTTGAGAAGACTTAATTTGACTTTACTTCTTGATGCTGGTTGGGAAGACTTAATTTGACTTTACTTCCTGATGCTGGTTTAGAAGACTTCACGTGACTTCACTTCCTGATGCTGGTTAGAAGACTTAACGTGACTTTACTTCCTGATGCTGGTTGAGAAGACTTATCTTGATTTTACTTCCTGATGCTGGTTGAGACGACTTAATTTGACTTTACTTCTTGATGCTGGTTGAGAAGACTTAACTTTACTTTACTTCCTGATGCTGGTTAAGAAGACTTCACGTGACTTCACTTCCTGATGCTGGTTGAGAAGACTTAACGTGACTTTACTTCCTGATGCTGGTTGAGAAGACTTATCTTGATTTTACTTCCTGATGCTGGTTGAAACGACTTAACGTGACTTTACTTCCTGATGCTGTTTCGGAAGACTCAACTTAACTTTACTTCGTAATGATGGTTCAGCAGACTTAACTTGACTTTACTTCCGGATGCTGGTTGAGAAGACTTAACTTGATTTTACTTCCTGATGCTGGTTGAGAAGACTTAACGTGAATTTACTTCTTTATGCTGGTTCAGAAGACTCAACTTAACTTTACTTCCTGATACTGGTTAAGTAGACTTAACTTGACTTTACTTCCTAATGCTGGTTCAGCATAGTTTACCTGACTTTACTTCCTGATGCTGGTTCAGAAGACTTAACTTTACTTCCTGATGCTGATTCAGAAGACTAAACTTGACTTTACTTCCTGATGCTAATTCAGAAGACTTATCTTGACTTCCTGATGTTAGTTCAGAAGACTTAATTTGACTTTACTTCCTGACGCTGGTTGAGAAGACTTAACGTGACTTTACTTCCTGATGCTGGTTGGGAAGACTTAACGTGACTTTACTTCCTGATGCTGGTTGAGAAGACTTAACTTGACTTTACTTCCTGATGCTGGTTGAGAAAATTTAACTTGACATTACTTCCTGATGCTGGTTGAGAAGACTTAACGTGACTTTACTTCCTCATGCTGGTGGAGAAGACTTAACGTGACTTTACTTCCTGATGCTGGTTGACAAGACTTAACTTGACTTTACTTCCTGATGCTGGTTGAGAGGACTTAACGTGACTTTACTTCCTGATGCAGGTTGAGAAGACCTAACGTGGCTTTACTTCCTGATGCTGGTTGAGAAGACTTAACTGTACTTTACTTCTTGATACTGGTTGAGAAGACTTAACATGACTTTAATTCCTGATGCTGGTTGAGAAGACTTAACTTGACTTTACTTCCTGATGCTGGTTGGGAAGACCTAATTTGACTTTACTTCCTGATGCTGGTTGAGAAGACTTAACTTGACTTTACTTCTTGATGCTGGTTGAGAAGAATTCACGTGACTTCACTTCCTGATGCTGGTTGAGAAGACTTAACGTGACTTTACTTCCTGATGCTGGTTGAGAAGACTTATCCTGATTTTACTTCCTGATGCTGGTTGAGAAGACTTCACGTGACTTCACTTCCTGATGCTGGTTGAGAAGACTTAACGGGACTTTACTTCCTGATGCTTGTTGAGACGACTTAATTTGACTTTACTTCTTGATGCTGGTTGAGAAGACTTAACTTGACTTTACTTCCTGATGCTGGTTTAGAAGACTTCACGTGACTTCACTTCCTGATGCTGGTTGAGAAGACTTAACGTGACTTTACTTCCTGATGCTGGTTGAGACGACTTAACGTGACTTTACTTCCTGATGCTGTTTCGGAAGACTCAACTTAACTTTACTTCGTGATGATGGTTCAGTAGACTTAACTTGACTTTACTTCGGGATGCTGGTTGAGAAGACTTAACTTGATTTTACTTCCTGATGCTGGTTGAGAAGACTTAACGTGACTTTACTTCCTGATGCTGGTTGAACAGACTTGAACTTTACTTCCTGATGCTGATACAGAAGACTTAACTTGATTTTACTTCTTGAGTGCTGGTTCAGAAGACTTAACTTGACTTTACTTCCTGATGCTGGTTCAGACGACTTAACATGACTTTACTTCCTGCTGCTGGTTGAGAAGACTTAATTTGACTTTACTTCTTGATGCTGGTTGGGAAGACTTAATTTGACTTTACTTCCTGATGCTGGTTTAGAAGACTTCACGTGACTTCACTTCCTGATGCTGGTTGAGAAGACTTAACGTGACTTTACTTCCTGATGCTGGTTGAGAAGACTTATCTTGATATTACTTCCTGATGCTGGTTGAGACGACTTAATTTGACTTTACTTCTTGATGCTGGTTGAGAAGACTTAACTTGACTTTACTTCCTGATGCTGGTTAAGAAGACTTCACGTGACTTCACTTCCTGATGCTGGTTGAGAAGACTTAACGTGACTTTACTTCCTGATGCTGGTTGAGAAGACTTATCTTGATTTTACTTCCTGATGCTGGTTGAAACGACTTAACGTGACTTTACTTCCTGATGCTGTTTCGGAAGACTCAACTTAACTTTACTTCGTAATGATGGTTCAGCAGACTTAACTTGACTTTACGTCCGGATGCTGGTTGAGAAGACTTAACTTGATTTTACTTCCTGATGCTGGTTGAGAAGACTTAACGTGAATTTACTTCTTTATGCTGGTTCAGAAGACTCAACTTAACTTTACTTCCTGATACTGGTTAAGTAGACTTAACTTGACTTTACTTCCTGATGCTGGTTCAGCATAGTTTACCTGACTTTACTTCCTGATGCTGGTTCAGAAGACTTAACTTTACTTCCTGATGCTGATTCAGAAGACTAAACTTGACTTTACTTCCTGATGCTAATTCAGAAGACTTATCTTGACTTCCTGATGTTAGTTCAGAAGACTTAATTTGACTTTACTTCCTGATGCTGGTTGAGAAGACTTAACGTGACTTTACTTCCTGATGCTGGTTGGGAAGACTTAACGTGACTTTACTTCCTGATGCTGGTTGAGAAGACTTAACTTGACTTTACTTCCTGGTGCTGGTTGAGAAAATTTAACTTGACATTACTTCCTGATGCTGGTTGAGAAGACTTAACGTGACTTTACTTCCTGATGCAGGTTGAGAAGACCTAACGTGGCTTTACTTCCTGATGCTGGTTGACAAGACTTAACGTGACTTTACTTCCTGATGCTGGTTGAGAAGACTTAACGTGACTTTACTTCCTTATGCTGGTTGAGAAGACTTAACATGACTTTAATTCCTGATGCTGGTTGAGAAGACTTAACGTGACTTTACTTCCTGATGCTGGTTGAGAAGACTTAACTGTACTTTACTTCTTGATACTGGTTGAGAAGACTTAACATGACTTTAATTCCTGATGCTGGTTGAGAAGACTTAACTTGACTTTACTTCCTGATGCTGGTTGGGAAGACCTAATTTGACTTTACTTCCTGATGCTGGTTGAGAAGACTTAACTTGACTTTACTTCTTGATGCTGGTTGAGAAGAATTCACGTGACTTCACTTCCTGATGCTGGTTGAGAAGACTTAACGTGACTTTACTTCCTGATACTGGTTGAGAAGACTTAACTTGACTTTACTTCCTGATGCTGGTTGAGAAGACTTAACTTGACATTACTTCCTGATGCTGGTTGAGAAGTCTTAACGTGACTTTACTTCCTGATGCTTGTTGAGAAGACTTAACGTGACTTTACTTCCTGTTGCTGGTTGAGAAGACTTAACGTGACTTTACTTCCTGATGCTTGTTGAGAAGACTTAACTTGATTTTACTTCCTGATGCTGGTTGAGAAGACTTAACGTGACTTTACTTTCTGATGCTGGTTGAGAAGACTTAACATGACTTTACTTCCTGCTGCTGGTTGAGAAGACTTAATTTGACTTTACTTCCTGATGCTGGTTTAGAAGACTTCACGTGACTTCACTTCCTGATGCTGGTTAGAAGACTTAACGTGACTTCACTTCCTGATGCTGGTTAGAAGACTTAACGTGACTTTACTTCCTGATGCTGGTTGAGAAGACTTAATTTGACTTTACTTCTTGATGCTGGTTGAGAAGACTTAACTTTACTTTACTTCCTGATGCTGGTTAAGAAGACTTCACGTGACTTCACTTCCTGATGCTGGTTGAGAAGACTTAACGTGACTTTACTTCCTGATGCTGGTTGAGAAGACTTATCTTGATTTTACTTCCTGATGCTGGTTGAAACGACTTAACGTGACTTTACTTCCTGATGCTGTTTCGGAAGACTCAACTTAACTTTACTTCGTAATGATGGTTCAGCAGACTTAACTTGACTTTACTTCCGGATGCTGGTTGAGAAGACTTAACTTGATTTTACTTCCTGATGCTGGTTGAGAAGACTTAACGTGAATTTACTTCTTTATGCTGGTTCAGAAGACTCAACTTAACTTTACTTCCTGATACTGGTTAAGTAGACTTAACTTGACTTTACTTCCTAATGCTGGTTCAGCATAGTTTACCTGACTTTACTTCCTGATGCTGGTTCAGAAGACTTAACTTTACTTCCTGATGCTGATTCAGAAGACTAAACTTGACTTTACTTCCTGATGCTAATTCAGAAGACTTATCTTGACTTCCTGATGTTAGTTCAGAAGACTTAATTTGACTTTACTTCCTGACGCTGGTTGAGAAGACTTAACGTGACTTTACTTCCTGATGCTGGTTGGGAAGACTTAACGTGACTTTACTTCCTGATGCTGGTTGAGAAGACTTAACTTGACTTTACTTCCTGATGCTGGTTGAGAAAATTTAACTTGACATTACTTCCTGATGCTGGTTGAGAAGACTTAACGTGACTTTACTTCCTCATGCTGGTGGAGAAGACTTAACGTGACTTTACTTCCTGATGCTGGTTGACAAGACTTAACTTGACTTTACTTCCTGATGCTGGTTGAGAGGACTTAACGTGACTTTACTTCCTGATGCAGGTTGAGAAGACCTAACGTGGCTTTACTTCCTGATGCTGGTTGAGAAGACTTAACTGTACTTTACTTCTTGATACTGGTTCAGAAGACTTAACATGACTTTAATTCCTGATGCTGGTTGAGAAGACTTAACTTGACTTTACTTCCTGATGCTGGTTGGGAAGACCTAATTTGACTTTACTTCCTGATGCTGGTTGAGAAGACTTAACTTGACTTTACTTCTTGATGCTGGTTGAGAAGAATTCACGTGACTTCACTTCCTGATGCTGGTTGAGAAGACTTAACGTGACTTTACTTCCTGATACTGGTTTAGAAGACTTAACTTGACTTTACTTCCTGATGCTGGTTGAGAAGACTTAACTTGACATTACTTCCTGATGCTGGTTGAGAAGTCTTAACGTGACTTTACTTCCTGATGCTTGTTGAGAAGACTTAACGTGACTTTACTTCCTGTTGCTGGTTGAGAAGACTTAACGTGACTTTACTTCCTGATGCTTGTTGAGAAGACTTAACTTGATTTTACTTCCTGATGCTGGTTGAGAAGACTTAACGTGACTTTACTTTCTGATGCTGGTTGAGAAGACTTAACGGGACTTTACTTCCTGATGCTTGTTGAGAAGACTTCACGTGACTTCACTTCCTGATGCTGGTTGAGAAGACTTAACGTGACTTTACTTCCTGATGCTGGTTGAGAAGACTTATCTTGATTTTACTTCCTGATGCTGGTTGAGACGACTTAATTTGACTTTACTTCTTGATGCTGGTTGAGAAGACTTAACTTGACTTTACTTCCTGATGCTGGTTTAGAAGACTTCACGTGACTTCACTTCCTGATGCTGGTTGAGAAGACTTAACGTGACTTTACTTCCTGATGCTGGTTGAGACGACTTAACGTGACTTTACTTCCTGATGCTGTTTCGGAAGACTCAACTTAACTTTACTTCGTGATGATGGTTCAGTAGACTTAACTTGACTTTACTTCGGGATGCTGGTTGAGAAGACTTAACTTGATTTTACTTCCTGATGCTGGTTGAGAAGACTTAACGTGACTTTACTTCCTGATGCTGGTTGAACAGACTTGAACTTTACTTCCTGATGCTGATACAGAAGACTTAACTTGATTTTACTTCTTGAGTGCTGGTTCAGAAGACTTAACTTGACTTTACTTCCTGATGCTGGTTCAGACGACTTAACATGACTTTACTTCCTGCTGCTGGTTGAGAAGACTTAATTTGACTTTACTTCTTGATGCTGGTTGGGAAGACTTAATTTGACTTTACTTCCTGATGCTGGTTTAGAAGACTTCACGTGACTTCACTTCCTGATGCTGGTTGAGAAGACTTAACGTGACTTTACTTCCTGATGCTGGTTGAGAAGACTTATCTTGATATTACTTCCTGATGCTGGTTGAGACGACTTAATTTGACTTTACTTCTTGATGCTGGTTGAGAAGACTTAACTTGACTTTACTTCCTGATGCTGGTTAAGAAGACTTCACGTGACTTCACTTCCTGATGCTGGTTGAGAAGACTTAACGTGACTTTACTTCCTGATGCTGGTTGAGAAGACTTATCTTGATTTTACTTCCTGATGCTGGTTGAAACGACTTAACGTGACTTTACTTCCTGATGCTGTTTCGGAAGACTCAACTTAACTTTACTTCGTAATGATGGTTCAGCAGACTTAACTTGACTTTACGTCCGGATGCTGGTTGAGAAGACTTAACTTGATTTTACTTCCTGATGCTGGTTGAGAAGACTTAACGTGAATTTACTTCTTTATGCTGGTTCAGAAGACTCAACTTAACTTTACTTCCTGATACTGGTTAAGTAGACTTAACTTGACTTTACTTCCTGATGCTGGTTCAGCATAGTTTACCTGACTTTACTTCCTGATGCTGGTTCAGAAGACTTAACTTTACTTCCTGATGCTGATTCAGAAGACTAAACTTGACTTTACTTCCTGATGCTAATTCAGAAGACTTATCTTGACTTCCTGATGTTAGTTCAGAAGACTTAATTTGACTTTACTTCCTGATGCTGGTTGAGAAGACTTAACGTGACTTTACTTCCTGATGCTGGTTAGGAAGACTTAACGTGACTTTACTTCCTGATGCTGGTTGAGAAGACTTAACTTGACTTTACTTCCTGGTGCTGGTTGAGAAAATTTAACTTGACATTACTTCCTGATGCTGGTTGAGAAGACTTAACGTGACTTTACTTCCTGATGCAGGTTGAGAAGACCTAACGTGGCTTTACTTCCTGATGCTGGTTGACAAGACTTAACGTGACTTTACTTCCTGATGCTGGTTGAGAAGACTTAACGTGACTTTACTTCCTTATGCTGGTTGAGAAGACTTAACATGACTTTAATTCCTGATGCTGGTTGAGAAGACTTAACGTGACTTTACTTCCTGATGCTGGTTGAGAAGACTTAA
Organism: Ariolimax columbianus; assembly: GCA_036924085.1. NCBI lineage: Eukaryota > Metazoa > Mollusca > Gastropoda > Stylommatophora > Arionidae > Ariolimax > Ariolimax columbianus. Next base: position 72,480,556 of record JAVGWX010000001.1, on the reverse strand, counting down.
CATGACTTTAATTCCTGATGCTGGTTGAGAAGACTTAACGTGACTTTACTTCCTGTTGCAGGTTGAGAAGACCTAACGTGACTTTACTTCCTGTTGCAGGTTGAGAAGACCTAACGTGACTTTAATTCCTGATGCTGGTTGAGAAGACCTAACGTGGCTTTACTTCCTGATGCTGGTTGAGAAGACTTAACTGTACTTTACTTCTTGATACTGGTTGAGAAGACTTAACATGACTTTAATTCCTGATGCTGGTTGAGAAGACTTAACTTGACTTTACTTCCTGATGCTGGTTGGGAAGACCTAATTTGACTTTACTTCCTGATGCTGGTTGAGAAGACTTAACTTGACTTTACTTCTTGATGCTGGTTGAGAAGAATTCACGTGACTTCACTTCCTGATGCTGGTTGAGAAGACTTAACGTGACTTTACTTCCTGATACTGGTTGAGAAGACTTAACTTGACTTTACTTCCTGATGCTGGTTGAGAAGACTTAACTTGACATTACTTCCTGATGCTGGTTGAGAAGTCTTAACGTGACTTTACTTCCTGATGCTTGTTGAGAAGACTTAACGTGACTTTACTTCCTGTTGCTGGTTGAGAAGACTTAACGTGACTTTACTTCCTGATGCTTGTTGAGAAGACTTAACTTGATTTTACTTCCTGATGCTGGTTGAGAAGACTTAACGTGACTTTACTTTCTGATGCTGGTTGAGAAGACTTAACGGGACTTTACTTCCTGATGCTTGTTGAGAAGACTTCACGTGACTTCACTTCCTGATGCTGGTTGAGAAGACTTAACGTGACTTTACTTCCTGATGCTGGTTGAGAAGACTTATCTTGATTTTACTTCCTGATGCTGGTTGAGACGACTTAATTTGACTTTACTTCTTGATGCTGGTTGAGAAGACTTAACTTGACTTTACTTCCTGATGCTGGTTTAGAAGACTTCACGTGACTTCACTTCCTGATGCTGGTTGAGAAGACTTAACGTGACTTTACTTCCTGATGCTGGTTGAGACGACTTAACGTGACTTTACTTCCTGATGCTGTTTCGGAAGACTCAACTTAACTTTACTTCGTGATGATGGTTCAGTAGACTTAACTTGACTTTACTTCCGGATGCTGGTTGAGAAGACTTAACTTGATTTTACTTCCTGATGCTGGTTGAGAAGACTTAACGTGACTTTACTTCCTGATGCTGGTTGAACAGACTTGAACTTTACTTCCTGATGCTGATCCAGAAGACTTAACTTGATTTTACTTCTTGAGTGCTGGTTCAGAAGACTTAACTTGACTTTACTTCCTGATGCTGGTTCAGACGACTTAACATGACTTTACTTCCTGCTGCTGGTTGAGAAGACTTAATTTTACTTTACTTCTTGATGCTGGTTGGGAAGACTTAATTTGACTTTACTTCCTGATGCTGGTTTAGAAGACTTCACGTGACTTCACTTCCTGATGCTGGTTGAGAAGACTTAACGTGACTTTACTTCCTGATGCTGGTTGAGAAGACTTATCTTGATTTTACTTCCTGATGCTGGTTGAGACGACTTAATTTGACTTTACTTCTTGATGCTGGTTGAGAAGACTTAACTTGACTTTACTTCCTGATGCTGGTTAAGAAGACTTCACGTGACTTCACTTCCTGATGCTGGTTGAGAAGACTTAACGTGACTTTACTTCCTGATGCTGGTTGAGAAGACTTATCTTGATTTTACTTCCTGATGCTGGTTGAAACGACTTAACGTGACTTTACTTCCTGATGCTGTTTCGGAAGACTCAACTTAACTTTACTTCGTAATGATGGTTCAGCAGACTTAACTTGACTTTACTTCCGGATGCTGGTTGAGAAGACTTAACTTGATTTTACTTCCTGATGCTGGTTGAGAAGACTTAACGTGAATTTACTTCTTTATGCTGGTTCAGAAGACTCAACTTAACTTTACTTCCTGATACTGGTTAAGTAGACTTAACTTGACTTTACTTCCTGATGCTGGTTCAGCATAGTTTACCTGACTTTACTTCCTGATGCTGGTTCAGAAGACTTAACGTTACTTCCTGATGCTGATTCAGAAGACTAAACTTGACTTTACTTCCTGATGCTAATTCAGAAGACTTATCTTGACTTCCTGATGTTAGTTCAGAAGACTTAATTTGACTTTACTTCCTGATGCTGGTTGAGAAGACTTAACGTGACTTTACTTCCTGATGCTGGTTGGGAAGACTTAACGTGACTTTATTTCCTGATGCTGGTTGAGAAGACTTAACTTGACTTTACTTCCTGGTGCTGGTTGAGAAAATTTAACTTGACATTACTTCCTGATGCTGGTTGAGAAGACTTAACGTGACTTTACTTCCTCATGCTGGTGGAGAAGACTTAACGTGACTTTACTTCCTGATGCTGGTTGACAAGACTTAACTTGACTTTACTTCCTGATGCTGTTTGAGAAGACTTAACTTGACTTTACTTCCTGATGCTGGTTGAGAGGACTTAACGTGACTTTACTTCCTGATGCAGGTTGAGAAGACCTAACGTGGCTTTACTTCTTGATACTGGTTGAGAAGACTTAACATGACTTTAATTCCTGATGCTCGTTGAGAAGACTTAACTTGACTTTACTTCCTGATGCTGGTTGGGAAGACCTAATTTGACTTTACTTCCTGATGCTGGTTGAGAAGACTTAACTTGACTTTACTTCTTGATGCTGGTTGAGAAGAATTCACGTGACTTCACTTCCTGATGCTGGTTGAGAAGACTTAACGTGACTTTACTTCCTGATACTGGTTGAGAAGACTTAACTTGACTTTACTTCCTGATGCTGGTTGAGAAGACTTAACTTGACATTACTTCCTGATGCTGGTTGAGAAGTCTTAACGTGACTTTACTTCCTGATGCTTGTTGAGAAGACTTAACGTGACTTTACTTCCTGTTGCTGGTTGAGAAGACTTAACGTGACTTTACTTCCTGATGCGGTTGAGAAGACTTAACTTGATTTTACTTCCTGATGCTGGTTGAGAAGACTTAACGTGACTTTACTTTCTGATGCTGGTTGAGAAGACTTAACGGGACTTTACTTCCTGATGCTTGTTGAGAAGACTTCACGTGACTTCACTTCCTGATGCTGGTTGAGAAGACTTAACGTGACTTTACTTCCTGATGCTGGTTGAGAAGACTTATCTTGATTTTACTTCCTGATGCTGGTTGAGACGACTTAATTTGACTTTACTTCTTGATGCTGGTTGAGAAGACTTAACTTGACTTTACTTCCTGATGCTGGTTTAGAAGACTTCACGTGACTTCACTTCCTGATGCTGGTTGAGAAGACTTAACGTGACTTTACTTCCTGATGCTGGTTGAGACGACTTAACGTGACTTTACTTCCTGATGCTGTTTCGGAAGACTCAACTTAACTTTACTTCGTGATGATGGTTCAGTAGACTTAACTTGACTTTACTTCCGGATGCTGGTTGAGAAGACTTAACTTGATTTTACTTCCTGATGCTGGTTGAGAAGACTTAACGTGAATTTACTTCTTTATGCTGGTTCAGAAGACTCAACTTAACTTTACTTCCTGATACTGGATAAGTAGACTTAACTTGACTTGACTTCCTGATGCTGGTTCAGCATAGTTTACCTGACTTTACTTCCTGATGCTGGTTCAGAAGACTTAACTTTACTTCCTGATGCTGATTCAGAAAACTAAACTTGACTTTACTTCCTGATGCTAATTCAGAAGACTTATCTTGACTTCCTGATGTTAGTTCAGAAGACTTAATTTGACTTTACTTCCTGATGCTGGTTGACAAGACTTAACTTGACTTTACTTCCTGATGCTGGTTGAGAAGACTTAACGTTACTTTACTTCCTGATGCAGGTTGAGAAGACCTAACGTGGCTTTACTTCCTGATGCTGGTTTAGAAGACTTAACTGTACTTTATTTCTTGATACTGGTTGAGAAGACTTAACATGACTTTAATTCCTTATGCTGGTTGAGAAGACTTAACTTGACTTTACTTCCTGATGCTGGTTGGGAAGACTTAATTTGACTTTACTTCCTGATACTGGTTGAGAAGACTTAACATTACTTTAATTCCTTATGCTGGTTGAGAAGACTTAACTTGACTTTACTTCCTGATGCTGGTTGGGAAGACTTAATTTGACTTTACTTCCTGATGCTGGTTGAGAAGACTTAACTTGACTTTACTTCCTGATGCTGGTTCAGCATAGTTTACCTGACTTTACTTCCTGATGCTGGTTCAGAAGACTTAACTTTACTTCCTGATGCTGATTCAGAAGACTAAACTTGACTTTACTTCCTGATGCTAATTCAGAAGACTTATCTTGACTTCCTGATGTTAGTTCAGAAGACTTAATTTGACTTTACTTCCTGATGCTGGTTGAGAAGACTTAACGTGACTTTACTTCCTGATGCTGGTTGGGAAGACTTAACGTGACTTTACTTCCTGATGCTGGTTGAGAAGACTTAACTTGACTTTACTTCCTGATGCTGGTTGAGAAAATTTAACTTGACATTACTTCCTGATGCTGGTTGAGAAGACCTAACGTGACTTTACTTCCTCATGCTGGTGGAGAAGACTTAACGTGACTTTACTTCCTGATGCTGGTTGACAAGACGTAACTTGACTTTACTTCCTGATGCTGGTTGAGAGGACTTAACGTGACTTTACTTCCTGTTGCAGGTTGAGAAGACCTAACGTGGCTTTACTTCCTGATGCTGGTTGAGAAGACTTAACTGTACTTTACTTCTTGATACTGGTTGAGAAGACTTAACATGACTTTAATTCCTGATGCTGGTTGAGAAGACTTAACTTGACTTTACTTCCTGATGCTGGTTGGGAAGACCTAATTTGACTTTACTTCCTGATGCTGGTTGAGAAGACTTAACTTGACTTTACTTCTTGATGCTGGTTGAGAAGAATTCACGTGACTTCACTTCCTGATGCTGGTTGAGAAGACTTAACGTGACTTTACTTCCTGATACTGGTTGAGAAGACTTAACTTGACTTTACTTCCTGATGCTGGTTGAGAAGACTTAACTTGACATTACTTCCTTATGCTGGTTGAAAAGTCTTAACGTGACTTTACTTCCTGATGCTTGTTGAGAAGACTTAACGTGACTTTACTTCCTGTTGCTGGTTGAGAAGACTTAACGTGACTTTACTTCCTGATGCTTGTTGAGAAGACTTAACTTGATTTTACTTCCTGATGCTGGTTGAGAAGACTTAACGTGACTTTACTTTCTGATGCTGGTTGAGAAGACTTAACGGGACATTACTTCCTTATGCTTGTTGAGAAGACTTCACGTGACTTCACTTCCTGATGCTGGTTGAGCAGACTTAACGTGACTTTACTTCCTGATGCTGGTTGAGAAGACTTATCTTGATTTTACTTCCTGATGCTGGTTGAGACGACTTAATTTGACTTTACTTCTTGATGCTGGTTGAGAAGACTTAACTTGACTTTACTTCCTGATGCTGGTTTAGAAGACTTCACGTGACTTCACTTCCTGATGCTGGTTGAGAAGACTTAACGTGACTTTACTTCCTGATGCTGGTTGAGACGACTTAACGTGACTTTACTTCCTGATGCTGTTTCGGAAGACTCAACTTAACTTTACTTCGTGATGATGGTTCAGTAGACTTAACTTGACTTTACTTCCGGATGCTGGTTGAGAAGACTTAACTTGATTTTACTTCCTGATGCTGGTTGAGAAGACTTAACGTGACTTTACTTCCTGATGCTGGTTGAACAGACTTGAACTTTACTTCCTGATGCTGATACAGAAGACTTAACTTGATTTTACTTCTTGAGTGCTGGTTCAGAAGACTTAACTTGACTTTACTTCCTGATGCTGGTTCAGACGACTTAACATGACTTTACTTCCTGCTGCTGGTTGAGAAGACTTAATTTGACTTTACTTCTTGATGCTGGTTGGGAAGACTTAATTTGACTTTACTTTCTGATGCTGGTTTAGAAGACTTCACGTGACTTCACTTCCTGATGCTGGTTGAGAAGACTTAACGTGACTTTACTTCCTGATGCTGGTTGAGAAGACTTATCTTGATTTTACTTCCTGATGCTGGTTGAGACGACTTAATTTGACTTTACTTCTTGATGCTGGTTGAGAAGACTTAACTTGACTTTACTTCCTGATGCTGGTTAAGAAGACTTCACGTGACTTCACTTCCTGATGCTGGTTGAGAAGACTTAACGTGACTTTACTTCCTGATGCTGGTTGAGAAGACTTATCTTGATTTTACTTCCTGATGCTGGTTGAAACGACTTAACGTGACTTTACTTCCTGATGCTGTTTCGGAAGACTCAACTTAACTTTACTTCGTAATGATGGTTCAGCAGACTTAACTTGACTTTACTTCCGGATGCTGGTTGAGAAGACTTAACTTGATTTTACTTCCTGATGCTGGTTGAGAAGACTTAACGTGAATTTACTTCTTTATGCTGGTTCAGAAGACTCAACTTAACTTTAGTTCCTGATACTGGTTAAGTAGACTTAACGTGACTTTACTTCCTGATGCTGGTTGAGAAGACTTAACTTGACTTTACTTCCTGGTGCTGGTTGAGAAAATTTAACTTGACATTACTTCCTGATGCTGGTTGAGAAGACTTAACGTGACTTTACTTCCTCATGCTGGTGGAGAAGACTTAACGTGACTTTACTTCCTGATGCTGGTTGACAAGACTTAACTTGACTTTACTTCCTGATGCTGGTTGAGAAGACTTAACTTGACTTTACTTCCTGATGCTGGTTGAGAGGACTTAACGTGACTTTACTTCCTGATGCAGGTTGAGAAGACCTAACGTGGCTTTACTTCTTGATACTGGTTGAGAAGACTTAACATGACTTTAATTCCTGATGCTCGTTGAGAAGACTTAACTTGACTTTACTTCCTGATGCTGGTTGGGAAGACCTAATTTGACTTTACTTCCTGATGCTGGTTGAGAAGACTTAACTTGACTTTACTTCTTGATGCTGGTTGAGAAGAATTCACGTGACTTCACTTCCTGATGCTGGTTGAGAAGACTTAACGTGACTTTACTTCCTGATACTGGTTGAGAAGACTTAACTTGACTTTACTTCCTGATGCTGGTTGAGAAGACTTAACTTGACATTACTTCCTGATGCTGGTTGAGAAGTCTTAACGTGACTTTACTTCCTGATGCTTGTTGAGAAGACTTAACGTGACTTTACTTCCTGTTGCTGGTTGAGAAGACTTAACGTGACTTTACTTCCTGATGCGGTTGAGAAGACTTAACTTGATTTTACTTCCTGATGCTGGTTGAGAAGACTTAACGTGACTTTACTTTCTGATGCTGGTTGAGAAGACTTAACGGGACTTTACTTCCTGATGCTTGTTGAGAAGACTTCACGTGACTTCACTTCCTGATGCTGGTTGAGAAGACTTAACGTGACTTTACTTCCTGATGCTGGTTGAGAAGACTTATCTTGATTTTACTTCCTGATGCTGGTTGAGACGACTTAATTTGACTTTACTTCTTGATGCTGGTTGAGAAGACTTAACTTGACTTTACTTCCTGATGCTGGTTTAGAAGACTTCACGTGACTTCACTTCCTGATGCTGGTTGAGAAGACTTAACGTGACTTTACTTCCTGATGCTGGTTGAGACGACTTAACGTGACTTTACTTCCTGATGCTGTTTCGGAAGACTCAACTTAACTTTACTTCGTGATGATGGTTCAGTAGACTTAACTTGACTTTACTTCCGGATGCTGGTTGAGAAGACTTAACTTGATTTTACTTCCTGATGCTGGTTGAGAAGACTTAACGTGAATTTACTTCTTTATGCTGGTTCAGAAGACTCAACTTAACTTTACTTCCTGATACTGGATAAGTAGACTTAACTTGACTTGACTTCCTGATGCTGGTTCAGCATAGTTTACCTGACTTTACTTCCTGATGCTGGTTCAGAAGACTTAACTTTACTTCCTGATGCTGATTCAGAAAACTAAACTTGACTTTACTTCCTGATGCTAATTCAGAAGACTTATCTTGACTTCCTGATGTTAGTTCAGAAGACTTAATTTGACTTTACTTCCTGATGCTGGTTGACAAGACTTAACTTGACTTTACTTCCTGATGCTGGTTGAGAAGACTTAACGTTACTTTACTTCCTGATGCAGGTTGAGAAGACCTAACGTGGCTTTACTTCCTGATGCTGGTTTAGAAGACTTAACTGTACTTTATTTCTTGATACTGGTTGAGAAGACTTAACATGACTTTAATTCCTTATGCTGGTTGAGAAGACTTAACTTGACTTTACTTCCTGATGCTGGTTGGGAAGACTTAATTTGACTTTACTTCCTGATACTGGTTGAGAAGACTTAACATTACTTTAATTCCTTATGCTGGTTGAGAAGACTTAACTTGACTTTACTTCCTGATGCTGGTTGGGAAGACTTAATTTGACTTTACTTCCTGATGCTGGTTGAGAAGACTTAACTTGACTTTACTTCCTGATGCTGGTTCAGCATAGTTTACCTGACTTTACTTCCTGATGCTGGTTCAGAAGACTTAACTTTACTTCCTGATGCTGATTCAGAAGACTAAACTTGACTTTACTTCCTGATGCTAATTCAGAAGACTTATCTTGACTTCCTGATGTTAGTTCAGAAGACTTAATTTGACTTTACTTCCTGATGCTGGTTGAGAAGACTTAACGTGACTTTACTTCCTGATGCTGGTTGGGAAGACTTAACGTGACTTTACTTCCTGATGCTGGTTGAGAAGACTTAACTTGACTTTACTTCCTGATGCTGGTTGAGAAAATTTAACTTGACATTACTTCCTGATGCTGGTTGAGAAGACTTAACGTGACTTTACTTCCTCATGCTGGTGGAGAAGACTTAACGTGACTTTACTTCCTGATGCTGGTTGACAAGACGTAACTTGACTTTACTTCCTGATGCTGGTTGAGAGGACTTAACGTGACTTTACTTCCTGTTGCAGGTTGAGAAGACCTAACGTGGCTTTACTTCCTGATGCTGGTTGGGAAGACTTAACGTGACTTTACTTCCTGATGCTGGTTGACAAGACTTAACTTGACTTTACTTCCTGATGCTGGTTGAGAAGACTTAACGTGACTTTACTTCCTGATGCAGGTTGAGAAGACTTAACTGTACTTTACTTCTTGATACTGGTTGAGAAGACTTAACATGACTTTAATTCCTGATGCTGGTTGAGAAGACTTAACTTGACTTTACTTCCTGATGCTGGTTGGGAAGACCTAATTTGACTTTACTTCCTGATGCTGGTTGAGAAGACTTAACTTGACTTTACTTCTTGATGCTGGTTGAGAAGAATTCACGTGACTTCACTTCCTGATGCTGCTTGAGAAGACTTAACGTGACTTTACTTCCTGATACTGGTTGAGAAGACTTAACTTGACTTTACTTCCTGATGCTGGTTGAGAAGACTTAACTTGACATTACTTCCTTATGCTGGTTGAGAAGTCTTAACGTGACTTTACTTCCTGATGCTTGTTGAGAAGACTTAACGTGACTTTACTTCCTGTTGCTGGTTGAGAAGACTTAACGTGACTTTACTTCCTGATGCTTGTTGAGAAGACTTAACTTGATTTTACTTCCTGATGCTGGTTGAGAAGACTTAACGTGACTTTACTTTCTGATGCTGGTTGAGAAGACTTAACGGGACATTACTTCCTGATGCTTGTTGAGAAGACTTCACGTGACTTCACTTCCTGATGCTGGTTGAGCAGACTTAACGTGACTTTACTTCCTGATGCTGGTTGAGAAGACTTATCTTGATTTTACTTCCTGATGCTGGTTGAGACGACTTAATTTGACTTTACTTCTTGATGCTGGTTGAGAAGACTTAACTTGACTTTACTTCCTGATGCTGGTTTAGAAGACTTCACGTGACTTCACTTCCTGATGCTGGTTGAGAAGACTTAACGTGACTTTACTTCCTGATGCTGGTTGAGACGACTTAACGTGACTTTACTTCCTGATGCTGTTTCGGAAGACTCAACTTAACTTTACTTCGTGATGATGGTTCAGTAGACTTAACTTGACTTTACTTCCGGATGCTGGTTGAGAAGACTTAACTTGATTTTACTTCCTGATGCTGGTTGAGAAGACTTAACGTGACTTTACTTCCTGATGCTGGTTGAACAGACTTGAACTTTACTTCCTGATGCTGATACAGAAGACTTAACTTGATTTTACTTCTTGAGTGCTGGTTCAGAAGACTTAACTTGACTTTACTTCCTGATGCTGGTTCAGACGACTTAACATGACTTTACTTCCTGCTGCTGGTTGAGAAGACTTAATTTGACTTTACTTCTTGATGCTGGTTGGGAAGACTTAATTTGACTTTACTTCCTGATGCTGGTTTAGAAGACTTCACGTGACTTCACTTCCTGATGCTGGTTGAGAAGACTTAACGTGACTTTACTTCCTGATGCTGGTTGAGAAGACTTATCTTGATTTTACTTCCTGATGCTGGTTGAGACGACTTAATTTGACTTTACTTCTTGATGCTGGTTGAGAAGACTTAACTTGACTTTACTTCCTGATGCTGGTTAAGAAGACTTCACGTGACTTCACTTCCTGATGCTGGTTGAGAAGACTTAACGTGACTTTACTTCCTGATGCTGGTTGAGAAGACTTATCTTGATTTTACTTCCTGATGCTGGTTGAAACGACTTAACGTGACTTTACTTCCTGATGCTGTTTCGGAAGACTCAACTTAACTTTACTTCGTAATGATGGTTCAGCAGACTTAACTTGACTTTACTTCCGGATGCTGGTTGAGAAGACTTAACTTGATTTTACTTCCTGATGCTGGTTGAGAAGACTTAACGTGAATTTACTTCTTTATGCTGGTTCAGAAGACTCAACTTAACTTTACTTCCTGATACTGGTTAAGTAGACTTAACTTGACTTTACTTCCTGATGCTGGTTCAGCATAGTTTACCTGACTTTACTTCCTGATGCTGGTTCAGAAGACTTAACTTTACTTCCTGATGCTGATTCAGAAGACTAAACTTGACTTTACTTCCTGATGCTAATTCAGAAGACTTATCTTGACTTCCTGATGTTAGTTCAGAAGACTTAATTTGAATTTACTTCCTGATGCTGGTTGAGAAGACTTAACGTGACTTTACTTCCTGATGCTGGTTGGGAAGACTTAACGTGACTTTACTTCCTGATGCTGGTTGAGAAGACTTAACTTGACTTAATTCCTGGTGCTGGTTGAGAAAATTTAACTTGACATTACTTCCTGATGCTGGTTGAGAAGACTTAACGTGACTTTACTTCCTGATGCTGGTTGACAAGACTTAACTTGACTTTACTTCCTGATGCTGGTTGAGAAGACTTAACGTGACTTTACTTCCTGATGCAGGTTGAGAAGACTTAACTGTACTTTACTTCTTGATACTGGTTGAGAAGACTTAACATGACTTTAATTCCTGATGCTCGTTGAGAAGACTTAACTTGACTTTACTTCCTGATGCTGGTTGGGAAGACCTAATTTGACTTTACTTCCTGATGCTGGTTGAGAATACTTAACTTGACTTTACTTCTTGATGCTGGTTGAGAAGAATTCACGTGACTTCACTTCCTGATGCTGGTTGAGAAGACTTAACGTGACTTTACTTCCTGATACTGGTTGAGAAGACTTAACTTGACTTTACTTCCTGATGCTGGTTGAGAAGACTTAACTTGACATTACTTCCTGATGCTGGTTGAGAAGTCTTAACGTGACTTTACTTCCTGATGCTTGTTGAGAAGACTTAACGTGACTTTACTTCCTGTTGCTGGTTGAGAAGACTTAACGTGACTTTACTTCCTGATGCGGTTGAGAAGACTTAACTTGATTTTACTTCCTGATGCTGGTTGAGAAGACTTAACGTGACTTTACTTTCTGATGCTGGTTGAGAAGACTTAACGGGACTTTACTTCCTGATGCTTGTTGAGAAGACTTCACGTGACTTCACTTCCTGATGCTGGTTGAGAAGACTTAACGTGACTTTACTTCCTGATGCTGGTTGAGAAGACTTATCTTGATTTTACTTCCTGATGCTGGTTGAGACGACTTAATTTGACTTTACTTCTTGATGCTGGTTGAGAAGACTTAACTTGACTTTACTTCCTGATGCTGGTTTAGAAGACTTCACGTGACTTCACTTCCTGATGCTGGTTGAGAAGACTTAACGTGACTTTACTTCCTGATGCTGGTTGAGACGACTTAACGTGACTTTACTTCCTGATGCTGTTTCGGAAGACTCAACTTAACTTTACTTCGTGATGATGGTTCAGTAGACTTAACTTGACTTTACTTCCGGATGCTGGTTGAGAAGACTTAACTTGATTTTACTTCCTGATGCTGGTTGAGAAGACTTAACGTGAATTTACTTCTTTATGCTGGTTCAGAAGACTCAACTTAACTTTACTTCCTGATACTGGATAAGTAGACTTAACTTGACTTGACTTCCTGATGCTGGTTCAGCATAGTTTACCTGACTTTACTTCCTGATGCTGGTTCAGAAGACTTAACTTTACTTCCTGATGCTGATTCAGAAAACTAAACTTGACTTTACTTCCTGATGCTAATTCAGAAGACTTATCTTGACTTCCTGATGTTAGTTCAGAAGACTTAATTTGACTTTACTTCCTGATGCTTGTTGACAAGACTTAAGTTGACTTTACTTCCTGATGCTGGTTGAGAAGACTTAACGTTACTTTACTTCCTGATGCAGGTTGAGAAGACCTAACGTGGCTTTACTTCCTGATGCTGGTTTAGAAGACTTAACTGTACTTTATTTCTTGATACTGGTTGAGAAGACTTAACATGACTTTAATTCCTTATGCTGGTTGAGAAGACTTAACTTGACTTTACTTCCTGATGCTGGTTGGGAAGACTTAATTTGACTTTACTTCCTGATACTGGTTGAGAAGACTTAACATGACTTTAATTCCTTATGCTGGTTGAGAAGACTTAACTTGACTTTACTTCCTGATGCTGGTTGGGAAGACTTAATTTGACTTTACTTCCTGATGCTGGTTGAGAAGACTTAACTTGACTTTACTTCCTGATGCTGGTTCAGCATAGTTTACCTGACTTTACTTCCTGATGCTGGTTCAGAAGACTTAACTTTACTTCCTGATGCTCATTCAGAAGACTAAACTTGACTTTACTTCCTGATGCTAATTCAGAAGACTTATCTTGACTTCCTGATGTTAGTTCAGAAGACTTAATTTGACTTTACTTCCTGATGCTGGTTGAGAAGACTTAACGTGACTTTACTTCCTGATGCTGGTTGGGAAGACTTAACGTGACTTTACTTCCTGATGCTGGTTGAGAAGACTTAACGTGACTTTACTTCCTCATGCTGGTGGAGAAGACTTAACGTGACTTTACTTCCTGATGCTGGTTGACAAGACGTAACTTGACTTTACTTCCTGATGCTGGTTGAGAGGACTTAACGTGACTTTACTTCCTGATGCAGGTTGAGAAGACCTAACGTGGCTTTACTTCCTGATGCTGGTTGAGAAGACTTAACTGTACTTTACTTCTTGATACTGGTTGAGAAGACTTAACATGACTTTAATTCCTGATGCTGGTTGAGAAGACTTAACTTGACTTTACTTCCTGATGCTGGTTGGGAAGACCTAATTTGACTTTACTTCCTGATGCTGGTTGAGAAGACTTAACTTGACTTTACTTCTTGATGCTGGTGGAGAAGAATTCACGTGACTTCACTTCCTGATGCTGGTTGAGAAGACTTAACGTGACTTTACTTCCTGATACTGGTTGAGAAGACTTAACTTGACTTTACTTCCTGATGCTGGTTGAGAAGACTTAACTTGACATTACTTCCTGATGCTGGTTGAGAAGTCTTAACGTGACTTTACTTCCTGATGCTTGTTGAGAAGACTTAACGTGACTTTACTTCCTGTTGCTGGTTGAGAAGACTTAACGTGACTTTACTTCCTGATGCTTGTTGAGAAGACTTAACTTGATTTTACTTCCTGATGCTGGTTGAGAAGACTTAACGTGACTTTACTTTCTGATGCTGGTTGAGAAGACTTAACGGGACTTTACTTCCTGATGCTTGTTGAGAAGAATTCACGTGACTTCACTTCCTGATGCTGGTTGAGAAGACTTAACGTGACTTTACTTCCTGATACTGGTTGAGAAGACTTAACTTGACTTTACTTCCTGATGCTGGTTGAGAAGACTTAACTTGACATTACTTCCTGATGCTGGTTGAGAAGTCTTAACGTGACTTTACTTCCTGATGCTTGTTGAGAAGACTTAACGTGACTTTACTTCCTGTTGCTGGTTGAGAAGACTTAACGTGACTTTACTTCCTGATGCGGTTGAGAAGACTTAACTTGATTTTACTTCCTGATGCTGGTTGAGAAGACTTAACGTGACTTTACTTTCTGATGCTGGTTGAGAAGACTAAACGGGACTTTACTTCCTGATGCTTGTTGAGAAGACTTCACGTGACTTCACTTCCTGATGCTGGTTGAGAAGACTTAACGTGACTTTACTTCCTGATGCTGGTTGAGAAGACTTATCTTGATTTTACTTCCTGATGCTGGTTGAGACGACTTAATTTGACTTTACTTCTTGATGCTGGTTGAGAAGACTTAACTTGACTTTACTTCCTGATGCTGGTTTAGAAGACTTCACGTGACTTCACTTCCTGATGCTGGTTGAGAAGACTTAACGTGACTTTACTTCCTGATGCTGGTTGAGACGACTTAACGTGACTTTACTTCCTGATGCTGTTTCGGAAGACTCAACTTAACTTTACTTCGTGATGATGGTTCAGTAGACTTAACTTGACTTTACTTCCGGATGCTGGTTGAGAAGACTTAACTTGATTTTACTTCCTGATGCTGGTTGAGAAGACTTAACGTGAATTTACTTCTTTATGCTGGTTCAGAAGACTCAACTTAACTTTACTTCCTGATACTGGATAAGTAGACTTAACTTGACTTGACTTCCTGATGCTGGTTCAGCATAGTTTACCTGACTTTACTTCCTGATGCTGGTTCAGAAGACTTAACTTTACTTCCTGATGCTGATTCAGAAAACTAAACTTGACTTTACTTCCTGATGCTAATTCAGAAGACTTATCTTGACTTCCTGATGTTAGTTCAGAAGACTTAATTTGACTTTACTTCCTGATGCTGGTTGACAAGACTTAAGTTGACTTTACTTCCTGATGCTGGTTGAGAAGACTTAACGTTACTTTACTTCCTGATGCAGGTTGAGAAGACCTAACGTGGCTTTACTTCCTGATGCTGGTTTAGAAGACTTAACTGTACTTTATTTCTTGATACTGGTTGAGAAGACTTAACATGACTTTAATTCCTTATGCTGGTTGAGAAGACTTAACTTGACTTTACTTCCTGATGCTGGTTGGGAAGACTTAATTTGACTTTACTTCCTGATACTGGTTGAGAAGACTTAACATGACTTTAATTCCTTATGCTGGTTGAGAAGACTTAACTTGACTTTACTTCCTGATGCTGGTTGGGAAGACTTAATTTGACTTTACTTCCTGATGCTGGTTGAGAAGACTTAACTTGACTTTACTTCCTGATGCTGGTTCAGCATAGTTTACCTGACTTTACTTCCTGATGCTGGTTCAGAAGACTTAACTTTACTTCCTGATGCTCATTCAGAAGACTAAACTTGACTTTACTTCCTGATGCTAATTCAGAAGACTTATCTTGACTTCCTGATGTTAGTTCAGAAGACTTAATTTGACTTTACTTCCTGATGCTGGTTGAGAAGACTTAACGTGACTTTACTTCCTGATGCTGGTTGAGAAGACTTAACTTGACTTTACTTCCTGATGCTGGTTGAGAAAATTTAACTTGACATTACTTCCTGATGCTGGTTGAGAAGACTTAACGTGACTTTACTTCCTCATGCTGGTGGAGAAGACTTAACGTGACTTTACTTCCTGATGCTGGTTGACAAGACGTAACTTGACTTTACTTCCTGATGCTGGTTGAGAGGACTTAACGTGACTTTACTTCCTGATGCAGGTTGAGAAGACCTAACGTGGCTTTACTTCCTGATGCTGGTTGAGAAGACTTAACTGTACTTTACTTCTTGATACTGGTTGAGAAGACTTAACATGACTTTAATTCCTGATGCTGGTTGAGAAGACTTAACTTGACTTTACTTCCTGATGCTGGTTGGGAAGACCTAATTTGACTTTACTTCCTGATGCTGGTTGAGAAGACTTAACTTGACTTTACTTCCTGATGCTGGTTGAGAAGACTTAACTTGACATTACTTCCTGATGCTGGTTGAGAAGTCTTAACGTGACTTTACTTCCTGATGCTTGTTGAGAAGACTTAACGTGACTTTACTTCCTGTTGCTGGTTGAGAAGACTTAACGTGACTTTACTTCCTGATGCTTGTTGAGAAGACTTAACTTGATTTTACTTCCTGATGCTGGTTGAGAAGACTTAACGTGACTTTACTTTCTGATGCTGGTTGAGAAGACTTAACGGGACTTTACTTCCTGATGCTTGTTGAGAAGAATTCACGTGACTTCACTTCCTGATGCTGGTTGAGAAGACTTAACGTGACTTTACTTCCTGATACTGGTTGAGAAGACTTAACTTGACTTTACTTCCTGATGCTGGTTGAGAAGACTTAACTTGACATTACTTCCTGATGCTGGTTGAGAAGTCTTAACGTGACTTTACTTCCTGATGCTTGTTGAGAAGACTTAACGTGACTTTACTTCCTGTTGCTGGTTGAGAAGACTTAACGTGACTTTACTTCCTGATGCGGTTGAGAAGACTTAACTTGATTTTACTTCCTGATGCTGGTTGAGAAGACTTAACGTGACTTTACTTTCTGATGCTGGTTGAGAAGACTAAACGGGACTTTACTTCCTGATGCTTGTTGAGAAGACTTCACGTGACTTCACTTCCTGATGCTGGTTGAGAAGACTTAACGTGACTTTACTTCCTGATGCTGGTTGAGAAGACTTATCTTGATTTTACTTCCTGATGCTGGTTGAGACGACTTAATTTGACTTTACTTCTTGATGCTGGTTGAGAAGACTTAACTTGACTTTACTTCCTGATGCTGGTTTAGAAGACTTCACGTGACTTCACTTCCTGATGCTGGTTGAGAAGACTTAACGTGACTTTACTTCCTGATGCTGGTTGAGACGACTTAACGTGACTTTACTTCCTGATGCTGTTTCGGAAGACTAAACTTAACTTTACTTCGTGATGATGGTTCAGTAGACTTAACTTGACTTTACTTCCGGATGCTGGTTGAGAAGACTTAACTTGATTTTACTTCCTGATGCTGGTTGAGAAGACTTAACGTGAATTTACTTCTTTATGCTGGTTCAGAAGACTCAACTTAACTTTACTTCCTGATACTGGATAAGTAGACTTAACTTGACTTGACTTCCTGATGCTGGTTCAGCATAGTTTACCTGACTTTACTTCCTGATGCTGGTTCAGAAGACTTAACTTTACTTCCTGATGCTGATTCAGAAAACTAAACTTGACTTTACTTCCTGATGCTAATTCAGAAGACTTATCTTGACTTCCTGATGTTAGTTCAGAAGACTTAATTTGACTTTACTTCCTGATGCTGGTTGACAAGACTTAAGTTGACTTTACTTCCTGATGCTGGTTGAGAAGACTTAACGTTACTTTACTTCCTGATGCAGGTTGAGAAGACCTAACGTGGCTTTACTTCCTGATGCTGGTTTAGAAGACTTAACTGTACTTTATTTCTTGATACTGGTTGAGAAGACTTTACATGACTTTAATTCCTTATGCTGGTTGAGAAGACTTAACTTGACTTTACTTCCTGATGCTGGTTGGGAAGACTTAATTTGACTTTACTTCCTGATACTGGTTGAGAAGACTTAACATGACTTTAATTCCTTATGCTGGTTGAGAAGACTTAACTTGACTTTACTTCCTGATGCTGGTTGGGAAGACTTAATTTGACTTTACTTCCTGATGCTGGTTGAGAAGACTTAACTTGACTTTACTTCCTGATGCTGGTTCAGCATAGTTTACCTGACTTTACTTCCTGATGCTGGTTCAGAAGACTTAACTTTACTTCCTGATGCTGATTCAGAAGACTAAACTTGACTTTACTTCCTGATGCTAATTCAGAAGACTTATCTTGACTTCCTGATGTTAGTTCAGAAGACTTAATTTGACTTTACTTCCTGATGCTGGTTGAGAAGACTTAACGTGACTTTACTTCCTGATGCTGGTTGGGAAGACTTAACGTGACTTTACTTCCTGATGCTGGTTGAGAAGACTTAACTTGACTTTACTTCCTGATGCTGGTTGAGAAAATTTAACTTGACATTACTTCCTGATGCTGGTTGAGAAGACTTAACGTGACTTTACTTCCTCATGCTGGTGGAGAAGACTTAACGTGACTTTACTTCCTGATGCTGGTTGACAAGACGTAACTTGACTTTACTTCCTGATGCTGGTTGAGAGGACTTAACGTGATTTTACTTCCTGATGCAGGTTGAGAAGACCTAACGTGGCTTTACTTCCTGATGCTGGTTGAGAAGACTTAACTGTACTTTACTTCTTGATACTGGTTGAGAAGAGTTAACATGACTTTAATTCCTGATGCTGGTTGAGAAGACTTAACTTGACTTTACTTCCTGATGCTGGTTGGGAAGACCTAATTTGACTTTACTTCCTGATGCTGGTTGAGAAGACTTAACTTGACTTTACTTCTTGATGCTGGTTGAGAAGAATTCACGTGACTTCACTTCCTGATGCTGGTTGAGAAGACTTAACGTGACTTTACTTCCTGATACTGGTTGAGAAGTCTTAACGTGACTTTACTTCCTGATGCTTGTTGAGAAGACTTAACGTGACTTTACTTCCTGTTGCTGGTTGAGAAGACTTAACGTGACTTTACTTCCTGATGCTTGTTGAGAAGACTTAACTTGATTTTACTTCCTGATGCTGGTTGAGAAGACTTAACGTGACTTTACTTTCTGATGCTGGTTGAGAAGACTTAACGGGACTTTACTTCCTGATGCTTGTTGAGAAGACTTCACGTGACTTCACTTCCTGATGCTGGTTGAGAAGACTTAACGTGACTTTACTTCCTGATGCTGGTTGAGAAGACTTATCTTGATTTTACTTCCTGATGCTGGTTGAGACGACTTAATTTGACTTTACTTCTTGATGCTGGTTGAGAAGACTTCACGTGACTTCACTTCCTGATGCTGGTTGAGAAGACTTAACGTGACTTTACTTCCTGATGCTGGTTGAGACGACTTAACGTGACTTTACTTCCTGATGCTGTTTCGGAAGACTCAACTTAACTTTACTTCGTGATGATGGTTCAGTAGACTTAACTTGACTTTACTTCCGGATGCTGGTTGAGAAGACTTAACTTGATTTTACTTCCTGATGCTGGTTGAGAAGACTTAACGTGACTTTACTTCCTGATGCTGGTTGAACAGACTTGAACTTTACTTCCTGATGCTGATACAGAAGACTTAACTTGATTTTACTTCTTGAGTGCTGGTTCAGAAGACTTAACTTGACTTTACTTCCTGATGCTGGTTCAGACGACTTAACATGACTTTACTTCCTGCTGCTGGTTGAGAAGACTTAATTTGACTTTACTTCTTGATGCTGGTTGGGAAGACTTAATTTGACTTTACTTCCTGATGCTGGTTTAGAAGACTTCACGTGACTTCACTTCCTGATGCTGGTTGAGAAGACTTAACGTGACTTTACTTCCTGATGCTGGTTGAGAAGACTTATCTTGATTTTACTTCCTGATGCTGGTTGAGACGACTTAATTTGACTTTACTTCTTGATGCTGGTTGAGAAGACTTAACTTGACTTTACTTCCTGATGCTGGTTAAGAAGACTTCACGTGACTTCACTTCCTGATGCTGGTTGAGAAGACTTAACGTGACTTTACTTCCTGATGCTGGTTGAGAAGACTTATCTTGATTTTACTTCCTGATGCTGGTTGAAACGACTTAACGTTACTTTACTTCCTGATGCTGTTTCGGAAGACTCAACTTAACTTTACTTCGTAATGATGGTTCAGGAGACTTAACTTGACTTTACTTCCGGATGCTGGTTGAGAAGACTTAACTTGATTTTACTTCCTGATGCTGGTTGAGAAGACTTAACGTGAATTTACTTCTTTATGCTGGTTCAGAAGACTCAACTTAACTTTACTTCCTGATACTGGATAAGTAGACTTAACTTGACTTGACTTCCTGATGCTGGTTCAGCATAGTTTACCTGACTTTACTTCCTGATGCTGGTTCAGAAGACTTAACTTTACTTCCTGATGCTGATTCAGAAAACTAAACTTGACTTTACTTCCTGATGCTAATTCAGAAGACTTATCTTGACTTCCTGATGTTAGTTCAGAAGACTTAATTTGACTTTACTTCCTGATGCTGGTTGACAAGACTTAACTTGACTTTACTTCCTGATGCTGGTTGAGAAGACTTAACGTGACTTTACTTCCTGATGCAGGTTGAGAAGACCTAACGTGGCTTTACTTCCTGATGCTGGTTTAGAAGACTTAACTGTACTTTATTTCTTGATACTGGTTGAGAAGACTTAACATGACTTTAATTCCTTATGCTGGTTGAGAAGACTTAACTTGACTTTACTTCCTGATGCTGGTTGGGAAGACTTAATTTGACTTTACTTCCTGATACTGGTTGAGAAGACTTAACATGACTTTAATTCCTTATGCTGGTTGAGAAGACTTAACTTGACTTTACTTCCTGATGCTGGTTGGGAAGACTTAATTTGACTTTACTTCCTGATGCTGGTTGAGAAGACTTAACTTGACTTTACTTCTTGATGCTGGTTGAGAAGACTTCACGTGACTTCACTTCCTGATGCTGGTTGAGAAGACTTAACGTGACTTTACTTCCTGATGCTGGTTGAGAAGACTTAAATTGACTTTACTTTCTGATGCTGGTTGAGAAGACTTAACTAGACATTACTTCCTGATGCTGGTTGAGAAGTCTTAACGTGACTTTAATTCCTGATGCTTGTTGAGAAGACTTAACGTGACTTTACTTTCTGTTGCTGGTTGAGAAGACTTAACGTGACTTTACTTCCTGATGCGGTTGAGAAGACTTAACTTGATTTTACTTCCTGATGCTGGTTGAGAAGACTTAACGTGACTTTACTTTCTGATGCTGGTTGAGAAGTCTTAACTGGACTTTACTTCCTGATGCTTGTTGAGAAGACTTAACGTGACTTTACTTCCTGTTGCTGGTTGAGAAGAATTAACGTGACTTTACTTCCTGATGCGGTTGAGAAGACTTAACTTGATTTTACTTCCTGATGCTGGTTGAGAAGACTTAACGTGACTTTACTTTCTGATGCTGGTTGAGAAGACTTAACGTGACTTTACTTCCTGATGCTGGTTGAGAAGACTTAACTTGACTTTACTTCCTGATGCTGGTTGAGAAGACTTAACTAGACATTACTTCCTGATGCTGGTTGAGAAGTCTTAACGTGACTTTACTTCCTGATGCTTGTTGAGAAGACTTAACGTGACTTTACTTCCTGTTGCTGGTTGAGAAGACTTAACTTGACTTTACTTCCTGATGATGGTTGAAAAGACTTAACGTGACTTTACTTCCTGATGCAGGTTGAGAAGACCTGACGTGGCTTTACTTCCTGATGCTGGTTGAGAAGACTTAACTTGACTTTACTTCCTGATGCTGGTTGGGAAGTGTTAACTTGACTTTACTGCCTGATGCTGGTTGAGAAGACTTCACGTGACTTCACTTCCTGATGCTGGTTGAGAAGACTTAACGTGACTTTACTTCCTGATGCGGTTGAGAAGACTTAACTTGATTTTACTTCCTGATGCTAGTTGAGAAGACTTAACGTGACTCTACTTCCTGATGCTGGTTGAGAAGACTTAACTTGACTTTACTTCTTGATGCTGGTGGAGAAGAATTCACGTGACTTCACTTCCTGATGCTGGTTGAGAAGACTTAACGTGACTTTACTTCCTGATACTGGTTGAGAAGACTTAACTTGACTTTACTTCCTGATGCTGGTTGAGAAGACTTAACTTGACATTACTTCCTGATGCTGGTTGAGAAGTCTTAACGTGACTTTACTTCCTGATGCTTGTTGAGAAGACTTAACGTGACTTTACTTCCTGTTGCTGGTTGAGAAGACTTAACGTGACTTTACTTCCTGATGCTTGTTGAGAAGACTTAACTTGATTTTACTTCCTGATGCTGGTTGAGAAGACTTAACGTGACTTTACTTTCTGATGCTGGTTGAGAAGACTTAACGGGACTTTACTTCCTGATGCTTGTTGAGAAGACTTCACGTGACTTCACTTCCTGATGCTGGTTGAGAAGACTTAACGTGACTTTACTTCCTGATGCTGGTTGAGAAGACTTATCTTGATTTTACTTCCTGATGCTGGTTGAGACGACTTAATTTGACTTTACTTCTTGATGCTGGTTGAGAAGACTTAACTTGACTTTACTTCCTGATGCTGGTTTAGAAGACTTCACGTGACTTCACTTCCTGATGCTGGTTGAGAAGACTTAACGTGACTTTACTTCCTGATGCTGGTTGAGACGACTTAACGTGACTTTACTTCCTGATGCTGTTTCGGAAGACTCAACTTAACTTTACTTCGTGATGATGGTTCAGTAGACTTAACTTGACTTTACTTCCGGATGCTGGTTGAGAAGACTTAACTTGATTTTACTTCCTGATGCTGGTTGAGAAGACTTAACGTTACTTTACTTCCTGATGCTGGTTGAACAGACTTGAACTTTACTTCCTGATGCTGATACAGAAGACTTAACTTGATTTTACTTCTTGAGTGCTGGTTCAGAAGACTTAACTTGACTTTACTTCCTGATGCTGGTTCAGACGACTTAACATGACTTTACTTCCTGCTGCTGGTTGAGAAGACTTAATTTGACTTTACTTCTTGATGCTGGTTGGGAAGACTTAATTTGACTTTACTTCCTGATGCTGGTTTAGAAGACTTCACGTGACTTCACTTCCTGATGCTGGTTGAGAAGACTTAACGTGACTTTACTTCCTGATGCTGGTTGAGAAGACTTATCTTGATTTTACTTCCTGATGCTGGTTGAGACGACTTAATTTGACTTTACTTCTTGATGCTGGTTGAGAAGACTTAACTTGACTTTACTTCCTGATGCTGGTTAAGAAGACTTCACGTGACTTCACTTCCTGATGCTGGTTGAGAAGACTTAACGTGACTTTACTTCCTGATGCTGGTTGAGAAGACTTATCTTGATTTTACTTCCTGATGCTGGTTGAAACGACTTAACGTGACTTCACTTCCTGATGCTGTTTCGGAAGACTCAACTTAACTTTACTTCGTAATGATGGTTCAGGAGACTTAACTTGACTTTACTTCCGGATGCTGGTTGAGAAGACTTAACTTGATTTTACTTCCTGATGCTGGTTGAGAAGACTTAACGTGAATTTACTTCTTTATGCTGGTTCAGAAGACTCAACTTAACTTTACTTCCTGATACTGGTTAAGTAGACTTAACTTGACTTTACTTCCTGATGCTGGTTCAGCATAGTTTACCTGACTTTACTTCCTGATGCTGGTTCAGAAGACTTAACTTTACTTCCTGATGCTGATTCAGAAGACTTAATTTGACTTTACTTCCTGATGCTGGTTGAGAAGACTTAACGTGACTTTACTTCCTGATGCTGGTTGGGAAGACTTAACGTGACTTTACTTCCTGATGCTGGTTGAGAAGACTTAACTTGACTTTACTTCCTGGTGCTGGTTGAGAAAATTTAACTTGACATTACTTCCTGATGCTGGTTGAGAAGACTTAACGTGACTTTACTTCCTCATGCTGGTGGAGAAGACTTAACGTGACTTTACTTCCTGATGCTGGTTGACAAGACTTAACTTGACTTTACTTCCTGATGCTGGTTGAGAAGACTTAACGTGACTTTACTTCCTGATGCAGGTTGAGAAGACTTAACATGACTTTAATTCCTGATGCTGGTTGAGAAGACTTAACTTGACTTTACTTCCTGATGCTGGTTGAGAAGACTTAACATGACTTTAATTCCTGATGCTGGTTGAGAAGACTTAACTTGACTTTACTTCCTGATGCTGGTTGGGAAGACCTAATTTGACTTTACTTCCTGATGCTGGTTGAGAAGACTTAACTTGACTTTACTTCTTGATGCTGGTTGAGAAGAATTCACGTGACTTCACTTCCTGATGCTGGTTGAGAAGACTTAACGTGACTTTACTTCCTGATACTGGTTGAGAAGACTTAACTTGACTTTACTTCCTGATGCTGGTTGAGAAGACTTAACTTGACATTACTTCCTGATGCTGGTTGAGAAGTCTTAACGTGACTTTACTTCCTGATGCTTGTTGAGAAGACTTAACGTGACTTTACTTCCTGTTGCTGGTTGAGAAGACTTAACGTGACTTTACTTCCTGATGCGGTTGAAAAGACTTAACTTGATTTTACTTCCTGATGCTGGTTGAGAAGACTTAACGTGACTTTACTTTCTGATGCTGGTTGAGAAGACTTAACGGGACTTTACTTCCTGATGCTTGTTGAGAAGACTTCACGTGACTTCACTTCCTGATGCTGGTTGAGAAGACTTAACGTGACTTTATTTCCTGATGCTGGTTGAGAAGACTTATCTTGATTTTACTTCCTGATGCTGGTTGAGACGACTTAATTTGACTTTACTTCTTGATGCTGGTTGAGAAGACTTAACTTGACTTTACTTCCTGATGCTGGTTTAGAAGACTTCACGTGACTTCACTTCCTGATGCTGGTTGAGAAGACTTAACGTGACTTTACTTCCTGATGCTGGTTGAGACGACTTAACGTGACTTTACTTCCTGATGCTGTTTCGGAAGACTCAACTTAACTTTACTTCGTGATGATGGTTCAGTAGACTTAACTTGACTTTACTTCCGGATGCTGGTTGAGAAGACTTAACTTGATTTTACTTCCTGATGCTGGTTGAGAAGACTTAACGTGAATTTACTTCTTTATGCTGGTTCAGAAGACTCAACTTAACTTTACTTCCTGATACTGGATAAGTAGACTTAACTTGACTTGACTTCCTGATGCTGGTTCAGCATAGTTTACCTGACTTTACTTCCTGATGCTGGTTCAGAAGACTTAACTTTACTTCCTGATGCTGATTCAGAAAACTAAACTTGACTTTACTTCCTGATGCTAATTCAGAAGACTTATCTTGACTTCCTGATGTTAGTTCAGAAGACTTAATTTGACTTTACTTCCTGATGCTGGTTGACAAGACTTAACTTGACTTTACTTCCTGATGCTGGTTGAGAAGACTTAACGTGACTTTACTTCCTGATGCAGGTTGAGAAGACCTAACGTGGCTTTACTTCCTGATGCTGGTTTAGAAGACTTAACTGTACTTTATTTCTTGATACTGGTTGAGAAGACTTAACATGACTTTAATTCCTTATGCTGGTTGAGAAGACTTAACTTGACTTTACTTCCTGATGCTGGTTGGGAAGACTTAATTTGACTTTACTTCCTGATACTGGTTGAGAAGACTTAACATGACTTTAATTTCTTATGCTGGTTGAGAAGACTTAACTTGACTTTACTTCCTGATGCTGGTTGGGAAGACTTAATTTGACTTTACTTCCTGATGCTGGTTGAGAAGACTTAACTTGACTTTACTTCTTGATGCTGGTTGAGAAGACTTCACGTGACTTCACTTCCTGATGCTGGTTGAGAAGACTTAACGTGACTTTACTTCCTGATGCTGGTTGAGAAGACTTAAATTGACTTTACTTTCTGATGCTGGTTGAGAAGACTTAACTAGACATTACTTCCTGATGCTGGTTGAGAAGTCTTAACGTGACTTTAATTCCTAATGCTTGTTGAGAAGACTTAACGTGACTTTACTTCCTGTTGCTGGTTGAGAAGACTTAACGTGACTTTACTTCCTGATGCGGTTGAGAAGACTTAACTTGATTTTACTTCCTGATGCTGGTTGAGAAGTCTTAACTGGACTTTACTTCCTGATGCTTGTTGAGAAGACTTAACGTGACTTTACTTCCTGTTGCTGGTTGAGAAGAATTAACGTGACTTTACTTCCTGATGCGGTTGAGAAGACTTAACTTGATTTTACTTCCTGATGCTAGTTGAGAAGACTTAACGTGACTTTACTTTCTGATGCTGGTTGAGAAGACTTAACGTGACTTTACTTCCTGATGCTGGTTGAGAAGACTTAACTTGACTTTACTTCCTGATGCTGGTTGAGAAGACTTAACTAGACATTACTTCCTGATGCTGGTTGAGAAGTCTTAACGTGACTTTACTTCCTGATGCTTGTTGAGAAGACTTAACGTGACTTTACTTCCTGATGCTGGTTGAGAAGACTTAACTTGACTTTACTTCCTGATGCTGGTTGAAAAGACTTAACGTGACTTTACTTCCAGATTCAGGTTGAGAAGACCTGACGTGGCTTTACTTCCTGATGCTGGTTGAGAAGACTTAACTTGACTTTACTTCCTGATGCTGGTTGGGAAGTGTTAACTTGACTTTACTGCCTGATGCTGGTTGAGAAGACTTCACGTGACTTCACTTCCTGATGCTGGTTGAGAAGACTTAACGTGACTTTACTTCCTGATGCGGTTGAGAAGACTTAACTTGATTTTACTTCCTGATGCTAGTTGAGAAGACTTAACGTGACTCTACTTCCTGATGCTGGTTGAGAAGACTTAACGTGACTTTACTTCCTGATGCTGGTTGGGAAGTCTTAACTTGACTTTACTGCCTGATGCTGGTTGAGAAGACTTCACGTGACTTCACTTCCTGATGCTGGTTGAGAAGACTTAACGTGACTTTACTTCCTGATGCGGTTGAGAAGACTTAACTTGATTTTACTTCCTGATGCTGGTTGAGAAGACTTAACGTGACTCTACTTCCTGATGCTGGTTGAGAAGACTTAACGTGACTTTACTTCCTGATGCTGGTTGAGAAGACTTAACTTGACTTTACATACTGATGCTGGCTGAGAAGACTAAACTTGACTTTACTTCCTGATGCTGGTTGAGAAGACTTAACATGACTTTACTTCCTGATGCTGGTTCAGAAGACTTAACGTGAATTTATTTCCTAATGCTGGTTTAGAAGGCTTAACTTTACTTTACTTTGTGATGTTGGTCCAGAAGACTTCACCTGACTTTACTTACTGATGCTGGTTGAACAGACTTGAACTTTACTTCCTGATGCTGATTCAGAAGACTTAACTTGATTTTACTTCTTGAGTGCTGGTTCAGAAGACTTAACTTGACTTTACTTCCTGATGCTGGTTCAGCCGACTTAACATGACTTTACTTCCTGCTGCTGGTTGAGAAGACTTAATTTGACTTTACTTCTTGATGCTGATTGGGAAGACTTAATTTGACTTTACTTCCTTATGCTGGTTTAGAAGACTTCACGTGACTTCACTTCCTGATGCTGGTTGAGAAGACTTAACGTGACTTTACTTCCTGATGCTGGTTGAGAAGACTTATCTTGATTTTACTTCCTGATGCTGGTTGAGACGACTTAATTTGACTTTACTTCTTAATGCTGGTTGAGAAGACTTAACTTGACTTTACTTCCTGATGCTGGTTTAGAAGACTTCACGTGACTTTACTTCCTGTTGCTGTTTCGGAAGACTCAACTTTACTTTACTTCGTAATGATGGTTCAGTAGACTTAACTTGACTTTACTTCCGGATGCTGGTTGAGAAGACTTAACGTGAATTTACTTCTTTATGCTGGTTCAGAAGACTCAACCTAACTTTACTTCCTGATACTGGTTAAGTAGACTTAAATTGACTTTACTTCCTGATGCTGGTTCAGACTAGTTTACCTGACTTTACTTCCTGATGCTGGTTCAGAAGACTTAACTTTACTTCCTGATGCTGATTCAGAAGACTAAACTTGACTTTACTTCCTGATGCTGGTTGAGAAGACTTAACGTGACTTTACTTACTGATGCTGGTTGGGAAGACTTAACGTGACTTTACTTCCTGATGCTGGTTGAGAAGACTTAACTTGACTTTACTTCCAGATGCTGGTTGAGAAAATTTAACTTGACATTACTTCATGATGCTGGTTGAGAAGTCTTAACGTGACTTTACTTCCTGATGCTTGTTGAGAAGACTTAACGTCACTTTACTTCCTGTTGCTGGTTGAGAAGACTTAACGTGACTTTACTTCCTGATGCGGTTGAGAAGACTTAACTTGATTTTACTTCCTGATGCTGGTTGAGAAGACTTAACGTGATTTTACTTTCTGATGCTGGTTGAGAAGACCTAACGGGACTTTACTTCCTGATGCTTGTTGAGAAGACTTCACGTGACTTCACTTCCTGATGCTGGTTGAGAAGACTTAACGTGACTTTACTTCCTGATGCGGTTGAGAAGACTTAACTTGATTTTACTTCCTGATGCTGGTTGAGAAGACTTAACGTGATTTTACTTTCTGATGCTGGTTGAGAAGACCTAACGGGACTTTACTTCCTGATGCTTGTTGAGAAGACTTCACGTGACTTCACTTCCTGATGCTGGTTGAGACGACTTTATTTGACTTTACTTCTTGATGCTGGTTGAGAAGACTTAACTTGACTTTACTTCCTGATGCTGGTTTAGAAGACTTCACGTGACTTCACTTCCTGATGCTGGTTGAGAAGACTTAACGTGACTTTACTTCCTGATGCTGGTTGAGAAGATTTAACGTGAATTTACTTCTTTATGCTGGTTCAGAAGACTCAACTTAACTTTACTTCCTGATACTGGTTAAGTAGACTTAACTTGACTTTACTTCCTGATGCTGGTTCAGCATAGTTTACCTGACTTTACTTCCTGATGCTGGTTCAGAAGACTTAACTTTACTTCCTGATGCTGATTCAGAAGACTAAACTTGACTTTACTTCCTGATGCTAATTCAGAAGACTTATCTTGAGTTCCTGATGTTAGTTCAGAAGACTTAATTTGACTTTACTTCCTGATGCTGGTTGACAAGACTTAACTTGACTTTACTTCCTGATGCTGGTTGAGAATACTTAACGTGACTTTATTTCCTGATGCAGGTTGAGAAGACCTAACCTTGCTTTACTTCCTGATGCTGGTTGAGAAGACTTAACATGACTTTAATTCCTGATGCTGGTTGAGAAGACTTAACTTGACTTTACTTCCTGATGCTGGTTGGGAAGACTTAGTTTGACTTTTCTTCCTAATGCTGGTTGAGAAGACTTAACTTGACTTTACTTCTTTATGCTGGTTGAGAAGACTTCACGTGACTTCAGTTCCTGATGCTGGTTGAGAAGACTTAACGTGACTTTACTTCCTGATGCTGGTTGAGAAGACTTAACTTGACTTTACTTCCTGATGCTGGTTGAGAAGACTTAACTAGACATTACTTCCTGATGCTGGTTGAGAAGTCTTAACGTGACTTTACTTCCTGATGCTTGTTGAGAAGACTTAACGTGACTTTACTTCCTGTTGCTGGTTGAGAAGACTTAACGTGACTTTACTTCCTGATGCGGTTGAGAAGACTTAACTTGATTTTACTTCCTGATGCTGGTTGAGAAGACTTAACGTGACTTTACTTTCTGATGCTGGTTGAGAAGTCTTAACGTGACTTTACTTCCTGATGCTTGTTGAGAAGACTTAACGTGACTTTACTTCCTGATGCTGGTTGAAAAGACTTAACTTGACATTACTTCCTGATGCTGGTTGAGAAGTCTTAACGTGACTTTACTTCCTGATGCTTGTTGAGAAGAGTTAACGTGACTTTACTTCCTGTTGCTGGTTGAGAAGACTTAACGAGACTTTACTTCCTGATGCGGTTTAGAAGACTTAACTTGATTTTACTTCCTGATGCTGGTTGAGAAGACTTAACGTGACTTTACTTTCTGATGCTGGTTGAGAAGTCTTAACGGGACTTTACTTCCTGATGCTTGTTGAGAAGACTTAACTTGACTTTACTTCCTGTTGCTGGTTGAGAAGACTTAACGTGACCTTACTTCCTGATGCGGTTGAGAAGACTTAACTTGATTTTACTTTCTGATGCTGGTTGAGAAGACTTAACGTGACTTTACTTTCTGATGCTGGTTGAAAAGACTTAACGTGACTTTACTTCCTGATGCTGGTTGAGAAGACTTAACTTGACTTTACATCCTGATGCTGGCTGAGACGACTTAACTTGACTTTACTTCCTGATGCTGGTTGAGAAGACTTAACATGACTTTACTTCCTGATGCTGGTTCAAAAAGCTTAACTTTACTTTACTTTGTGATGTTGGTCCAGAAGACTTCAACTGATTATACTTCCTGATGCTGGTTCAGAAGACTTAACTTTACTTTCTGATGCTGATTCAGAAGACTTAACTTGATTTTCCTTTTGAGTGCTGGTTGAGAAGACTTAATTTGACTTTACTTCCTGATGCTGGTTGGGAAGACTTAATTTGACTTTACTTCCTGATGCTGGTTGATAAGACTGAACTTGACTTTACTTCCTGATGCTGATTTAGAAGACTTCACGTGACTTCACTTCATGATGCTGGTTGAGAAGACTTAACGTGACTTTACTTCCTGATGCTGGTTGAGAAGACTTAACTTGATTTTACTTCCTGATGCTGGTTGAGACGACTTAACGTGACTTTACTTCCTGATGCTGGTTCGGAAGACTCAACTTAACTTTACTTCGTGATGATGGTTCAGTAGACTTAACTTGATTTTACTTCCGGATACTAGTATAGCAGAATTAACGTTACTTTACTTCCGGATGCCGGTTGAGAAGACTCGACTTTACTTCCTGATGCTGGTTTAGAAGACTTAACATGACTTTACTTCCTGATACTGGTTAAGTAGACTTAACTTGACTTTACTTCCTGATGCTGGTTCAGAAGGCTTTTTTTGACTTTACTTCCTGATGTTGGTTCAGAAGACTTAACTTGACTTTACTTCCGGATGCTGGTTCAGCATACTTCACCTGACTTTACTTCCTGATGCTGGTTCAGAAGACTTAACTTTACTTCCTGATGCTGATTCAAAAGACTTAACTTGACTTTACTTCCTGATGCTAATTCAGAAGACTTAACTTGACTTCCAGATGTTGGTTCAGAAGACTTAACCTGACTTTAGATCCTGATGCTAGTTCAGAGGACTTAACTTGATTTTACTTCGTAATGCTGGTTCAGAAGACTTAACTTGACTTTACTTCCTGATGCTGGTTCAGAAGACTTAACTTGACTTTACTTCCTGATGCTGGTTCAGAAGATTTAACCTGACCTTACTTCAGGTGCTTGTTCAGAAGACTCTGCAAAATCTGTATACAGCCAGTTTCTTCTACTTCACAATCTAAAAAAAAATACCTGCATATAATCTATTCTTGAATGCATTATATGACTCTGCCACCACAATTTCCTGTGGCAATGCATTCCAAGCATTGACCACTCATGGGTCAAAAATATATTTCCCGTTAACTAATCAGGAACTTTCTTTAACTAATTTGTAGCTGTATCCTCTTGTTCTTGTAGCTTGCTGTACTTTGAAAATATCTTGTTGTAGTCAAATTTAACCTTATAAACTCCTTAAATCATCTCGAATTGTTCTCTTTTCTAGACACTATAGACCGGGTTTTCTATCTTTCTTCAAAACTATAACTTTTGAAATCCCACTATCAGTTTTGACGCTCATATTTGTATCCTTTCCAGCATGTTTATATCTTCTCTACGGTAAGGACTCCACACCTGTACACAGTACTCCAATCTAGGTCTAACTAATGCTTTATACAATTTGAATCACTTTCTTGCTCCTATGTTTAATATTTCTTATTATCAAACCTTACATTGCATTTGTCTTTTTCACGGCAATCTGGATTTGTTCACGCACCTTTACCTGTATGATATTATAACGCCTAGGTCCCTTTCCTTCTTCATTTCCTAATATTGTTCTCTCCTATTATGTAATTATTTTTGTTATTAGATCTACCTATGTAGATGACTGTGCATTTATAAACTTTAAACTCCATCTGCGAGCTCTCAGACCATTCTTGAATTGTTTCTAAATCTGACAACAATATATATATATATATATATATATATATATATATATATATATATATATATATATATATATTTTCATCCATGGTCTTTAAGTGTCATAGTCGGTGCAATATACAGAAACAAGTGCTCTCCAATTTGATCTTTGTTACGCCACTCTTGTCAGTTCGTATATGTCCAAAACGATTTTCGGTGATCTGTTGACTCAAAGACCAGATCGCGCCTACCCATGATCCTCATCAACTTTGTCGAGCTGATTAGCTGTGATGTACTGCTGGGATAACAAATAAGCACAACACTAGTGCTAGACCCCATCAAAAGACAGCAAACCAAATGGTTCGCCTAGATGAGCCAACAATCACCAGATAGCATCACTCAGAAAACAATGTTATTAAGATGCCAAGGTTTGACCACGCAGCAGGCGCGCAACTTACCCACTCCCGGCACGGGGAGGTAGTGACGAAAAATAACAATACGGGACTCTTTCGAGGCCCCGTAATTGGAATGAGTACACTTTAAACCCTTTAACGAGGATCTATTGGAGGGCAAGTCTGGTGCCAGCAGCCGCGGTAATTCCATCTCCAATAGCGTATATTAAAATTGTTGCAGTTAAAAAGCTCGTAGTTGGATCTCAGGCGCAGGCGGGCTGTCCGGCTCGCGCCGGTTCACTGCCCGTTGTCTCCTGCCCTACCGTCTGCCGGCTCTCTCCCACGGGTGCTCTTCGCTGAGCGTCCTGGGTGGCCGGCGCGTTTACTTTGAAAAAATTAGAGTTTTCAAAGCAGGCCTCGGCTGCCTGAATAATGGTGCATGGAATAATGGAATAGGACCTCGGTTCTATTTTGTTGGTTTTCGGAACTGGAGGTAATGATTAACAGGGACAAACGGGGGCATTCGTATTGCGGCGTTAGAGGTGAAATTCTTGGATCGCCGCAAGACGAGCTACTGCGAAAGCATTTGTCAAGAATGTTTTCATTAATCAAGAACGAAAGTCAGAGGCGCGAAGACGATCAGATACCGTCGTAGTTCTGACCATAAACGATGCCGACTAGCGATCCGCAGGAGTTGCTTCGATGACTCTGCGGGCAGCTTCCGGGAAACCAAAGTGTTTGGGTTCCGGGGGAAGTATGGTTGCAAAGCTGAAACTTAAAGGAATTGACGGAAGGGCACCACCAGGAGTGGAGCCTGCGGCTTAATTTGACTCAACACGGCCAACACTGAAATGATTGACATGCCGAGACCACTTTTCTGGGATCTAATATGGAACTGGTGCTGGATTTAGACCCCCAGAAATCTGGGGTTATGCCCCCTGTAGCCCGGTTTGGTCTGCATCCAGTGTTCTGAAAAAGGAATTGACGGAAGAGCACTATCAGGAGTGGAGCCTGAGACCTAAATTAACTTAACACGCCAATACTGCAGAATAACTATCAAAAGTACACCTTCGTGGGGTCTAATAAAGAACATGTGCTGGAATTAGACCCTCGAAAATCTGGGGCTACCCACTAAGAAACTTTATTGTCTCGCTAAGGGAATTGACGGAAGGGCACCACCAGGTGTGGAACCTGCGGCTCAATTTGACTGAACACGCCAATACTGTAGAACAACTGACAAATCGAGAGCACTGCCGTTTGGGTCTAATAATGAACGTACGCTGGTATTAGACTCACGGATGACGAATCAGCTCTCAAACACTCAAATGAAAGAACGCTACGGAAACCGTGTTTAACTCCGCAGAAACCGCAGATTTCAAATACCTGGTCATTGACAAACAAAAGCCCTCAATAAATTCGTCTGACCAAATAGTGAACGGGTGCTGGAAATAGATCATCTGAAAACAGGTCAGTTTTACCCTACAAATGACAGGGCGTTGCTACGGAAAACCAGCTCAAATCGAGAGGAGCCGCAGACACTTTGGTTCACGTACCAGGCTGATAAGCCAAGGGCGCAAGGCTACCATGTGGGGGATTACGGCCGAACCCTTGTAAGCCGCAATCCCGCCCAAAATCTCAGCACCACTGCAATGGGAGGCTCCTACATGCTCGGGACCTGGGGCTTGCGCCCCAGCCCTATCAGGTAGAGCCACAGTAAGAGGTCCTTGCCGTCCGCCAATCAAAGCGGGCGGACAACTGCTTGATACTCACCCTATACGGCGATGGGGTGCGAAAACACCAACCAAAGACTTAGTACCTAGTCGGGGTGTCGAAAACAGTAGAGCAGCCACCTCACTGTGAACTGTCAAGACTCAACCACTGACCATGAGAGTTGTCCGCACATCAGGCAAACAACATCGCTGTGACATCTCCAGGCTTGTCCTCTGGCTGAATGCACTCCGGCTACGATATCTACCTCTGTACGTTATCAGTCATATAACTATCATACTGGACGCAGAAGAGATGCAGACCAGCGGACATTGCACACCTGCCCCACTGTGTCAACACCCCAGGTGGCGGGGAATGCTAGGCGTACCATCTCTGCATAGAAGCCAAGAAAATAAAGGGAAAAAGAGATACCCCACTCACATGCAAATGCTACGTTCCTGGGATACAGACACACTGGACTGCCTCTCTTCCGGGTAAACCAGTCCATCTCATATATCATCACATATCATCATTGCACCCTATAGACACGAGTAGTGAAGACTCGATAGTCTGGTAAGACAACTTCCATAAGAGAGAAAACTCTGATCATAAACAACTGCTGCCTTGCAGATAGGCTGGGGACAGCCAAAGGCTAAGGAGGGCATCCCTACAGAAACGCCTGTTGAAATCGGATACACGGGGCCGCAAGCCTAACAAAACAGTGCAACGTAAATCACAGTATGATGGCAGTACAACCTATTAGAAAAACGCATGGCGCTCATCCTGCGGAGTCCCGCCAGGCAGCGATAGTGCCGGACCCCACGCCTCGAAGGGGCCCACCCTTGACTACTGGTGGTCCCCCACCCATGTGTCGTGGAGTCAAGGCACATGGCTATGGGGCAACTTCTATTGGCCAAAACCTCAAGATACTACAGTGGAATGCGGAGGGAGTCATTAACAAAAAACTTTCCCTAACACACCACCTGCATGAAGGTAAGATTGACGTGGCATGTATCCAGGAAACGCACCTCAACAATAACCATAAATTCTCAATCAGAGGATATCAGACCTTCCGTCTAGATAGAGAAGGCCACAAAGGAGGGGTCCTGATACTGACCAGAAACTGCATACCGAGTAGCGCGGTATCTGTCAATCACACCGGACAAGCAGAAATTGTAGGAGTTGACATAATGGCTCAAGAGACGAAGCTCCGCATTTTCAATCTGTACGGACCACCAAACAGAGACCTATCGCTCTCGAGTATGGAGGTCAGAGACTCCAACTGCATAGTAGTTGGAGATTTCAACAGCCACTCGGAGAGATGGGGATACTCTGACACAGACAGCAGAGGTGACGAAGTGGAAGATTGGGAGATAGATGGAAATCTCTCCCTAATCAATAGGCCGGAGGATAGCCCTAGCTTCTATTCAAGAACAGGGCATACCACCTCGACTCCAGATTTGGCCTTCTCCACACAGGACATACACCATAAAATAGACCGCCAGGTGCTAAACCAACTGGCAGGTAGCGACCACAGGCCGATCAGGCTAACCATTGACATGGAAGTAGGCCCACAGGAAACAAAACCGCTCCCACGTTGGAATTACAAACGAGCCGACTGGGACAGATTTGCAATCCTGACAGATGGGCTGTGTGAAACCATCAACACACGAAACACCAAAATGAAGCCCATGGTAGAGAGCCTAAGCAAGGCAATAATGCAAGCCGCCACTGAAACCATCCCAAGAGGAGCTAGGAAAAACTATAAGCCCTACTGGAATGATGAGTTGCAGAAAGTGGAAGATGCAGTAACAAATGCTAGGAACATGGCAGAGCGAGAAAAATCCACGGAGGCAAACATCGCCCTCAAAGCCGCTGCGGCGAAGTACAAACACACTCTCAAACAAACAGCAAGAGAAAGCTGGAAAGATAAAACGGAAAGTCTAAACCTGGACAAAGACGGGAACAAGCTATGGAAGCTAGTCAGAGCCATGAACGACGAAACCCCGTCAAATAAACAAATTACTATCAAGCAGGGCGAGAACTTGATCACAGGTAAGAAAGCCGCAAACGCCTTTGTCGATCACTATGCCAGAGCAAACCACATCGAGGTCCCTGCAGAAAAGCATACAGACATTAGCGAAGAGCTAAAGGGACACGAAAACATAAATACGGCTCCCGAAGAGCACATGATGGCCAAACTAACAATGCGCGAAATGGAAGAGGCTATGAGAACACTAAAGAAAAGGAAATCTCCCGGAAAAGATGGGATAACAAACGAAATGCTGATGGGGCTGGGCCAAACAGCGAAGAGGAAACTACTGTCAGTCCTGAACCAAAGCTGGAAAAGGGGTATTGTACCCCAGGCATGGAAAGATGCAATACTGGTACCAGTACCAAAAACAGGAAAGGATAAAACAGATCCAAATGGATACAGGCCCATCAGCCTACTGAGCTGTGTCGGCAAACTGATGGAACGGATGATAAACACCAGACTGATGTGGCATCTGGAAGAAAAACGAATACTAATTCCACAGCAAGCCGGCTTTAGACAGCACAGATCCACTGAGGACCAGGTCATCCTCATAGCCCAGGAGATAGAAGATGCCTACCAGGCACAGAAACACACAGTAGCTGTTTGGGTGGATCTGGAAAAGGCATTTGACAAAGTCTGGAAAGATGGACTTAGAGTCAAGCTAAGAAGAAGTGATGTTTGTGGGAAAATGTACAAGTGGATCAACCACTACCTCAAACAAAGAACGGCCAGAGTACAAGTACAAGGGCAGATGAGCAAAAAGGTGACACTCGAGCAGGGAGTACCCCAAGGGGGAGTACTGTCACCCACACTCTTCCTAGTATATATAAACGATATTACAGAGAATATACCAAGAAGAGTCCATAGCTCAATGTTTGCAGACGATCTGGCTATGTGGACCTCTGAAAAGAATCTCACCATAGCAAGAAATCGGATGCAGACGGCCCTAACATCGCTGGAAGAGTGGGCGAACTCATGGCTGGTCAAAATAAACGAGGAGAAAACCCCGTGCACAATATTCTCGCTTTCATTAAAACCCCAAAATACCAAATTAAGTCTAAATGGCAAAATCCTGCAGCCAAACGACAACCCAACCTATCTGGGAGTCACATTTGATCGGCGCATGACATGGAAAAGTCAGATCGAGAGAAACCGAATGAAAGACAGAGAAAGAATGGCAATCATGAGGAAACTTGCTGGCACAAGCTGGGGAGCAGACGAAGGCATACTAAAGAAACTGTACACTGGAAGAGTGAGACCAGTTCTCGAGTATGGCATTGCGGCATGGACAACAGCAGCGAAGGCGAACTTCGATAAAGTTAACAAACTTCAAAACCAAGCCATGAGAATTATAACAGGTGGCATGAAGTCAACGCCAGTTGTAGAACTTGAAAAGATTACAAAACTGCAATCCATGACCGATAGAAGAGACTGCAGAGCCCAGCTGCAGTCAGAGAAACTCCGAAGACTGACGGACCACCCAATGTACCAAAGACTAAACAATTTGGGAAATGGGAAACTAAAGCGGAGAAACTTTGCAGAAATAGCCAAAGCAAAGATGCACGAAGATCCCATAAACGCACTAACAACACCAAAACCCATCACTACTGTACGAAAACCTACCTGGAGGCAGGATATATTTCCAGAGGTGGTAGAAAATATACCAGGTATTGCAAACAAAAACTGCCAGACTGAAAAAGAAAGGAGAGACACTACCCTAAGCTTCATAACGAAAAGCTACCTAAGCATGGACTAGACCCATGCATACACCGACGGTTCTGTAACAAACACTACACAGAACGGAGGGGCAGGAGCATTCCTGAACCTACCAAATGGCAGAAAAATAACACTGTCATTCGCTTCTGGTAAGTACACAAGCAATTTCAGAGCGGAGGCAGAGGCACTGAGGGCGGCAGTGGAAGAAATGGTGACACACAGTGAAAATGAGAGCCATATAGTCCTTCTGACAGATGCTCTCGCCGTAGTCACAGCGCTAAAAAGCCAGAAAAACACTGAGCTTAATGACTTAAGAGCAGCACTCTGCAAACTGTGCCAGCAGTCCGCACCAAAAAGGGTAGTGGTACAGTGGGTCCCGGCACACTGCAACATCCAAGGCAACGAGGAGGCAGACAGACTGGCAAAAGAAGGTGCAAGACTACCACAAACAGATACCAGTATGACGTACGAAGAGTCAAAACGGCTTATCAAAGCCAGATACATGACCAAATGGGAAACCGAACATACTGGTTACACCAAAAACGATGCCTATTACCAGTTGAACCGAAGAGAGCAGGTCGTTGTCTTCAGACTTCGCACTGGCCACAACAGACTGAGGTACCACCTATTCAACAAATTGAAGATAGGGAGTACCGACGAATGCCCGTGCGGTACTGGTAAAATGACCACTGAACATCTGCTGCAGAACTGCCCGACATACGAGGATCAGAGAGAGCAGATGTGGCCATTACCAGTGGAACTGCAAGACAAGCTCTATGGCAGTAGCGAGAGCCTCAGGATGACCGCCGCTTTTTTCGAAAAAATAATGGTTACTGTCTGACTGTGTACGCAGAAGAAGAAGAAGAAGAAGTACTGCTGGGAAAGGTGGGGGAACAGGGCGGAGAAATGTAACGTTGTATATAGCTGTTGTGTTTTATTTGTTGGTCCTGCGCTAAATTCCTTGCATTTTGTACTTAACCATGATTTTCTATCTGTCAAAATGAGCGTCACCGGTCTCGAATAGATTCTCTTCTCTCTCTCCACTTTTCTTTCCCTTTGATTATTTATTTTGCTAGCTCGTGCGATTGTCGTGTTTACTTTACTCCATAACACACAATAGCATATTTCTATCCAAAAAGCAATCGATGGCACTTAGAGAATAGACATAGAAATTCAGAATATACACACGATTGTGGAGTGAATCTGAGCAGCGGTCTGATAGACGCTTAACCAATAAACAACGAAATGCAATATAACTTTCTTATTGTCAAGAATATTTTTTTAATGTGAAGTCCTGGGTAGACAGCATATATGGAGGTCTCAATTAGGGGTTATGAAAGACCATACAGTTAAGGCAAGTCCAGGTAGTAGGGTCAAAAGCAAATGCAATATCAGATATGATAAAAATAAATATTAAACATAAGAGCATGGAAGTGATAGTCAAACTGTATAAAGCATTAGTTAGACCTACTGTGTTCAGGTGTGGAGTCATTATGGTAGAGGGGATATAAATATAGTGGAAAAGATACAAAGAAGAGCAAATAAATAGTTTGATTACAGAATTACAGTAATGAGAAAAGTCTCAGGAAAACAGGTGTATAATATCTATAAAGGAGAAGAATTCGAGGTGATTTAATGCAGGCTTGTAAGATAATCAACGGAAAGTTTAAATTAGTTTACAACAAGTTTTCCAAAATACACCTGGTTACAAGAACAAGAGGGCACAGCTACACATTAATTAAAGTTAGTCCAGATTAGGGAAAAGAACAGATTTTTTGAGTCAGAGAGTGGTGAATGTTTAGAATGCATTGCCATAGGAAATAGCGGAGGCAGGATCAATTAATGCATTTATAAACAGATTGGATATACATGGTTAGTTTTAGATCAAGTGCATGTTAAAGAAACTGGTTGTATACACAGACTCTATAGAGTCTTCGAAACCAGAATAAAGACGTAGCATTAAGTTACGTTAAGATGAATAAAGTTTCATAGACTTGGGTGAAGCTAATGTATTGGTCTTCCTGTGGTTTAATGAAATATATTCTTACCAACGTGTGGACAAGAGGTTGTTAGCTTTACTTACAGAGCCAAAGTTCTAGGTTCAAATCACTTCGCGCTCGGTTTTCTATGACTCAGTACGTCCTGGTTTTTTTCTCCGTAATATGACCGCTTCACTCAGTCAACGAAGCTATAACAACATTTTTCATTCAGAAGAGTAGGTACCCGATCTAATTTTTTTTGCCTTACGAATTTTCTTTGTCTAACTTAACACGTAGCTCTGATTTGTGTTTCGCACTTATTTCTTGTCATTGTGATTATTTCTTTTGAACTTTGGACATTTTATAAATCAGTCCATGTGTTTAATTGTCTATTTGTTTTCCTGTTATTGACGAGATGTATAGGAGAACTGAGATGCTGGTCTGGCCAATCACAGCATACTGACCAGGGTGTCGTGTCAAGGTCAGACACAACATACTGACCAGGATGTCGTGTCAAGGTCAGACACAACATACTGACGAGGATGTCGTGTCAAGGTCAGACACAGCATACTGACAGGATGTCGCGTCAAGGTCAGCCAAATCATACTGACCAAGATGTCGCGTCACGGTTAGACACAACATACTGACCAGGATGTCGCGTCAAGGTCAGACACAGCATACTGACGAGGATGTAGCGTCAAGGTCAGACAATATACTGACCAGGATGTCGCGTCTAGGTCAGACAATATACTGACCAGGATGTCGCGTCAAGGTCAGACTCTATATACTGAACAATACCACAATCTCTCGTCCAAGTAGTGTTCACTGGAAGCAGGCCGTTTTCAAGACAGTCTGGCTGACGAGATGTGGATCGACATGATCCCCGTAATAGTGAACGCCACGCAGATGAAGCCAAGCAAAGCACGACCGCTTGGATGACCCCAATCCCTCTTCAGCAGCACGCTCAGGGTGTGAAAAAAGCTACCACAAACGCCCGTAACGCAATTTTCAGGGCGCACAAAAGAGTTAACATACTCATTGTGTGCATTAAACAAGAACAACGTGTATAGTTCCAGTATGTTTGTGCCAAGAACAACGTGTATAGTTCCAGTATGTTTGTGCCACGAACAATCGATAATAAACTACATTTTAAGAATGATG
The DNA here is from genome assembly GCA_036924085.1 of Ariolimax columbianus. Classification (NCBI taxonomy): domain Eukaryota; kingdom Metazoa; phylum Mollusca; class Gastropoda; order Stylommatophora; family Arionidae; genus Ariolimax; species Ariolimax columbianus. The sequence continues at coordinate 72,439,412 of JAVGWX010000001.1, read as the reverse complement.
AACGAAATCTGCCATGTCTCATTTTGCAAATTGTAAACGGTTCTGATTCTAATAGATCATGCAGATCTGGTCAACTTAAATCTGTCTCTCAGTATCACCGTGTCGTTCACCACAGCTCGTCCCGCCACGGAATCAGCTCTTCCGTTGCCCCTGACGCCTGCAAGTCCCGGGCATTAGAACTATGTGACACCTCGTACACCAGAGTTGTTCAGAAAAAGGCCAACTCCCTTCTTAGCATACACCGTTCTATCTTACGAAGCATACACTGCGAGTTTGGACAGTTGAGTTAATTAAGGCAGTTATATAGACTCTACAGAATGATGAAGAGACAGAACGTCGGCAAAATGCAAATGAACAGAGGATGATAGATGTGTGCCTAACTAGGGGAGAAGGGTGAAATTATGTCATGTCTGGAAAGATCCAAAGAACATGAAATCAACACTTGACTGAGACTGTGAGTAGATATATGCTTAGCTGTTTGTTTGAACGGAGAACGGAGTCTTTTTGGGAATGGCTCATGTGTGATGATATTGGTTCCTAGAATCAAGATTCAAGATCATGTAGTTCACTGGTTGTACAACTTACTGATCTGTAGCACTAGGCCTAGGTCGAACACTTGATCACAGTTTGAATTGTGTAATTGGATGGTCATATTATTTGTATTTCTACAGGTAATCCAGACATTACTCGAAGAATCGGTCTTGCAGTGTCATCCGTGAACTCCCTGCACAGAGTTTAGAGTCAGCAGAGGCTCTTTCTGTCTGGTAATCAAGTTGCGCCTCAATAAAAACCTGGGTCATCTCAAATCTTGTGTATTCTTTCAAAACCTGGAGATCAGAAGCAACTTGTGGCCAACTATATGCTTAACTAACAACACATCCTGGAGACATCTGGCAGAACCTGTTCGTCAGCACTGCAGTCCTACGACAGGCATAACTAGTGAGTCTTTCTCCAATGCTGGAACGACGCCACCTCTCTTTCTTCGACTATGTGGCTAGCTTCTCTCAAAACGTCCCTTCCCGACTGTTTCTGCATCTGTCATTGGAAATCAGAGGTGACAAATCATAGCACCACCTCATAGAGTCATCTCCAGGGCCGCTAGCATAACACCTGGATGAAACACATCGTATGCACCTCAATGTTTCCTATACTTAACCCGGATTTCTGCCATAAACAATGATCATGGTGGGTCAGTGTGAAGTGCATTGGTTGCACGAGCGGATTACTTGACTTGAATGCCCTAGCTGTGCTTTTTTTCCAAAACAGGATGTTAGTTCTTACATTTTAGTGAACCGCAGGAAGATTACTCACACCCATGAATGTTGAGACCTTAATATATAATATCCAATCAATCAATCAATCAATCAATCGATCGATCGATCGATCGATCAACAATTGTTCAAGCCTCCTCTGAAGCACATGCATTCAACGAGTACATACCAACTCATCAAACGTTGGCCTGTCTATACATGTTTAAATGTATGTATCTTATAGTTTCTACAGGATGAAAAAGCCAGACCCATACCCAACCCTCATTAGTCCCATCTCACGGTATGCCTGGCAAGTTCAAACCTACAAAGCCATATTGACTCACTCTACTTGAGTTGTCAACAGTACGATATGAATATTAACTCATCAAGAACAGAGACAATGAATATCGATTGAAAGCACACCCCACTTGATATTCATGTGAGTGAAACAAAAATAAAGCGGGTACAAGAATTTCGGTATTTGAGAGCTGTTTTTACTGAGGATGGCACACTTGACAAAGAGATAGAGGCGAGAGTGCAGAGGCAAACGATGTCACATACCAGCTGTCTCCACTACTAAGACATCCCACGATTTACCTCCACGCAAAAAAACCAGATGATAAATAGTATCTTCATTTCAACCCTGTGCTATGAGTGCCAGACATGGGCAGTGAATAAAGCTCAGAAACGAAAGTTAGCCACCTGGGAAATGCGGTGCCTACGAAATGTCACTAACAATACCAAAAGAGACAGAATCACAAATATGAATAGTCGGGAGAAGGTTGGAACAATTCCCTGCCTACAGTACATAGAGCAACTGAGAATGAATTGATTTAGCCACATTGTGGGAATGCAACCAGAAAACATTGTTCATGCAACCTTCTATAGGAGGAAACCAGAAAGTAGAGCTAGAGGCAGAATGAGGAAAAGGTGGATGGACAGCGTAAAAGAGACCTGCCATAAAACGAGGAAAAATGTTACTCGGCTCACGAGAGAGGCGAAAGGCAGATACATACCACGAGACAGGGCTACAACCGGTAGAAAGTGAGGCGACAAAAGAAGATAAAGAATATTCTTTGATCCCACATCCAGCCCAGGTAACACTCGTACGTATCCACTTGAGATTTAGCCCTAATGTACGTGCCATATGAAGGAATCGCGTTTAATGAGGTCTAAATTACTGACAAAGACGTCGCCTCATGGTCAGGTGTAATATGTTAAACAAGCCCACACCTTTCTTCCATGTAGCGTTCCCTGGAAACAGCTGTTTTAAAGGCAGACTAATGAGATATGAATAGGCGGGATCTCCGTAGTAGTGAGCGTCACGCAGAAGAATCCAAGCAGAATACAGCTTCCTGCAAGATCCTGGTCCATCTTCATCAGCACCCTGGGAAGAAATCTATTGCAACCCACCACTTTTTGCATGTTTCGGTGTGCACGAAACAATCAACTTACTCATTGTGGGCATTCCAACAAACAACAACAACGAAGAAGGTTTACGTCCTAGACGTGTTTCACTACTCCTACTGACAAATGAATACAGTGTACTAGACGTACGATGGGTAGTTGTTGCTGCTGTTGTTGCTAATGCCACTCGCACTTGAGTTAGATACTGATTACGACTTTCTTTGGTGACGGGTTACAGTGGCTCTCTTCATCATATCATTTTCTTTAAGAACGTCTCTGCCATCTCCCATCCCCACCCACAAAAAGACCTCAAAAAGCCAAACCGCACGACAGCATGCTGCTCTTTGATTGAACACCGACAACCTTTTATATTTGAGCTGAGCACGTGCATGTGATCCCTAACGTCTGCTACCTACAGTAACCACAAAATTGGATTTTGCTGCCACTCAATGACACCTTTAGAAGCTACCAACTACACTTTTTATTTGTCCTATATCAGCGTGTTACCTACTTATGACTTACTCACAAAATACAATTCTAGATATGCAACTTACAAACCTCATGAACCTATAACACCAGACAGAAGGACGTAAGAGCAAGAACGATACTTGAATACTAACAAATCTGGTTTTCAAACAAGCAAGTTGTTTGTATTGCCAGGTAGATAAAGCTATCGGTGCTACTAGATTAGTTTTAACAATTGTACTTCCTGCGGAATATTAGGCCTGGAGAAGGTAGGTGAAGTACTGTGTAATAATTACATTACTTTTTCAAAAGTGTAGACAGAGACTAACAGCCTGCTCTTTTTTAATTTTGAACTGCAAATTGTTTTTTTTAGCTTATCGTCCGTCTTCAAAAGGATCGTGCTATAACCTCCCTTGTGACCATTGGTTTCTTTAAACAACCTAGTTTCCATCTCTAGTTACTTCGCTCATTTATGAGAGGCGTGTGCGTTACCTCTCTGATAAAGAAGCCCCTTAGGACAGAATGGACACCCTCAGAAATACATACAAAGACAAAGAAACAATGCAGATTGTTGGTATAGAAATAATAAGATCCTCACAGATGGCACATGCAAGAAGATTACACCTCCAAACAGCGTTTGAAGATATACGTGGAGAGTCGAGATGAGATCAATTATAACTCACCTGCTTTTCCGTTTCCCTGCTCTTCATTCCTACTGGGGCGATAACCCTGTCGCAATAACTCCCTTCAAGCAAGGCAACTCCTGAAGGTCGAGCAGACGTCTCGTTCTCGTAATAGAAAAGCACATTCTGGTACAAGATAAAGTAACGCAGCTGCCATCTGCCCATGTCTGAGCTGCGCTTGTAGAGGTATCCACACACAGTGTTCTCCACCCTGGCCTTGTTAGCCAGATACAAGAGCTGGCCTTCGCTGATCCTAATGTTCTTCTGCATGTTGTTGGGTAAATGTCTCCCTTCCTAAACTGCCCCAACATACGGGATCTCACAGAATTCAGGTGCTAGTACTAGCAACAGTTTGTAGATATTAGCAGCTAAAAAAAAATCTTGGCGTTCTGAACTTCCTACACATCAATTGATCTCTGATCTTGGCTTATATAGTTTATTACTAAACCACTACGGTTAATTTGATTAGAAGATCAAAACTGCATCTTGATCCTGCGTATACTGTAAATTTGAAAAGATTATATCAGGTCCCCCATAATAAAACTGTCTCTGTCAAATATGGTGAATAAATAAAAATAATATATATTGTGTGTATATATATATATATATATATATATATATATATATATATATATATATATATATATATATAAATATATACATAAATATATATATATATATATATATATATATAAATATATACATAAATATATGCTACCTTATTACGCACAACTAACTATCTAGTTTGCTTCAGTCTATAATTGTTCGAGGAAAGAGAAAACAGTAACTGTCATATTCTTTTATTAACGTATTAAAGGATAGTTCTGAACTCCTTCGCACAGAAATCAGGAGAAATCAAGATATACACCGAAGTTAGAATATTGAACGCCAGTGTCAAGTTGGTGCTGCTGTATGGAGCGGAAACAGGAGCATCGACCGATGTAATACAATAAAGATTCCACTACTTCGTTAACATATGACTATAAAGGAAAATTGGTAAAAACTGGCTGATCCTTGTGAGAAACAACGATCTGTGGGAAAGAAGTCAACAACAGCCACAAGAACAATAAATTAATAGAAGAAAATGGGGCTAAGGAAAGTACCGTCCAGGCAAACTCTGAAATGGAATCCTCAAGGGAAGAGAAATAGAGAAAGATCTAAGTATAAATGGAGAAGAAAATGTGAGAGTGAATAACGATTATATTTTTGCACCTGGAAAGTGGCAGAAAAAGCAACCCACGAACATGTGTGCTCACGATATTATTAACTTAGCATCTTTATACTGGTCTAGATGAGTATGTATACAACCAGTTTCTTTAACATTCATTTGATCTAAAAAAACAAAACAACCTGTGCGCAGTCTATTCTTAAATGTATTAAATGATCCTGCCTAAACTACGTCATGTGGCAATGCATTCCAATCATTCACCGAATATAGTCAATAGCCTATACACAGAGATGTGCAATGGGCTTTGATTTCCTGGATAATTTAGAGCTCTTTCAATGTCTTGTTGTAAACACTCACTCACAAGATAATGTCACAAATCATGATCTCGGGATACGGGCTTGTTCTAGTGGCCTATAACTGCTGCTCACTTAATATTATATTTTTATGTTGTTTCTTTGCTTGTCTGTTTCATTCTTCTTCCTTCAGTGCAATGCCATAGATATCTGAGGATAGCAACAACAACAAAATAATATTTCATTACCATTTACAAATATTTCTCATAAATATTGGAATAAGATGGGGGTTTTTAAACGTGAAATGTAATATTACATCAGGAACACGGAGTCGAAGTGGGTCTAGAGGCTGAGCAATGCGTGAGCTGCAACTGTCAGCGACCCATACCTGAATTCTAGCGCCAAGGTCTGTTGGGTTAGGTGAAACGTACTGATCAGACTATGTTAGTTAGGGTCAGGTGAAACCTACCGATCAGACTCTATTAGTTAGGGTGAGGTGAAACATACTTTTCAGACTATGTTAGTTAGGGTGAGGTGAAACATACTGATCAGACTATGTTATTTAGGGTGAGGTGAAACATACTGATCGGACTCTATTAGTTAGGGTGAGGTGAAACATACTGATCAGACTCTATTAGTTAGGGTCAGGTGAAACCTACTGATCAGACTCTATTAGTTAGGGTGAGGTGAAACATACTGATCAGACTCTATTAGTTAGGGTGAGGTGAAACATACTGATCAGACTGTTAGTTAGGGTCAGGCGAAACATACTGATCAGACTGTATTAGTTAGGGTCAGGTGAAACATACTGATCAGACTATGTTAGTTAGGGTCAGGTGAAACATTCTGATCATATTATTTTAGTAAAAATCAGGTGAAACATTTTGAACTCACTCCTAACAGTTCTCTATGGAAACATGTTGTTTTATGGCAGTCTACTAACGAGGTGGGAATCGGCATTGTGATCTATATAGTTATGAGCTTATGGAGGATCCTAGCATTGCACTACAGCAGAGCGACCTCGATCAACCTTCTTAAGTAGGAGAACTGTAATCCACATCCAAGAAAGACGTCAAGAGCACCTAACTAAAGTGGGCGTGGCATTAGCAACAACAACATGTAGCACCACTCCGAAACTAATCTCGCAAATGTTGGGATGTACAAATAGGCCTTGTGGGGTGTTAATGCATTACACAAATTCGTGCTGAAGTCGGATGCACTGAGTCGCTAGGCGGCAAATGCAGTACAACGCACTCATCATCAGGAAACCAAGCCAGTGAAAAAAGGACTAGATATTTGGGAAAATAAAAGGTGGGGAACTGATTCGTTGTGTCGTTATTTCATATTAGATATTAGGCAAAACTCTTTTAGTCAGAGAGTGGTGAATGCTTGAAATGCATTGGCACAGGAAGTAGTGGAGGCAAGGACAATTAATGCATTTAAGAATAGATTGAATGTGCATTGCTTTGAGAGCAAGGTAATGTAAATTAAACTGGTTGTATACAGACTCTGCAGAGTTTTCTAAACAAGTATAAAGACGTTCAGTTTAAGTAAGTTAATCGTACATAACAAAAATGTAGTAGGAACAAGGTGGGGTGTCCATTTACAACAGGATGAACTGAAACATAATATAACACAGATATGACCTCAGTATTCTAATCAGTTATTATATTTTTTGTAATGGTTAGGATTATTGTCGTTACGTGTGATAATAATGGTAATGATAATAATGCAGATGATGATTATGATAAGAATGGTTTTAAAAAAGATAATGTTGACTGTTATAGTAACGAAGGTGATGTGAGCCATAATTATAATGTTCATATTGCGTGTAATGCAGGACATGAGAACAACAAAGATAATGTTGGCAGTGATAGTAATGAATATAGGGAGATTAAAAAAGATAATGTTGGCAGTGATAGTAATGATTATAGCAAGATTCAAAAAGATAATGTTGGTAGTCATAGTAATGAATATAGTGCGATTCATAAAGATAATGTTAAAAGCCATAGTAATGAACATGGTGACATTCATAAAGAGAATGTTGATAGTGATAGTATTAAGCGGAATGAAGAAATCCATAATGCAAATGCTGGTAATGATAGTATTAAGCGGGATGGAGAGATTCATAATGAAAATATTGCAATTCATATTGATAATATAAAATATGATGAGATTCATAATGACAATGTTGACAGTAATAGTAATGTAAATTATGATATTCAAAATAATAAAATTAATAGTGTTAGTAATGCAGATTATGAGATTAATAATGACAATATTGATAGGGACGTTATATATCGTGATGAAATTCATAATCTTAGTTCTGAGTCGACCTTTACTTCTACAGTGACCGATGCCCCTGTTCAGGTTACAGCTTTGGTATGAGCTGGATGTAGCCGGGGGAAGGGTTTCCTGTCTAGTGGGCTAGGTTCGAGCAGCTTAATACTCCGCTGCGTCGGGACAAGCGCTTACGGAGTGTGGTTAACTGATGTAAGATGGCGACCAGCAACAGCTGCTCTCATGGTCTGCGATGTTCGTGTGATTTGTTCGTTCCAGTTAATGTATGGAGCGCAGTGTTGTGTGACGATCATTTTCTAAGACGTCCTATGCTATTCACAGGAAGCCTAAGTGTGTAGTTTTCCTTCGAATTTGGAGAAAACACGATTTGTTCTTCATGTGTTATACAATACACGTTGTTGGATGGGATGTCACTACAGGTTGCGCACCGTCCTTGGTTGGTGTGCGCGACCTACTTGGAAATTGCGTCCATTTTAATTGTATGTCACTACCGGAATCTCCCCTCAGCCATGGGTTAATGGTCCCTCACCTAGACCTACAGATGTCGGCGCTGGTCAGCAGCAGCGTCGTCTCGTCTGTGTGGGGGCTGCTGCTGTTGAGAGGTACGACATTTGCCTCTCAAATCGTCAAGGAAACGGTGAACGATGGACTCCCACGAGCTTAAAGCGACCCCTGGTCTCTCGGATTGTACAACCTGAATGTCTTCATCTTGAGCTACATCCAGTCGTCTTGATGTCTTGCCACTGGTTCCCGGTAACTCAGGACGAGAGAATGAGATTCATGTCCAGCGCAGCTTCTTTCTCAATATAATCCAAATGAACCCAAGTTACTTCTTCAGGACGAGGACAGTCTGATGATGTTGCCATCTTCGCTTGAGATAGGCCCCTTACTTACTTACTTAACCGATGTGCAAATTCATCTTAATATACTCAAACACTACAGCAAAGTAGACCTACGGCCTGTTAGGCGCCATCTATGCTGCTTTAAACATAATGATTCATAATGATAATGTTAATCGTGATAGTCATGTAGATTCCAGAATTATGATACGCAGATGACACAGTGATACTATCAATAAGTGCAGAAGGGCTAGAGCAGCTACTTTCAGCCGTTAAAGGACATAGCAAAGATGAAAACCTGTTTATAAACATAAATAAAACAAAGAAAATGACCACCGACAAAACACAATGTCAGCATAAATTTACAGTGGGTGGTGAGGAAATATATCAGGTCACACATTTTGAATATCTGGGCTCAAGAATTGACAAAAATGGCGACTGCTCGAAACAAATCAGAAGAAGACTAGCCATGGCAATGCAGAGACTGAACAACCTGAAGAAATTATGGCAGAGCACCAAAAAAAGGATAAAAGTAAAAGTATTGATAGCCTGTGTTTTTCCTGTGGCAGCTTATGGCTGTGAATCATGGACGATTACCAAAAACTTCTAGACAAAGAATCGAATCCTTCGAGTCAAAATGTTACAGAAAGATCCTCAGAATACTCTGGACAGAGGGAAAAAAAAAATGTAGACATTCGGCAAGAGTTGATCATAGAGGAGAACTGGTTTATCAATTCCATGCAAATACTTTGGTCATATCAAGAGACACAACGGTCTTGAGATAACGGTGATGGAAGGTATGGTGTCTAGCAAAAGAGGAAGGGGTAGACCAAAAAGACGATGGCACCAAGATATCCAGGAATACCTGAGTATGACTGTGGCGGAGGCTGGAGTTTTGGCAAGAGAACGAGTTTCTTTCACACAGACTGTGATGGGAGCGACGTTTTATAAAGGACATGCTACATGCTGCTGAATGTAGATTAAGGGATTCGTAATGATACTTTTGATGGTGATTTTATTAAACGTGGTTAATTTAATAATGATACAGTTGATATTTGATATGCAGAATAGAATCACAATAATAATAATGCTAAGAGTGAGATAAATGCAAATGACAAAAATGGAAATGATAATAACAATAATGCTTATAATAAGGATGACGATGATAATGATATTCCCGATGATGTCTCTAGCCATAGGTGGCAGCCATATAAACACAAAAAAGTGTTAGCGAATCAACAACTTCCTTATTGAAGTAATGCGAGACGAAGCAACACAACAGTTGTAATGCGCGCGTCTGTATGAGAATAACATTGATCGTATACATCATATCATTTCTTATGTAGTTCCCGGTTGAAACGAATAAGACAACAGTACCCTTCGAAGCATTTCGTTAGAGGCGGCTGTAAAGGGTTGTGCATGGGGCTAGCAGGGTAATAATGTAAAATCGTTGATATGAAACCGACTGCTGTAAGTGCTTGGATACAGGCCTCCTGAAAGAACGCCAGTTGTAGTGGTGGACACGGTTGATTTAGTGCGTAAAGGCGAACCATCATCGTCATCGTTACGATACATCATAACATAATCCCGCATTGCTTCAGTCTACGGAGCTGTAAATGGATACCTGTCTCACTACTTTTGTAAAATAGACATTGCGATCTGGAAGTAAACTATTTTACCATAAAATTCACAACCCCCCCCCCCCCCCCCTTCCCCCCTCCAACACAGCTGAGAGGTCGAACGATATAAATTTATAGCCTTTAAACGGTAGTATCTGATAGTTACCAATCAATCACGCAAGAAATATTATCATCTGAAAACTGGATGGCACAACATGAGGTTGGGGTTGGGGGGGAGGTGGGGGCATGAGTCATTTGGACATCGGCACTTGCCTTTTGTTTCTCCATAGCTGATTAGGTTGTACAAGTCTGGAAAAACCCTGCACATGCAAAACTAGTTGACACAGCAATAAATGAAGTGGGTCGGATAGTTCAAGGGTGCCTAAAACGCACGTCTATTGATAAAATATACCCCATTATTGGCATTGCCCCACCCAAGATCCGAAGAAGCGTTGCATCAGAAATCGAATGACAAAAACAGGAGCTCGACCTAAGACACCCAAATGTTTATTAGACATCGGGTACAGAGCACAAGACGCAAATCCAGAAATAGCTTTCTAAAATGAGCAACGCCCTGAAAACAGCAGCAGCGAGAGATGGCACGAATTAATGCAAGCCCCAGAAATGAAACTTCTGGAGGAACCTAACCTTGGACATAATTTACCATTCACAACATGGACTGCGCTAAACAGACTCTAAACTGGTGCATCATGGTGCAAGAGGAATATGAAACGATGGAGATACATAGATGATGACACATGTGACTGTGGCGCAATACAAGACCAAGGCCACCTGATGGCCAGCCCCACCTTCCAGGAAACATCCAAAAGGGATGACATGCTGAAGGCAAATGACAAGGCAATCCATGTCGCTGTATACTGGATGCATGCGATATTTTGCCATTTTCAGTCGAATATCGCTTATCTCCCAGTCGCGGAAATCGAGGCCTACATGACAACACTCGTTCCGCTTGGTTGCTCCCCAGCGTCAGGCCAAGAACAGATACGATATACAAGGGCTCTTCTTCCCAGCTTGATGTCAATTTTCACTCGTCGCTCACCGGAGACACGAGGCACCTTCTCATATCTCCGAACTCTACACGGAGAAAGAATTTCATCGCCTCGCAGGAACTAAATATTCAAAGAATGCAGAGGTGGAGCTCGAGGACGGAAGACGACACACTCTGACACCGGTTCGAGACTTAAGAGACGGAGAACTCCTCACACACTCCCTCCTCGCGGCCCCCATCCGAAGACAGCGGAGTACCCGGCTCCCTCCCATGAGCCCACAGGGATCGCGGTCGACACCCCCACTGCCCAGTCAGGACACGGCAGCGCTCCCACTGTTCCCGCCACTGGGGATTGCCCACATCTATTGAGACACACCAACAACAAGTGGCTTCAACAGAGAGCATCTCCCCTCCCCTCCCCCTCCCATGCTGTAGACGAGGTCTACATGGTGGCGTCCGACCAACGCAACGGTCTTAAGATGTCACTGGAACATTATTATTATGTTGTATGATGTGGTGTTTGGGCACCGGACAAAAAACCAAATAAACAAACCCATCAATCAATACATTTTTAGATCCATGAGTAGCATACATGTTTAACAAATGGCTTGGCTTCGTTCATTCTCAATCTCCCGCTACCAAGCCCTGAAAGGGCTTAAGTAGCAGAATGTAGTCCAGAGAACTGAATGCGTTGTGTCGTAGTTTACAGCTTGACTGCGAAATTTGCACCTTTCGGTCCAGCACATAAGACTTCAGCAAGCATTTTTTGAGTACCGGGTTAGCATTCCCTCTTCGATCCCTTCTCCTAAGCCAGTCTGCCCTGTTGCAGCCTGTTATCCAGGATCACCGCGTGAGGTGTAGCAAGGTCTTGGCAGCTCTGGTTCGCTGGCCCTGACGCTAGCAGTCAGCTATAGGTCGCTGACCACTGCAGCTTATGCGCTGCTTTACATCTTTGACCCCGTTTAACAAATACATGCCAAGTCATGTGTTTGTGATGAGCAGCCTTTGCTCGCTCCAGAATCTCAGGAGTCTCCTTCTGTTGTCAATTGAAACATATTCACCTTATCTCTAAATGACATTATCCTATCTAGAATTATGTTTCCGAACTGTGGCATCGAAGGATATCATGGTTGAGTTGTTTGAACTTCTTGAAAAGAGAGCGGATGATTGTTACGACGAAATTATCCTACTAAGAGAATTCAATGCCACAGCCTTAGATAATTAAATGCCTTAGCATTAGAGAATTCAATGCCATAGCCTTGACAAATTCAATAATTCAAGGCAGCCTGGCCGACAAGATGTGGATTGATGGTATCCCCGCAGTAGTGAAAGCCACGCGGATGAAGCTAGGCAAAGCACAACTGTCTGGAGGACTGCGGTCTATCTTCATCAGTATGCTCGGAATGTTGGAAAAGCTACTACAACTCGTCACATAACGTCTTTTTCAGGGCGCACAAAAGAGTCAACTTACTCATTGCGGGCATTAAACAACTACCACAGTATATACCTAATGAGTATACAAAAAGGTAAGTTTGTCTTGGCTTGGTCACAGTATGAGCTATATTGATAATACGAGAAGGCAAAATTTAAGGGTAAAGAAGAAGGGAACGTACAAGAACGAAGTACATCACATATGCACGCAAGAACATCGCCATCCAGGCTTTTGAAGATCTAAAGAGATATGTCGAGAACAGAAGACAGTGGCGTGACATGATCAGACGATCTGAACGACCAGTTTCCGGACTGACTAACCTGATGATTACGGTGACTAACCTGATGATTACGGTGACTCGCCTGATGATTACGGTGACTAACGTATCATAATTGAGAGAACTGTTTCTATAGCTCTCTTTCAAACCTAGTAAATAACTGCATACTCAGAAATCGTTTGACTTTCGTTAATGGTAGCTGTACGAAAGTCTAAGAGTTGGAGAGTATTCTTTTCTTGAGGAATTAGAACGAACTGTTAGTCTATCCTATTATGACATGTTGTGAGCGTAACGATAATCCATTTCTGTTCACGTTAAAACACTTCGTTCTCTAACAAATCACTAGAGTCATAGCATCACATATAAAATGTTTGAAAAGATCCATTAAATACGGACACTCTGAAATTACGCATCCACTTTTGTCAAACTTGGTGAAGAAAAACGAACTTGATCCATCAAACAAGAGAATGATAATCATAGTTGTATCACATTCCAGAATAGCGTGCGCGTTTTGATTCACTCCCTCTTAGAAGGCTTACCTATGACCCACCACTAAAACACAATACAACGGATTAAGAGGCTATTCCGCGATGAGAAAAAAAACCCAGCAAACATCTTTGTGGAGTTGTGAGAAACAGTAGCAACAGCAAAAGGCATTACTCCAGTAATCTGTCGACATAGGTGCAAGGGGAAGATCCAGCCGGGGATAAAATTCGATATTCCGGTAGTTTTCTGCCGTCGAGCTTCGACATTTTGCCAGCTCACACAGTTCTGTGCTTCGAGAGTTCTGCGAGGCTGACAGTGGCACTGACGTTGTCAGGGCAGAAGAAAAGCAAACACGTTCTAATTGTCAGGTATGCGAAACCCATTACTTATTGGCGCGAACGAGAGATCGTGGATTTCTTGGCTCTGATAGGATATAGCACACTATCTCTCACATTCTCTCTCTCTCTCTCTCTCTCTCTCTCTCTGTCTCTCTCTCGATCTGTATATGTGTGTGTGTTTGTATCTGTATATGTATGTATGTATGTATGTATGTATGCATGTATGCATGTATGCATGTATGTATGTATGTATGTAGGTAGGTAGGTAGGTAGGTAGGTAGGTAGGTAGGTAGGTAGGTATGTATGTATGTATGTATGTATATATATATATATATATAAATATATATATATATATATATATATATATATCCGTAGGATGGATTCGATCTCCTACTTGGCGTGTAAGCTGTGTGTTGGATAGATAAAGGGCCTCTATATATGAAGGGTAGCTGTTAATACAAAATACACAGCCACGAACCAGAAACAGTGGTTTTTGTGGAGGCCAATACGATTCAGCACCTCCACCATGCAGCCACACCATTACAATCCTATATTTGTCTTTCCACCCAATTACAACCCAGCAAATGAAGGAACACGGATTAAGATTAACCTTACTGACAAGAATTAGGCACTTCGATTTGTGGAACATGAAGTACTTGAAGCATAAACGGAAAGAGAGAATGAGCTCATAGAAGAAATGAATAAATCTAATTTGTAAATCCTAGCTTTCATATGCCAGAATAGCGCAGACAATAGCGGCGCTTGCACGGTTTAACAGAATCTGGCATGATAAACGGTTGGCACTATGCACAAAAATCAGATTAATGCGTACATTGGTCCTGTCAATATTCTTCTATACTTGTGAGGCATGAACAGTTACAGCTGACTTTCAGCGAAGGAAACAGGTCTTGGAGATGAGATGTTTCCGAAGACTTTTAAACGTCACGTACAAAGATCGAGTTACAAAGAAGGAAATACGAGATAGAATTACAACAGCAATAGGGTCTTTTGAAGACCTCTTGGCAATTGTCAAAAAATAGAAAATCGCTTGGTACGGGCATAAATCGAGATCAAATAGTCTTGAAAATACGATACTACACGGAAAGGTGCAAGGCAGACGACGAAGAGGGCGTCACAAAAAGAGGTGGGAGGACAGCATAACAATAGACCAATCTCCGACCAGGAGAGGCACAAGTATATGTCGCTGACAGAGAAGGGTGTTGTGGCGTTGTGAGGATGTCTTCATGTGTGCTCCAACGACCTCACTGGTTACAAGATGACCTGACCTAACCTGAGCTCTCATAGAAACTTAGAAGAGGGGAGGGTGTTAATTAGACCATAAGTCTAATACGTTTCTCGGCAGAGGAGTTGCTACTAATGACAGAGCCAAATGAGCAGTGAGATGTATCAGGAGTCAAAAGGACAACATCAAGGGATATCAATTTGTCTCCGAGCGCATTATGGCAATGGACGTCAAAGAAGAAGACACGTTTGTCAACATCGTCGTTGTTTATGTCTCGAATGACGTTGGTTTTTGGAGCAGATGGCAAGAGAGAGTTCTTGTTGCTGTTGAAATTCCACAATAAGTAGGGTTACTCTTTTTGTGCGCCCTGAAAAGGACGTTAAGTGGCGAGTTGCCTTTTCTCACATACCAAGCGGCAGATGAAGGTGGACCGTGGTCCTATAGGCGGTTGTGCTATTCTTGGCTTCATCTGCGTGTCACGCACTACTACATGGATCACCTCGTTCCTTCCCCTCGTTAGATAGGCTGTCACGAAAACAGCGTTTCCAGGAAGGGCTACTGGAAAGCAAAAGTGAGGATCTTGTCCAATATGTTTTGTCTGAACCTGACTAACATGTCTGATCAGTATATTGTGCCTGAACCTGACCAACATGTCTGATCAGTATAGTGTGCTTGAACCTGACTAACATGTCTGATCAGTATATTGGGCCTGAACCTGACTAACATATCTGATCAGTATATTGTGCCTGATCAGAAGTTAGTCATCCTTCCAAGGAAGAGGTCTTAGTCTTTCTTGAAAAGAATTGACGAAATTTGAGGTCATGACGTAATTACCGGTCTTGTATATTCTAATACGAGAGTTGGTATCGATCATTCTAGATGGGAAGGAGTGATTGGGAGATGCGATGAAGATGTTTTAAATGACAATAGAAGGCGACTCATGAGATTCTGCAGCGAACAAAACAGGTCCTCACAAACACAAATCTTCCCTCACAAGCGCAAACATACTTATACTTGATGGAAACCGCTTATACCACCGCCAGGATATATTCATTTAATTATGTGAGAGATGCCAGATTCTGGAGAAAACCAGAAATTGGTAGTGACCACTATCTCACGGTAATAAAGAAAACAATCAAATGAGTAGCTCCCACCATAACAACATCTACAATCAAGGAAGAAGCTGAACACTGGAGTCTAGAGAAACACGAATAAAGGAATACAAGATAAGAGTCAGACGTTAGGACCAGTGACCAGTGACCAAGTGCGGTTGAACCGCCTGAGGATCTAGCTGCTGTCTGGCTAAAATTCAAGATTACCCTCAAAGCAGATGCAACAGAAGCATATGGTGAAGTCTCAGTCAAGAAGGATAGAAAAGAGGACACCATGATGCACAGAAGACGCCAAAATAATAATAACGGAAACAAATAGAAGCATGGAAACAATACTTGAAACCAAAGAATACAGCAGAAAAAAGAACAATACAACTATTATGTAACAGCCAACACTGAACCAAAAAAAAACAATAATAACAGAAAATTATACATTTTTGGAGAAAGACTGGAACATAATGCAGGATAAAACCAGAAGCTGTTTTACATGGCCATAGCAAACACGAGAAAGGATAAAGACAACTCTGTGAAATTTGTAAAAGACAAAAAAGGTATATGGAATGATTATTTCTCTGAGCTTCTTTGTGCACCAAGTTCCAGGTGAGAAAACCTCAAATACGCATGAGGAAGCAACGACTGGGAAAAACATCACAATGGAGAAGCTGAAGGCAGAACTATAGAAAAATAAAGCAGCTACTCATGAAGGTGCTACAACAGAAATGGGAAATGCAGGCAAACTGTTATTTATCTAGGTTCTCCGTGCTGCCTGGCGTCATATGGCTGTACCAAAGGACTGATCAGAGATTATATATTCAATATGAGGAATATCTACGAAAAATGTAGCGAGTTTAATGCAGACCTGCTCACGTGTTTCATTGATTACATCAATGCCTTCGAAATGCCTTCGAAATGCCATCGAAATCAGTGGAATATCATGAAGGAAATTAGATTTCCTGTGAATATTATCCATCTCATTGAAACATTATACTGAGATCAACGAGTCGCTGTCCAAGTATCTGGGCAAACATCAGGTTGGTTCGCAATACAAAAGAAAGTAAAACAGGGATGTATCCTCTCGCCTTATCTATACAACATATATGCGGAATGTATACTGAGAAATGTTAGAGAAGACGAGAACATTAAACGCTTTGATACATTTACGATTGGCGGTTACGAGATTCCAGAGTTACGATAAGAAGACGACACAGTGGTATCATCAAGAAGTGCAGAACGGCTAGAGCAGCTAATTTCAGCGGTAAATGGACACAGTAAAAATCAAAACCTGTTTTAAAACATAAACAAAACACATAATGACCACCGACAAAACACGATGTCAGCGTAAATTTACAGTGGGTGGTGAGGAAATAGTTCAGGTCACACATTTTGAATATCTGGGCTCCAAAATTGACAAAAATGACGACCTCGAAAGAAATCAGAAGAAGATTAGCCATGACATTGTAGAGACTGAACAGCCTGAAGAAATTATGACAGAGCACCAACAAAAGGATAAAAGTAACAGTCCTGAGGGCCTGTGTTTTTCCTGTGGCAGTTACCAAAACTTCTAGACAAAGAATCGAATCCTTCGAGTCAAAATGTTACAGAAAGATCCACAGAATACCATTTACAGAAAAAAAGACAAATATCGACATTCGGCAAGAGTTTAACATAATGGAGAACTGTTTTATCAATTCCATTTTGGCCAGAAAGTGTAAATACTTTGGTCACTTCAAGAGACACAGCGATTTATATATATATATATATATATATCGAGTAGATGGAGGAGGCAAGAAAGTGGGTCTGTGGATGAATTTCTCGAAGACCAAAGTGATGCGCAATCGCTTCGCCACTTGTGATCCAGTGTTTCTTAGCGAGGTACGATTAGAGGATGTCAACGAGTACATTTATCTTGGACGTCTTCTCAATATGGAGAATAACCTGGAACCTAAACTGACAAGACGTCGCCGCGCGGGTTGGGCAACCTTCTCCTCTCTTAACACGGTCACGGACGGTTGCATTGACCAAGACCTACGAGTCTCCCTCGTCAATTCCACTGTACTCCCTGCGATGTGCTACGGTGTAGAGACGTGGAGACTAACAAAATCACTAGAGACAAATTGAGAGTGACCCAGGCCTCCCTTGAGAGACACTTGGTCGAAATTACTCTCCGGAACCAACGTATGCATGATCTCCACAATTCTGGCATAAGAAGATTGTCCCTTGTGAAGGATGCGGTAATCCATGCAGACAAGGCAAAACATAGATGGGCAGTTCACATATTTCGAAGAAACGATGGTCGATGGAGCACAGCGACAGCAGTCTGGTACACCTACTGTAAGAAAAGAACGCTGGGAAGACCTCCAATGCATTGGTCAGACTTCCTGGCTGCACGCTGAAACATCCGAGATGCCTGTTGAGGGGCACTTAACGTGCACTGAAATCCCGTAGCCCAAGACGGGGTCCGCCGGAGACGAAGTTGGGACCCGCCTCTACGCTGAGAAACGGTTATCAAGATCAGATCAATGTATGTATAATCGTTTTAATGAAACTTTCAGCTCATTTTGACCATTTAAAAAATTGTTTGTCCCTGTACATGTCTTACATAACATCTACCAATGTCTAGAGAGATTTCTCTCGCTATCTCTCTCCCACTATTTCTCCAACTATTTCCTTCTCTTTCTTTTTCTCTTTCTTATTTTTCTTCTATCTAGTCTTTACATTGTGTTTCTCCTTCCCCATCTCTCTTGCTCAGCACAATACCTGTCATTGCTGTTCTCTCAAGACCTTGGTGTCGTTTGATGTGGCCAAACTATTTCAATTTCTGTTAATTATATTCTTTATAAACCAGTTCGCCTCTATACCCAGCTATGTCTCGTATTTCATTATTCCATTTAATCTTATTTTTATGAGTGTTTAACAGTTTTGTTCTTAATTCTGTTACATTGTATTTCTGTCTAAGCATCACCGTTTTACGTTTCAAGTTAATCATTTTTTTTTCTTCTTTTTCTGAATTCAGGTAAGATGATATTTTTCCTCGCTTATCCACTGTATCAAATTTAGAATATTGTATTAGGTTCTTTTCATACCAAGAAGATTACTTTAGATGTGGCAGGTTTTAGGCTCGTGGGAATGAAGATGTGTACGACAGCGAGACTTGAATAGAATATGTAACAGTTGAAAACTACAATAAGATAAGTTTCAGAAGAGCGCAAGTAACAGTGGAATACTTGGTAATAGATAGTTTTAGAACAGCGCAAGTAAGTAATAGTGGAATACTAGATAAAAGATACGTTTCAGAAGAGCGCAAGTAACAGTGAGATGCTATATAAAAGATAAGTTTCAGAACAGCGCAAGTAACAGTGGAATGCTAGATAAAAGATAAGTTTCAGAACAGCGCAAGTAACAGTGGAATGCTAGATAAAAGATAAGTTTCAGAACAGCGCAAGTAACAGTGGAGTGTTAGATAAAAGATATGTTTCAGAAGAGCGCAAGTAACAGTGGAGTGTTAGATAAAAGATATGTTTCAGAACAGCGCAAGTAACAGTGGAGTGTTAGATAAAAGATATGTTTCAGAAGAGCGCAAGTAACAGTGGAATGCTAGATAAAAGATAAGTTTCAGAACAGCGCAAGTAACAGTGGAGTGTTAGATAAAAGATATGTTTCAGAAGAGCGCAAGTAACAGTGGAGTGTTAGATAAAAGATATGTTTCAGAACAGCGCAAGTAACAGTGGAGTGTTAGATAAAAGATATGTTTCAGAAGAGCGCAAGTAACAGTGGAATACTACGTAAAAGATAGTTTCAGAAGTGCATATTTAACACAGCATAAAACTACTAACATATAGTTGCAGAAGAGTAAATGTAACATAATGAAAAACCAGCAATTAGATAATTTCAGAAGAGCACATGTAACATAGTGGGGAAAAGTACATAACATATAGTTTCCGAATAGCATATATAACAGGGGGAACCGACGTAACAATCAGATAATTTCAATTGTATAAATGTAACATAATAGAAAACTAACAACTACATAGTTTCAGGAAAGCACATGTAACATAGTGAAAATCTACGTAACGGTTAGTTTCAGAGTAGCATATGTAATAGTGGAGAACTACGAAGCAGACAGTATCAGAAGAGCTTGTGTGGACAATGACGTAACAGTTAGATAGTTTCAAAAGCGCATATGTAACAGTTCAAAATGGCGTAAGAATTAGATAAGTTTCAGAACAATATATGTAACACTGGAGGACTACTCCATACTAACAGAAGATACGGATGATCACATCAATCAGAAAGCCACCAACGGTAACACAAGACGATTACCATAAGATGAACAGAGAAGAACAAATGGTTGTGTTTCGACTTAGAACAGGACACAACTGACTCCACAGCCACATGTACACAAAATTGAGATTGGCAACTCAGCTGCGTGTACATGCGGACAGGCACACCAGACTGCAGACGCAGAACTGTCCCGAATATGATATGCAGAGAAAATCCCACTGGTACATATAAACAACACTGGAAGAGAAACTTTATAGACCTATATGTGAACTACAAAGAAAAACCCCAAAAAACAGTGAACTTTATACAAAAGACAACGTTGCAAATATAAACATATGTTCAAGCGAAAATAGTGAACAATGACAGTTTGAATATTTCAATATATTTCCATAGTGCATATTTATGTGAGATCCTGACTGATTCTCTAGGCTAGATATCTGCGTCATAATCGCCTTATCTGGCTGGGGCAGACTATTGTTTGTTGTTGTTGTTGTGAAATCCCCCAGTGAGTAGGTTCACTCTTGAGGTGCCCTGAAAAGGGGACGTTTAGTTGCGGGATGCAGCAGCTTTCCTCATGTCCAAAGCGTGCTGATGAAGATAGACCGGGTTGCTCCATGTGGGTTTGCTATGGTTGGATTCATCTACGTGTCGCTGACCTCGTTAGCCAGACTGCAAAAAAGGATAAGATAATCCATTTCAATGAGGACATCAAGAAAGACCAGGTTGGTGGTCTTGGTTTATTTCCCCTGACCCTGACTAACATGTCTGATTAGTATATTTTCCCTGACCCTGACTAACATGTCTGATTAGTATATTTTCCCTGACCCAGACTAGCATGTTTGATTAGTTGTGACTGCTCAGACGTTAGTCCTTCTCGGCAGACTGCGGTCTTGCTTGACTAAATTTCACATGTTTAGAAACCCCACGTAAATCCAGCGTCGTTATCGAAAACAACACTATACAACGTGACGTCGGAAGTCATTGAAACGAACTTAAACACACAAAATAAAAAATTTCGGAATCTCAATCCGTGGAGAATATTTCAACAGTTAAAGAACTACCGAATGATGAGACACGGACAGAAGCTCACTCCTCACCGTTACAGCCCCAGGAATTCTGTTTGTATTAAATAACACAGATTAACGCTGGTACGAGCCGAGGTCGCAATGTACGACGCCATCTTGTCTTCCAGACTGCAGAGCCATACTACAGAATACTTAGAATATACAGAGAAAAACCCACTGCCTATACAAACAACACTGGACGAGAACAATGAGATATATCTCGGTACTGGGACCAATTTTTTTCTTGATATATATAAATAACATTCAGAGAAGAGATACACAGATGATTGCGTAATTCCAGAATTATAGTTAAGAAGAACGACTCAAATAAACGCTTCTACAGTGTCTAGAACAGAGAAGAATTCAAGGTGACTTAAATACAAGTTTATAAATTAATCAATAGAAAGGATACATTAAACTATATCATTTTTTTCTAAAGTCCAATCGGATACTTCTTCTTCTTCTTCTTCTTCTTCTTCTTCTTCTTCTTCTTCTTCTTCGTACGCAGTCAGACAGTAACCATTATTTTTTCGAAAAAAGCGGCGGTCATCCTGAGGCTGTCGACACTGCCATAGAGCTTGTCTTGCAGTTCCACTGGTGATGGCCACATCTGCTCTCTCTGATCCTCGTATGTCGGGCAGTTTTGCAGCAAATGTTCAGCGGTCATTTTACCGGTACCGCACGAGCATTCGTCAGTACCACCTATCTTCAATTTGTTGAATAGGTGGTACCTCAGTCTATTGTGGCCAGTGCGAAGTCTGAAGATAACGACCTGCTCTCTTCGGTTCAACTGGTAATAGGCATCGTTTTTGGTGTAACCAGTATGTTCGGTTTCCCATTTGGTCATGTATCTGGCTTTGATAAGCCGTTTTGACTCTTCGTACGTCATACTAGTATCTGTTTGTGGTAGTTTTGCACCTTCTTTTGCCAGTCTGTCTGCCTCCTCGTTGCCTTGGATGTTGCAGTGTGATGGGACCCACTGTACCACTACCCTTTTTGGTGCGGACTGCTGGCACAGTTTGCAGAGTGCTGCTCTTAAGTCATTAAGCTCAGTGTTTTTCTGGCTTTTTAGCGCTGTGACTACGGCGAGAGCATCTGTAAGCAGGACTATATGGCTTTCATTTTCTTTATGTGTCACCATTTCTTCCACTGCCGCCCTCAGTGCCTCTGCCTCCGCTCTGAAATTGCTTGTGTACTTACCAGTAGCGAATGACAGTGTTATTTTTCTGCCATTTGGTAGGTTCAGGAATGCTCCTGCCCCTCCGTTCTGTGTAGTGTTTGTTACAGAACCGTCGGTGTATGCATGGGTCCAGTCCATGCTTGGGTAGTTTTTCGATATAAAGCTTAGGGTAGTATCTCTCCTTTCTTTTTCAGTCTGGCAGTTTTTGTTTCCAATACCTGGTATATTTTCTACCACCTCTGGAAATATTTCCTGCCTCCAGGTAGGTTTTCGTACAGTAGTGATGGGTTTTGGTGTTGTTAGTGCGTTTATGGGATCTTCGTGCATCTTTGCTTTGGCTATTTCTGCAAAGTTTCTCCGCTTTAGTTTCCCATTTCCCAAATTGTTTAGTCTCTGGTGCATTGGATGGTCAGTCAGTCTTCGGAGTTTCTCTGACTGCAGCTGGGCTCTGCAGTCTCTTCTATCGGTCATGGATTGCAGTTTTGTAATCTTTTCAAGTTCTACAATTGGCGTTGCCTTCATGGCTCCTGTTATAACTCTCATGGCTTGGTTTTGAAGTTTGCTAACTTTATCGAAGTTCGCCTTTGCTGCTGTTGTCCATGCCGCAATGCCATACTCGAGAACTGGTCTCACTCTTCCAGTGTACAGTTTCTTTAGTATGCTTTCGTCTGCTCCCCAGCTTGTGCCAGCAAGTTTCCTCATGATTGCCATTCTTTCTCTGGCTTTCATTCGGTTTCTCTCGATCTGACTTTTCCGTGTCATGCGCCGATCAAATGTGACTCCCAGAAAGTTTGGGTTGTCGTTTGGCTGCAGGAATTTGCCATATAAACTTAATTTGGTATTTTGGGGTTTGATTGAAAGCGAGAATATTGTGCATGTGGTTTTCTCCTCGTTTATTTTGACCAGCCATGAGTTCGCGCACTCTTCCAGCGATGTTAGGGCCTGCAGAATCCGATTTCTTGCTATGGTGAGATTCTTTTCAGAGGTCCACATAGCCAGATCGTCTGCAAACATTGAGCTATGGACTCTTCTTGGTATATTCTCTGTAATGTCGTTTATATACACCAGGAAGAGTGTGGGTGACAATACTCCCCCTTGGGGTACTCCCTGCTCGAGTGTCACCTTTTTGCTCATCTGCCCTTGTACTTGGACTCTGGCCGTTCTGTTTTTGAGGTAGTGGTTGATCCACTTGTACATTTTCCCACAAACATCACTTCTTCTTAGCTTGACTCTAAGTCCATCTTTCCAGACTTTGTCAAATGCCTTTGTCATCAGTCTGGTGTTTATCATACGTTCCATCAGTTTGCCGACACAGCTCAGTAGGCTGATAGGCCTGTATCCATTTGGATCTGTTGTGTCCTTTCCTTTTTTTGGTACTGGTACAAGTACTGCGTCTTTCCATGCCTGGGGTACAATTCCCCTTTTCCAGCTTTGGTTCAGGACCGAAAGCAGTTTCCTCTTCGCTGTTTGGCCCAGCCCCATCAGCATTTCGTTTGTTATGCCATCTTTTCCGGGAGATTTCCTTTTCTTTAATGTTCTCATGGCCTCTTCCATTTCGCTCATTGTTAATTTGGCCATCATATGCTGTTCAGGTGCCGTATTGATGTTGTCGTGCCCCTTTTGCTCTTCACTAATGTCTGTATGCCTATCTGCAGGGACCTCGATGTGGTTTGCTCTGGCATAGTGATCGACAAAAGCGTTTGCAGCTTTTTTACCCGTGAGCAAGTTTTCGCCCTGCTTGATGGTAATTTGTTTGTTCGAAGAGGTTTCGTCATTCATGGCTCTGACTAGCTTCCATAGCTTGTTCCCTTCTTTGTCCAGGTTTAGGCTTTCCGTTTTGTTTTTCCAGCTTTCTCTTGCTGTTTGCTTGATAGTGTATTTGTATTTCGCAGTGGCGGCTTTGAGGGCGATGTTTGCCTCCATAGATTGTTCTCCCTCTGCCATGTTCCTAGCATTTGTTACTGCATCTTCCGCTTTCTGCAACTCATCATTCCAGAAGGGCTTATAGTTTTTCCTAGCTCCTCTTGGGATGCTTTCAGTGGCGGCTTGCATTATTGCCTTGCTTAGGCTTTCCACCATGGGCTTCATTTTGTTGTTTCGTGTGTTGATGGTTTCACACAGCCCATCTGTCAGGATTGCAAATCTGTCCCAGTCGGCTCGTTTGTAATTCCAACGTGGGAGCGGTTTTGTTTCCTGTGGGCCTACTTCCATATCAATGTCTAGCCTGATCGGCCTGTGGTCGCTACCTGCCAGTTGGTTTAGCACCTGGCGGTCTATTTTATGGTGTATGTCCTGTTTAGAGAAGGCTAAATCTGGAGTCGAGGTGGTACGCCATGTTCTAGAATAGAAACTAGGGCTATACTACGGCCTATTGATTAGGGAGAGATTTGTATCTAACTCCCAGTCTTCCGCTTCGTCACCTCTGCTGTCTGTGTCAGAGTATCCCCATCTCTCCGAGTGGCTGTTGAAATCTCCAACTACTATGCAGTTGGAGTATTTGACTTCCATACTCGAGAGCGATATGTCTTTATTTGGTGGTCTGTTCAGATTGAAAATGCGGAGCTTCGTCTCTTGGGCCATTATGTCAACTCCTACAATTTCTGCTTGTCCGGTGTGATTGACAGGTACCGCGCTACTCGGTATGCAGTTTCTTGTCAGTATCATGACCCCTCCTTTGTGACCTTCTCTATCGAGACGGAAGGTCTGGTATCCTCTGATTGAGAATTTATGATTATTGTTGAGGTGCGTTTCCTGGATACATGCCACGTCAATCTTACCTTCATGCAGGTAAAGTGTTAGGGAAAGTTTTTTGTTAATGACTCCCTCCGCATTCCACTGTAGTATTTTGAGGGTCTTGAGTTTTTGGTCAATCGAAATTGGCCCTAGCCATGTGCCTTGACTCCACAACACATAGGTGGGGGGTAACCACCAAATAGTCAAGGGTGGGCCCCTTCGAGGCGTGAGGCCCGGCACTCTCGCTGCCTGGCGGGACTCCGCAGGATGAGCGCCATACGTTTTTCTGATCGGTTGTACTGTCATCATACTGCGATTTACGTTGCACTGTTTCGTTAGGCTTGTGGCCCCGTGCATCCGATTTCAACAGGCGTGTCTGTAGGGATGCCCTCCTTAGCCTTTGGCTGCCCCCAGCCTATCTGCAAGGCAGCAGTTGTTTGTGATCAGAGTTGTCTCTCTTATGTAAGTTGTCTTACAAGACTGACGAGTCTTCACTACTCGTGTCCATAGGATGCGGTAATGATATATGAGATGTGACCAATGATATGGACTATGTACTGGTTTGTACTAACCCGGAAGAGAGGCAGTCCAGTGTGTCTGTATCCCAGGATCGTCACGTCCTGCCAGAAACGTATCATGTGCATGTGGGCGGGGTACCTCTTTGCTCCCTTTATTTTCTCGGCACATCTTCAGTGATGGTACGCCTAGCATTCCCCGCCACCTGGGAGGTTGACACAGTTGGGCAGATGTGCAATGTCCGCTAGTCTGCATCTCTTCTGCGTCCATTGGTATGGCTGATAGCGTACAGGGGTATAAATCGAGGCAGAAGTGCATTTAACCAGGGGACAAGCCTGGTAATGTCACGGAGATGATGTTCGCCTAGTGTGCGGAAAGATCTCATGGTCATTGTTGAGTCTCGACAGTTCACAGTGAGGTGGCTGCTCTACTGTTTTTGACACCCCGACCAAGAACTAAGTCTTATGTTGGTGGTTTCGCACCCCATCGCCGTATAAGGTGAATTTCAAGCAGCTGTCCGCCCGCTCTGATGGGCGGACGGCAGAGACCTCTTTTTGCGGCTCTATCAGGATAGGGCTGGAGCGCGAGCCCCAGGTCCCGAACATGTAGAAGCCTCCCATTGTAGTGGTGCTGAGATTTTGGGCGGGATTCCGGCTTACAGGGATTCGGCCGTAATCCCTCACATGGTAGCCTCGCGCCATTGGCTTATCAGCCTGGTACGTGAACGAAAGTGTCTGCGGCTCCTCTCGAATTGAGCTGGATTTCCGTAGCAACGCCCTGTCATTAGTAGGGTAAAACTGACCTGTCTTTAGATGGTCTATTTCAAGCACTCGTTCACTATTTGACCAGACGAATTAATTGACGGCTTTTGTTTGTCAATGACCAGGTATTTGAAATCTGCGATTTCTGCGAAGTTAAACACGGTTTCCGTAGCGTTCTTTCATTAGAATGTTGAGGAGCTGGCTTGTCTTCCGTGAGTCTAATACCAGCACATGTTCATTATTGGACCCAACGGAAGTGCTCTCGATTTGTCAGTCGTTCTACAGTATTGGCGTGTTCAGTCAAATTAAGCCGCAGATTCCACTCCTGGTGGTGCCCTTCCGTCAATTCCTTTAGCGAACACTAGATGCGAGACAATCAAGTTACCGAGAGGATAGCCCCAGATTTTCGAGGGTCTTCTTCTTCTTCTTCTGCGTACACAGTCAGACAGTAACCATTATTTTTTCGAAAAAAGCGGCGGTCATCCTGAGACTCTCGCCACTACCATAGAGCTTGTCTTGCAGTTCCACTGGCAATGGCCACATCTGCTCTCTCTGATCCCCGTATGTCGGGCAGTTCTGCAGCAGATGTTCAGTGGTCATTTTACCAGTACCGCACGGGCATTCGTCGGTACACCCTATCTTCAATTTGTTGAATAGGTGGTACCTCAGTCTATTGTAGCCAGTGCGAAGTCTGAAGACAACGACCTGCTCTCTTCGGTTCAACTGGTAATAGGCATCGTTTTTGGTGTAACCAGTATGTTCGGTTTCCCATTTGGTAATGTACCTGGCTTTGATAAGCCGTTTTGACTCTTTGTACGTCATACTGGTATCTGTTTGTGGTAGCCTTGCACCTTCTTTTGCCAGTCTGTCTGCCTCCTCGTTGCCTTGGATGTTGCAGTGTGACGGAACCCACTGTACCACTACCCTTTTTGGTGCGGACAGCTGGCACAGTTTGCAGAGTGCTGCTCTTAAGTCATTAAGCTCAGTGTTTTTCTGGCTTTTTAGCGCTGTGACTACGGCGAGAGCATCTGTCAGCAAGACTATGTGGCTCTCATTTTCACTGTGTGTTGCCATTTCTTCCACTGCCGCCCTCAGTGCCTCTGCCTCCGCTCTGAAATTGCTTGTGTACTTACCAGTAGCAAATGACAGTGTTATTTTTCTGCCATTTGGTAGGTTCAGGAATGCTCCTGCCCCTCCGTTCTGTGTAGTGTTTGTTACAGAACCGTCGGTGTATGCATGGGTCCAGTCCATGCTTGGGTAGCTTTTCGTTATGAAGCTTAGGGTAGTGTCTCTCCTTTCTTTTTCGGTCTGGCAGTTTTTGTTTGCAATACCTGGTATATTTTCTACCACCTCTGGAAATATATCCTGCCTCCAAGTAGGTTTTCGTACAGTAGTGATGGGTTTTGGTGTTGTTAGTGCGTTTATGGGATCTTCGTGCATCTTTGCTTTGGCTATTTCTGCAAAGTTTCTCCGCTTTAGTTTCCCAGTTCCCAAATTGTTTAGCCTCTGGTACATTGGATGGTCCGTCAGTCTTCGGAGTTTCTCTGACTGCAGCTGGGCTCTGCAGTCTCTTCTGTCGGTCATGGATTGCAGTTTTGTAATCTTTTCAAGTTCTACAATTGGCGTTGACTTCATGCCACCTGTTATGATTCTCATGGCTTGGTTTTGAAGTTTGTTAACTTTATCGAAGTTCGCCTTCGCTGCTGTTGTCCATGCCGCGATGCCATACTCGAGAACTGGTCTCACTCTTCCAGTGTACAGTTTCTTTAGTATGCCTTCGTCTGCTCCCCAGCTTGTGCCAGCAAGTTTCCTCATGATCGCCATTCTTTCTCTGGCTTTCATTCGGTTTCTCTCAATCTGACTTTTCCATGTCATGCGCCGATCAAATGTGACTCCCAGATAGGTTGGGTTGTCGTTTGGCTGCAGGATTTTGCCATTTAGGCTTAATTTGGTACTTTGGGGTTTTAATGAGAGCGAGAATATTGTGCACGTGGTTTTCTCCTCGTTTATTTTGACCAGCCATGAGTTCGCCCACTCTTCCAGCGATGTTAGGGCCGTTTGCATCCGATTTCTTGCTATGGTGAGATTCTTTTCAGAGGTCCACATAGCCAGATCGTCTGCAAACATTGAGCTATGGACTCTTCTTGGTATATTCTCTGTAATATCGTTTATATATACCAGGAAGAGTGTGGGTGACAGTACTCCCCCTTGGGGTAATCCCTGCTCGAGTGTCACCTTTTTGCTCATCTGCCCTTGTACTTGGACTCTGGCCGTTCTTTGTTTGAGGTAGTGGTTGATCCACTTGTACATCTTCCCACAAACATCACTTCTTCTTAGCTTGACTCTAAGTCCATCCTTCCAGACTTTGTCAAATGCCTTTTCCAGATCCACCCAAACAGCTACTGTGTGTTTCTGTGCCTGGTAGGCATCTTCTATCTCCTGGGCTATGAGGATGACCTGGTCCTCAGTGGATCTGTGCTGTCTAAAGCCGGCTTGCTGTGGAATTAGTATTCGTTTTTCTTCCAGATGCCACATCAGTCTGGTGTTTATCATCCGTTCCATCAGCTTGCCGACACAGCTCAGTAGGCTTATGGGCCTGTATCCATTCGGATCTGTTTTGTCCTTTCCTGTTTTTGGTACTGGTACCAGTATTGCATCTTTCCATGCCTGGGGTACAATACCCCTTTTCCAGCTTTGGTTCAGGACTGATAGTAGTTTTTTCTTCGCTGTTTGGCCCAGCCCCATCAGCATTTCGTTTGTTATCCCGTCTTTTCCGGGAGATTTCCTTCTCTTTAGTGTTCTCATAGCCTCTTCCATTTCGCGCATTGTTAGTTTGGCCATCATGTGCTCTTCAGGAGCCGTATTTATGTTTTCGTGCCCCTTTAGCTCTTCGCTAATGTCTGTATGCTTATCTGCAGGGACCTCGATGTGGTTTGCTCTGGCATAGTGATCGACAAAGGCGTTTGCGGCTTTCTTACCTGTGATCAAGTTCTCGCCTTGCTTGATAGTAATTTGTTTATTTGACGGGGTTTCGTCGTTCATGGCTCTGACTAGCTTCCATAGCTTGTTCCCTTCTTTGTCCAGGTTTAAACTTTCCGTTTTATTTTTCCAACTTTCTCTTGCTGTTTGCTTGAGAGTGTGTTTGTACTTCGCCGCGGCGGCTTTGAGGGCGATGTTTGCCTCCACGGATTTTTCTCGTTCTGCCATGTTCCTAGCATTTGTTACTGCATCTTCCACTTTCTGTAACTCATCATTCCAGTAGGGCTTATAGTTTTTCCTAGCTCCTCTTGGGATGGTTTCAGTGGCGGCTTGCATTATTGCCTTGCTTAGGCTCTCTACCATGGGCTTCATTTTGGTGTTTCGTGTGTTGATGGTTTCACACAGCCCATCTGTCAGGATTGCAAATCTGTCCCAGTCGGCTCGTTTGTAATACCAACGTGGGAGCGGTTTTGTTTCCTGTGGGCCTACTTCCATGTCAATGGTTAGCCTGATCGGCCTGTGGTCGCTACCTGCCAGTTGGTTTAGCACCTGGCGGTCTATTTTATAGTGTATGTCCTGTGTGGAGAAGGCCAAATCTGGAGTCGAGGTGGTATGCCATGTTCTTGAATAGAAGCTAGGGCTATCCTCCGGCCTATTGATTAGGGAGAGATTTGCATCTATCTCCCAATCTTCCACTTCGTCACCTCTGCTGTCTGTGTCAGAGTATCCCCATCTCTCCGAGTGGCTGTTGAAATCTCCAACCACTATGCAGTTGGAGTCTCTGACCTCCATACTCGAGAGCGATAGGTCTCTGTTTGGTGGTCCGTACAGATTGAAAATGCGGAGCTTCGTCTCTTGAGCCATTATGTCAACTCCTACAATTTCTGCTTGTCCGGTGTGATTGACAGGTACCGCGCTACTCGGTATGCTGTTTCTGGTCAGTATCAGGACCCCTCCTTTGTGGCCTTCTCTATCTAGACGGAAAGTCTGGTATCCTCTGATTGAGAATTTATGGTTATTGTTGAGGTGCGTTTCCTGGATACATGCCACGTCAATCTTACCTTCATGCAGGTGATGTGTTAGGGAAAGTTTTTTGTTAATGACTCCCTCCGCATTCCACTGTAATATTTTGAGGGTCTTGAGGTTTTGGCCAATAGTCGTTTCCCCATAGCCATGTGCCTTGACTCCACGACACATGGGTGGGTGACCACCAGTAGTCTAGGGTGGGCCCCTTCGAGGCGTGGGGCCCGGCGCTATCGCTGCCTGGCGGGTCTCCTCAGGATGAGCGCCATACGTTTTTCGAATAGGTTGTGCTGCCATCATACTGTGATTTACGTTGCACTGTTTTGTTAGGCTTGCGGCCCCGTGCATCCGATTTCAACAGGCGTTTCTGTAGGGATGCCCTCCTTAGCCTTTGGCTGTCCCCAGCCTATCTGCAAGGCAGCAGTTGTTTACGATCGGAGTTTTCTCTCCTATGGAAGTTGTCTTACCAGACTATCGAGTCTTCACTACTCGTGTCTATAGGGTGCAATGATGATATGTGATATATTAGATGGACTGGTTTACCCGGAAGAGAGGCTGTCCAGTGTGTCTGTATCCCAGGATCGTCACGTCCTGCCAGAAACGTAGCATTTGCATGTGAGTGGGGTATCTCTTTTTCCCTTTATTTTCTTGGCTTCTATGCAGGGATGGTACGCCTAGCATTCCCCGCCACCTGGGGTGTTGACACAGTGGGGCAGGTGTGCAATGTCCGCTGGTCTGCATCTCTTCTGCGTCCAGCATGATAGTTTTGGCTGATAACGTACAGGGGTAGATATCGTAGCCGGAGTTCATTTAGCCAGAGGACAAGCCTGGTAATGTCACAGAGATGTTGATCGCCTGGTGTGCGGACAACTCTCATGGTCAGTGGTTGAGTCTTGACAGTTCACAGTGTGGTGGCTGCTCTACTGTTTTCGACACCCCGACCAGGGTCTAAGTCTTTGGTTGGTGTTTTTCGCACCCCATCGCCGTATAGGGTGAGTATCTAGCAGTTGTCCGCCCGCTTTGAATTTCGGGCGGCAAGGACCTCTTACTGTGGCTCTACCTGATAGGGCTGGGGCGTAAGCCCCAGGTCCCGAGCATGTAGGAGCCTCCCATTGCAGTGGTGCTGAGATTTTGGGCGGGATTGCGGCTTACAAGGGTTCGGCCGTAATCCCCCACATGGTAGCCTCGCGCCCTTGGCTTATCAGCCTGGTACGTGAACCAAAGTGTCTGCGGCTCCTCTCGATTTGAGCTCGATTTCCGTAGCAACGCCCTGTCATTTGTAGGGTAAAACTGACCTGTCTTCAGATTTATTTCCAGCACCCGTTCACTATTTGGTCAGACGAATTTATTGAGGGCTTTTGTTTGTCAATGACCAGGTATTTGAAATCTGCGGTTTCTGCGGAGTTAAACACGGTTTCCGTAGCGTTCTTTCATTTGAGTGTTTGAGAGCTGACTTGTCGTCTGTGAGTCTAATACCAGCGTACGTTCATTATTAGACCCAAACGGCAGTGCTCTCGATTTGTCAGTTGTTCTACAGTATTGGCGCGTTTAGTCAAATTAAGCCGCAGGTTCCACACCTGGTGGTGCCCTTCCGTCAATTCCCTTAGCGAGACAATCAAGTTTCTTAAAGGGTAGCCCCAAAAATTTTCGGGGGTCTAATTCCAGCACATGTTCTCTATTAGACCCCACGAAGGTGTACTTTTTGATAGTCATTCTGCAGTATTGGCGTGGTAAGTTAACTTAGGTCTCAGGTTCCACTCCTGATAGTGCTCTTCCGTCAATTCCTTTATCAAACACTGGATGCAGACAAAACCGAGCCACAGGCGACATAACTCCAGATTTCTGGGGGTCTAAGTCCAGCACCAGTTCCATATTAGACCCCAGAAGTGTGGTCTCGGCATGTCAATCATTTCAGTGTTGGCCGTGTTGAGTCAAATTAAGCCGCAGGCTCCACTCCTGGTGGTGCCCTTCCGTCAATTCCTTTAAGTTTCAGCTTTGCAACCATACTTCCCCCGGAACCCAAACACTTTGGTTTCCCGGAAGCTGCCCGCAGAGTCATCGAAGCAACTCCTGCGGATCACTAGTCGGCATCGTTTATGGTCAGAACTACGACGGTATATGATCGTCTTCGCGCCTCTGACTTTCGTTGGATACAATCGGATGCAAGAATAACAGGACACAGCTTAAAAATTTGTAAAGACAGATCCAGATTAGACATTAGGAAACCATTTTCAAGTCAGATATTGGTGAAGGCGTGGGCTGCATTTGCCACATATTGTGGTGGAGGCAGGGTCAGTTATTTTATTAAAAAATAGAATGGATGATCACAGTTATTTTATCATCGGCGGGGTAAAATAAACTGGTTGTATACAGACTCTGCAGAGCCTTCTAAACCAGTAAAATGAAGTTAAGTTAAGCCAAGAAACTTTATAAACCTATACATGAACTATAAAAGTCAATGAAGTTTATGCTAAGGACAACATTGTAGATATTGAAATAATAAATTTTCAAGCGAACGATCGAAGAAGAAAAAAAGTTTCAGTGTAAGTGTGGAAGCGTTTTAAATAGGGATTGTGAGCGTGGCTTGCAACCCAGGCGTTTCAGGTTCAAATCTCGCTGTACTCATACCCGACATGCATTGGGTTTTTACCTGGTAAGATCACTTCTCCCAGTCAACCCAGCTGTAAAGATGTACATGAGGGGACTACGGTAGTCGTGCTCTGCCGTCGGAACTTTCAGCAATGAAAGGGGCTGATCACTTCTGGAGGTGCCCAGATGTAATTACGTCGGTTTAATGAGGAGGGCGTGAAGAAGAAATGAAGAAATTCGAAATCAAATTTTGTTTCGAGACGGTGACGGTGTGGAAGCAGCAAACATCGCTGAGCTGGACATGTAGTACGCATGCCTGACAACAGAGGGACACGTAGAACAGCGTTGTGGTGGTTAAATGCCTGTACACGTACATGGGGCCGCCCACCTATGAAATGGTGAGATGGACCACAGCCTACTGTAGAAATAAGTCTTCTGACTCACCAGGATGTCCCTTTGAAACGTAAAATTTCAAGGCCGATGAAATAACGGAACTCACATTGTTCCAAGGTTTATAATCAATTCATGCTCCGCACAGCGAAATAAAACAAATGCCGGTGCAAACCACAAGAAATCACTGTTGGGAGTGATCCTTTCACAGAATCCTGTCAGTAAACCAACTGTATATTCATATTTCTTTTCCTAACACGCTATATTAGTTGCACTGACAGTTGACACATGTAAGTTCCGTTACGAAGTCAGCTTTAAAATGTGACGTTTGAAAAGGATTCCCGTGGAACAGAAGGCATATATCCTACAGGAGGCTGTTGGTGAACTGACCAACGAGCTAGGTCTGCATCGGTACAGTACTACAAAAGATCAGAACACATTCAGACTTGTGTTGGCTTCCTCGCCTACAGTATATTTTCCAGACTGACGCCGATAATATGTGAAAAAAGTGGATGCGAATGTGTAGTCTTCGATAGTGGCAGTGAACAACACACGTATATAGCTAACAAAAGCAGCAATTAAAAATGAAACGGTTTATAATAATTTCGCAAAACATACAGGTACATACAATCGATAATTGGGTCAACAACATTATGGTGTCAAGAGTGAAGTGAAAGAACACCATTTTTGTGAGGAAAATAGATCTGATTTTACGAGGCATATTCAAATGAAACTGTCGGACGGCGTGGTCTAGTGGTTAAGTGGCACGGCTGACAACCCGAAGGTGCTGTATTCGATCCCCATCACAGCACCGGCCGTTACCCCGGGGAAGCAAACCCTTAGAACATGCTGGAGGAAGAAGATCCTTACATAAAATGCATGCTGAAGTCGGATGCACTGGGCCAACAGGCACAAAGTAAAAACCACAGTGCAAGGCACACCGCCTTGGGGATTAGAGAAATAAGGCTAACGCAAAAGAACACAAAAAAAAAAACACCGGACCAAACTGCAACAAATGAACATATGCACGATGCGCAGGTTGACGTCACTTCTGATGTAAACAGCACATACCAACCGTCAAGTTAGTAAAATTGCATTATCCTCAACTCATAGTTTCCTCAACAGACCGTTGAAAACATGGCGGTTGTGAAACGAAATTCCTCCAGAGTTGAACAGCGAGCAGTGAATCGGTTTCTAACAGCTAAAGGATGTTGACCAGTTGGCATTCATCGCAGAATGCAGGCAGTGTATGGTGATAAAATTGGGTCGGAGACAACAGTGAAGAACTGGACAACGATGTTTAAGGATGGACGTGAGTTAACGCAACAATATAAGCCTGGCCTGGTCTAGGAAGATCTTTCGTTAACTCATATCCATCTTTAAACATCGCTGTCCAGTTCTTCACTGTTGTTTCCGACCCACTTTTGTCACAAAACACTGCCTGTGTTCTGCCATGAGTGTCAACTGCTCTACATCCTTCAGCTGTTAGAAACCGAATCACCACTCGCTGATCAACTCTGGACGGATTCCGTATCGCATCCGCCATGTTTTCAACGGTCTGCTGAGGAAACTGTGAGTCGGAGGATAATGACATTTTGCAACGTGTGCTGTTTACACTAGAATTGACGTCATCATGCGCATCGTACGTGAGTTCACTTGGTGCAGTTAGGTCCGGTTGCATTTGAACACGCCTCGTATGATAGTAAACAGCGAGAAGGACAAAGTCTATTGCATCCAAATGTTCCGATGAATCCAAGAAGTAAAGTGAAGAAATATAATGCAGACCCCGGTGCATGAACCTTACATAAACACATTTCTTATCTCCCATAATATTCTTGTAATGGCAGTCTACCCGTCTATGCAACGTCCTTTTGGCCTCTATAAACTGATTACAAATTGTTCTCACCGATTTTACTAGCATCTAAAAATTGCTTAATATACCCTGAAAAATAAAAATAACAAGATTGGAATGAGGTAAATGGAAAATGCTGACACTCAAGTAAAATATGCATTAGCAAGAGTGCATCGTCATGTTCAAACTGTCTAGTGAGCCTTGCGTTGATTTGTTTGACGAGCAAATCCTGTGTTGATGCTTTGGATATTTTGTATGGAATTATCCTAGTTTTAAAGATATTTGTATTGTTTTATTTCATTAAATGTAGGATTTTGGTTAGATCTCTGTTTTTATTTTAATTCACGTTGATTTCTGTGATTGTAGTTGATTCACGCATGAGACAAGTCAGTAAATATGTCACAAAAAACTATTTAAGCAAAAAATAATTTAGATACGAAAAGTTAATTTTTATCCTTAAATAGTCCTTTTCTTTTCAACATAATTTCTATCATCACTGATTCACTTATTCCCTCGCTTTATTACTACCCCAAATTTATTTGCAACATAGAAGAGTTTGGTCTGATGTCTCAGCCATATTTGCACTTTACGTTAAGCCTATCCGTCATTCGATACACTTCTCCCGCCGTAGCTGGATTTTTAGTGCACCACACAGGTGAGAATCACGCGGAGCGAAGTCGGAGTGGTCAAGTGTATGTTCAAGAAGTGTCCACTTTAGTTGGTCAATTTTCTGATTGGTTACCCAAGGCGGGTGTAGTCTAGCATTGTTATAATGGAACAGTATTCTTCTAGTCTGCAGGCCTAATCGATTTCTTCGAATTGCACTCCTAACATCAACATAACTTCCTATGAACCATTTGTTTAGTAATATCATTAGCAGAAAGTTCTTTTGCTTCTCCATTCCCCCCAACCCCTCCCCCCCAACAATCCTCCCCCCAACAATCCCCCCCAACGCACCCCCCGCCCCCACCACCGATTAAAAAAATGCACAAAACACGATGTTCATTGATTGTACACTCTGTCTGCACGGACGACATTTTATATCTTGTCTGCGCACGTGCAAGCGACACATAGTGTCGGCTGACCTACTGTAATCACAAAACTGATAGTTGTTGCCCTCTAGTGATATCTTTTGAAACTGTCTTCTACATTTTCAGCTATCCCATATTATTTTGTGACCTACTTACTAACTTTCTCTCGTACATTCCACTGCAGCTTGTTGTGTTGTTGTGTTGGTCTTTACACTCTGTGTCACCGATTTATTTAAGTCTCAAATATAAGCTGACCATTTATTAATTCATGAAATGCCAGTTCCTGGAATATTCATTGTTCTCTTGCAAGTTCAAGTACTGCACATGTGTGAGGCAGTGGCGTATCCATCTTCGTATTTTTGACTCACTGTAATTAAATTGTAAAAAACGTATGGCACGAATATCAACACATTAAAAACATCGAAAATTAATATAGGTAGAAAACAAAGCACACATGATATTCATGTAAAGGAGGAACACATAAAACAGGTACAAGAATTTCAGTATTTAGGAACTGTTTGTTACGGAAGATGACAGACTCGATAGAGAGATAGCGACAAGCGTGCAGGGGGTAAAAGCTATCACTTACCAGCTGCATCCACTACTAAGGCACCCCAAGATTTCCCTCCAAGCAAAAAAGCAGATGATAAACAGTATCTTTACTTCTTCCATGTGTTACCAGTACCAGACATGGGCATTGGATATGGCTCAGGAACGAAAGTAAGCCACCTGCGAAATGAGGTGCCTGCAAAAAGTCACTAACAATACCAGAAAAGACCAAATTATAAATATGAGTAAACGAGAGAAAGTTGGAACAATTTCCAGTCAACAGTACATCGGGTAACAGAGAATGAAATGGCTTGGCCACATTGTAAGAATGCAACCAGACCACATTATGAGAATGTAACCAGACCACATTGTGAGAATGTAACCAGACCACATTGTGAGAATGTAACCAGACCACATTGTGAGAATGCAACCAGACCACATTGTGAGAATACAACCAGACCACATTGTGAGAATGCAACCAGACCACATTGTGAGAATACAACCAGACCACATTGTGAGAATACAACCAGACCACATTGTGAGAATACAACCAGACCACATTGTGAGAATGCAACCAGACCACATTGTGAGAATACAACCAGACCACATTATGAGAATACAACCAGACCACATTGTGAGAATACAACCAGACCACATTATGAGAATACAACCAGACCACATTGTGAGAATGCAACCAGACCACATTGTTCATGAAACCTTATACACGAGATCATCAGGGAAAGAGCTAGAAGTAGATCGAAGAAAAAACGGATTGACAGTGTAAACGAGACCTGCCGTAAAATGGGGAAAACCGTCACTTGGGCCCCGAGAGAGACGCAAGATAAATACATACCACGCCACTGGGCTACAACACGGTAGAAAATGAAACGACAAAACAAGAAGACGAAGAGGTAGAAGAAGAAGAAGACGATGAAAAAAACGAATAATAATAATAAGAAGAAGAAGATGAAGGAGAAGAAGAGGACGAAGAAGAAGAAGAAGATGAAGAAGAAGAAGATGAAGAAGAAGAAGATGAAGAAGATGAAGAAGAAGATTAAGAAGAAAATGAAGAAGAAGAAGATGAAGAAGATGAAGATGAAGAAGCTGAAGAAGAAGAAGATGAAGAAGATGAAGAAGAACAGGAAGACGAAGAAGAAGATGAAGAAAATGAAGACGAATAAGATGAAGAAGAAGAAGATGAAGAAGAAGAAGATGGACAAGAAGAAGAAGAAGAAGAGGAAGAATATCCCGAGTAACAAAATGGAGAACGAGGAAGTGACTTCGGCTGGAAGCTGACTTTCTGGGACAAATTTAATGAGGGCCATAATCGTGCCTGAATTGAAATCTTTGCTATGAAGGTGCAGAAGGGATGGTTGCTGCATGAGTGGCAAGTGGATCTACTGTCCTAGCCATGTTGGGGTTTGTAGAAATGAAATAACTTAGATGCTGTTATCAGGCGCATACACATTGGGGACATTTGAAATAGATGGAGGTGATATTTTGAAATTTATAAAGACCGTTTTTTGCATGAAGACACTGCAATCGATCAACCAAAATGAACATATTGCCGGATTTTGAAATCATCTTCGTGCCCAGCAGAAAGGAAAGTATGCCAGCTTTCTGAGCTACAAGAACATCAGTATCTTAACTTTTCGTCATTTACTGAGCGAGACTGAACACCTATGGGTCTGCCTGAAGTGCAATGACGTCGATTTTAACATAACAGAACAGAAGAGCTCTTTCGATGATCTTTGAACATAGCCCGTGATTATTATTACGTCTGATATTCGAATTCAATGTTTGAGACACATCTGAGGACTAGAGTCAATCATCATCAAATGTCATACCTAGTGGCGCTGACGATCAATTTCTTCCTCAACTATTTGCACTTTGAACAATTCAACACTTCCGACGCTCTTTATTTTTTCATTCAGTATTTCATTCTATCCAATAATTTTAGTAATGTCTTCATCTGTAGAGAAGACGAGGTAGTGCAGGGGTTAGGGCTCTGGCTTCCCAGCAGAGCGACCGGGGTTAGGTCATCAGTTAGTGCGGGATTTTCCCGAAGCCAACACGGCTTTCCAGACCCTCTCAATTGGGTACAGGAATATTCTGGGGAAGTAAAGGCGGATTTCGTGATGTTAACCACATCATCCCTAGCGTATCGTTGGTCAAGAACAAATATGGGCCTAACTACGTGTTCCCAATATTGCACGTTGGCGTGAAATTCGGATCTTTATTTTGTACTTCAACTTCATCTGCTGCTCATTTCCTCAACTTTACTTATTGTCACGAGGTATCCTATGCCCTCCTCTAGGTGTCCAATGATAATTGCTTGTCTAATTTTCATTTTAGTTAGCTTCTCTCTCTAAATTTTGGAACGTGTGTCTGATGTCAAGTGGCTAAATGTTGAGTAAACTCAATTCGCTCTTTTGTCTTGGTGTATCATGCTGGACCCAGGGCTTCCTTCAGACCATCTCTCCACCTCAGCCTCGGTCGTCCCCGAGTGCGCCTGAAATTGTAGGGACACCACACGTCACTCTACGTGTCCCTCTGTTATCCGACATGTACACCACATTACCGGCCTATCTATACTTTCATAACAACGCGACATCTATGATGTTAGTGTGTACAGTTCGACGTATCCTTTTTTTCGCTGCGGATCAGTTCTCAAAGTGAGATCTTCAATGTTCTTCGCCCCATAGCTCTGTATATGTTGTTGTCTAATAGTAAATCTTCATTTGAATACTTAGCTGTCCATTGTAGACGTAGAATTCATTTCAGGAAACATATTTCTGTTGATGCCAGCGATTCTTCTTTCATTATTCATTGCCAGGGTAACAGAGCTGCCAGGACTCTTCTACACCTCCACGCGGTGATCCTGGATAACAGGCTGCAGCAGGGCAGACTGGCTAAGAAGAAGGGATCGAAGAGGGAATGCTAACCCGGTTCTCAAAAAAACGCTTGCTCAAGTCGGATGTGTTGGACCGAAATGTGCAAATATCGCAGTCAAGCTGTAAACTACGACACAACGCATTTCGTTCTCTGGACTACATTCTGCTACTTAAGCCTTTTTAGGGTTTGGTAGCGGGAGATTGAGAACGAACGAAGCCATGCCATCATTCATTGTAGAGGACTCTCATCTATAAAGCAAAGTTGGTTCTAGAGGACTCTAATCTATAAAGCAAAGTTGGTTCTATTTAAGTGTGCAGAGCTGTAGAAATGTATTGTGGTACGTCTCAGCGACGAAACGAACTTGGGATGCACATTTGATCAACAACTAAAAATGCCCATAATACTGCTCTCGTTGGAGTTGATATATTTTCTTACAAGACATTTATGCTGTTAAAGTTGTCGCCATAAAAAGCATCACATCTTGAGATGTTCTGATCTCATTTGTCTGTATTCTCATTTCTTGAGACTAAAAAGTAGTAGTTTGACTTATGTTACTATCTCCAAATATATTTCTTTTGTAATATTGTTCCTACAATCTGAAATGTTCAGGAAACGCAGGTTGGAAGCATTTGTTATTCTTTACAATTTAGCTTTTAAATTGTAGTTTTTTTAAATTTTCGAGCTTAAAGCGGCTTGTTTATTTTAATCTTTGTAGTTACACCTGTTATTGTTACCTAAAATGACGTACAACTCATAACATAACTGTCATTATAAAGTTGACATATGTAGACGCTGACTTGATGTATAACTTCTAACATAATCAGCATTTTAAAGCTGACAAATGTAGATGCTGAATTACTCTTATTCCTTCTTGCAAGATATATCTTACAATCTAATTAAATTACAGATCAAACACAAAAAGCGTGTCAATCCACGTTCTTTCATGGCCTGAAGGTCCCTCTGTTAGATTTGAGTTCAATTCATTCATTGCTGTCGATTGAAGTCTTGACGTACAAAAATGTTCGTCATTGATTCTTGTTTTGGGCCATCGTCGTGAATTTTGCACAAGAAGCTAAATTGCACATCTTTTTTTGCTCTACTTTACTTTTCCCGGCCCGGCTATTTAGGATTTGGTAATCTTGTTTTCCCAATATTGGTTCAATCTGGTGCAGATCGGGTTAAGCTGCAAAGGTTTCTTCATTAATATATGTTACTTCCACTTTTAATTTCTGTGCCTTTGAGTTGTATTCGCTATTGCATTGTTCTCTTCTAGCTTTCTTATTTTCTTGTGACTTTTGGTCAATTTCTTCTTCTTCTTCGTACGCTTTCAGACGTCGACTTAAATTTGTTTTAAAAAAAAGCAGCGGTCATCTTGAGGCTGTCGACACTCCCATAGAGCCTGTCTAGTATTGACACTGGTGATGGCCACATATACTTTCTCTGGTCCATGTATGTCAGGCAATTTTGCAGCAGATATTCAGGAGTAATTTTGCCAGTACCACAGGTCAATTGATTACAGAAAACTTAGTTATATGATCATACCACAGCTATCTGTGGGAAAGAAAAACTAAACAACCTGCTTTATGGCAAATTTGTTTGCGTCAAGAACACAGGAGAGCACATATGAGAATAACAACTCTAAATGACTTTCTTCTTCCTTTCTCCTTCTTGCTCCTTATTCTTCCTTCTTCAGTCTACTTCTTTCTTCTTTCTTCTTCTTCTTCTTCTTTTTCTTCTTCTTCTTCTTCTTCTTCTTCTTCTTCTTCTTCTTCTTCTTTTATAGTTGTATGGTGCATGGGATGCCATTAGCAGAGTAGCTTCTTCTTCTTCTTCATCAATCAACTGATGCTGTGTTTCTAGTCCGGTAAGGTTCTCGAAGGAGACTGTGCGTTTCAGGTCTTCGCCGGTCCCCCACAGCTTTTCGAGCATGGTCGCTCTCCCAGACCAGACTGCCTCTCTTTGGTCTGCATAGGTAGGGCATTCTTGCAGAATATGTTCTGGCGTTTGTTTGGGTGCTGCACAATCGCACGTGTCAGTGTCTCTGACACCCATTCTGTGGAAGTGGGCCTTCAGTCTATAATGTCCCGTTCTGAGTCTGAAGATCGTTTTCTGTCCATCTTTGCCAAGTTTGCCTATGCTGTCATTTTCTGGCTTGTATTCTGTATGCTGTTCTCTCCATTCTGTCCTCATGGATCGTTTGATGAGTGTTTTTGCTTCTTTATAGCTCTGTAGGTGGGAATCTGCTTGCCGCCACTTTCGGCTTTAGCAAGGTCTTCTGATTCCTCGTTTCCATGGATCTCACAGTGAGCCGGAATCCATTGTAGGACTAAATCAAGAGAGTAGCAAATTGCATGGGACATTCTCCATAAGGTTGCATTTCGCGTGCAGTATCCTTTTCATGATTGCATGTTGCATGTGATAGTATTTTTAAGTTAGCAAGTAGCATTTTATGCTATTATTAAAGCTGCAAGATGCATGCGGCTTTTTGCTTACACATCAGGTTGTGGGTGATGCTACTGTTAAAGTAATCTTTTACATTCCATACGATTAGTAGATTACCATACGAAAGTATAAAATTGAATGTGATATTATTCTTAAAGTAGAAGAATTGTATTGTATTATGTTTTTTTCTCTATTTCATAATGCGGTGTGCGTTGCACTATATTTTTAGTTTGCCGCCTGTCAGCCCATTGCATCCGTCTTCGGCAGACATTTTATGTAAGGGTCTGCTTCCTCCTACATTTACTAAGAGTTTGCTATCCCGGGGCAACGGCTGGTGATGTGATTGGGGAGCGAACCTAGCACCATCTGGTTGTGAGCCGTGTCAACCACTTGCCACACCATCCCCAGAATTGTGTCTGATACTGTTCTTAAAGTAGAACATAACACATGGAACTATTCTTTAAGGCAGAATATTGAATGGGATACTATTATTTAAATAGGAAACTGCATGTGATACTATTCTTAAAGTCGTACATTGCATGTGATACTACTCTTTCAGTTGCAAGTGATACTCTTGTTACGGTTACACGTTGCATGGGATACTCTTCTTTTAGTTGCATGTGATAGTTTTCTCAAAGCAGACAATTGCATGTGATACAACCCTTACAGTTACACGTTGCATATGACACTATTCTTACAGTTACAGGTTACATGTGATACTACTCTTACAATAAAAAGTTCCATGTGATACTATTCTTTACTTACAAGTTGCATGTGATACTATTCTTACAGTTACACGTTGCATGTGATACTATTCTTACAGTTACAAGTTGCATGTGATACTACTCTTACAGTTACAGGTTGTAAGTGATACAACTGTTACAATTACAAGTTGAATGTGATACTATTCTTATAGTTACAAGTTGTATGTGATACTATTCTTACAGTTACAAGTTGTATGTGATACTATTCTTAAAGTTACAAGTTGTATGTGATACAACTCTTACAGTTACAAGTTGTATGTGATACTACTCTTACAGTTACAAGTTGCGTGTGATACTATTCTTAGTTACAAGTTGTATGGGTTGCTACTTTTCAGTTTATTAGTTGCAAATAAAACTCTCACAAAGTGTTATGTAATACCTTTCCAATTGTTGCATAAGATACTTATAAAGGTGATAATCCACTGGCCGCTGCTTGTGATACTCATATTATCGTCTCATTTTAAGATTGGATGAAATTCAAAGCATCTGAACATGACAGTACAGCATCTTCGAGCTATTATGCCTGCCCAAACGAGGCTTTCTCACGCAAACTGGAACGGACATGCAATGGGAAGTCGTTTTGTGTGAGGTCTCCATTACGAATGATTATGCTCAGCACATCAATTTCTCCCAGGAGATAGTTTGAGGTGAAATGGAAAAAATGGAGAAAGAAGAATGTCCTTGTTTAGTTGTATTGATCCAATTTCTCTGTACCCCGTAGTCTATTTAGATCTTCTCAATGTGCTTGTTCTATGTTCTGAGTGTAATCTTGTCGCTGTGAACAGACAATATTCCTAGTTTATCTAGTTCTTTTCAGTGCGTGCACTATTATTAAA
This sequence comes from Ariolimax columbianus, assembly GCA_036924085.1. Classification (NCBI taxonomy): domain Eukaryota; kingdom Metazoa; phylum Mollusca; class Gastropoda; order Stylommatophora; family Arionidae; genus Ariolimax; species Ariolimax columbianus. Next base: position 72,395,605 of record JAVGWX010000001.1, on the reverse strand, counting down.
CTTTCCATTTTTGTATCACGTCTGTCATTTTCTTAGTCTATTCAGTTCTTCCTGGTGTGTGAACTGTTCTTAGTCTATTCAGTCTTTCCTGTTGTGTGAACTGTTTTTAGTCTATTCAGTTCTTTTTGTTGTGTGAACTGTACCAAGTCTATTCAGTTCTTTTTGTTTTCTGGACTGTTCTTAGTCTATTCAGTTCTTCCTGTTGTTTAAACTGTTCTTAGTCTATTCAGCCTTTCCTGTTGTGTGACCTGTTCTTAGTCTATTCAGTTCTTTTTGTTGTGTGAACTGTACTTAGTCTATTCTGTTCTTTTTGTTGTGTGAACTGTTCTTAGTCTATTCAGTTCTTCCTTGTGTGTGGACTGTTATTAGTCTATTCAGTTCGTCTTGTTGTGTGAACTGTTCATAGTCCATTCAGTTCTTCCTGTTGATTATACTTTTTCCATCCAATTCTTACTGTTTATTACACTGGTCTTATTATATCCAATTCTTTCTGTTGATTGGTCTTATTCTATCTAATTCTTTATGTTGACTGTACGGGTCTTATTCTATCCAATTCTTCCTGTTGATTGGTCTTATTCTATCTAATTCTTTATGTTGACTGTACAGGTCTTATTCTATCCAATTCTTCCTATTGTTTGTTCTGGTCTTAGTCTATTCAGTTCTTCCTGTTGATTGGTTTTATTCTATCCAATTCTTCCTATTGATTGTACTGGTCTTAGTCTATTCAGTTCTTCCTGTTGATTACACTGGTCTTATTATATCCAATTCTTTCTGTTGATTGGTCTTATTCTATCTAATTCTTTATGTTGACTGTACGGGTCTTATTCTATCCAATTCTTCCTGTTGATTGGTCTTATTCTATCTAATTCTTTATGTTGACTGTACGGGTCTTATTCTATCCAATTCTTCCTATTGATTGTACTGGTCTTAGTCTATTCAGTTCTTCCTGTTGATTGGTTTTATTCTATCCAATTCTTCCTATTGATTGTACTGGTCTTAGTCTATTCAGTTCTTCCTGTTGATTACACTGGTCTTATTATATCCAATTCTTCCTGTTGATTGGTTTTATTCTATCCAATTCTTCCTATTGATTGTACTGGTCTTAGTCTATTCAGTTCTTCCTGTTGATTACACTGGTTTTATTCTATCCAATTCTTTCTGTTGATTGGTCTTATTCTATCCAATTCTTCCTGTTGATTGAGTGCACTGGCCTTAGTCAATTCAGTTCTTTCTATTGTGCGAACTGTTCTTAGTCTATTCAGTTCTTCGTATTGTGCACTGTTCTTAATATTATACAATTCTTCCTGTTGACTGGATTGCTCAGTCTATTTTTCCTATTGTGTGCATTGCTCTTAGTCCATCCAGC